>KV908465.1:207629-225129 GCA_002005505.1 Botryococcus braunii | reverse complement strand
CTGTTTATCTGCTTGGCCTGACATAGCTTTGTTGACCCAGATCCCGCAGCAGACGAGTTCAAGTACCCTGTGTCATTTGACATTAGAGACCTCATATCCTTGGAAGATGCAATGGAAGAGCTAGAATTGGGGCCAAACGGGTATGTTTCCCTTCCCAATCTGTGGTGGGTGGTTCAATGACTCTCTTGCCATTGTTCCGCTTTTCCATTTGCTCTTGCAGGATGGCACTCTTGTGTGAGTCAATGGAGCTTGTACAGAGGTTGCATGACTGAGTCATAAATGTTTTGAAGGGGGCTTCTTTACTGTATGGAGTATCTCGAAGAGAATCTGGAAACCTGGTTGGGCGACGAGCTAGAGGTAAGCAAGTTTCTTCTTGATTGCATAATCCTATCTCTCACAGTTCTGGGGAAACTCCTTTCAAACCCAATAAGCACATACACTTCCGTTGGCTTGAACTGTTCCAAGAGTTGGATATGCAAGTGGTGCTTATCACCTCCTCTGCAGACTGTGAGGGCCAGCATGGTCTAAAACCCATGTTAGTCTACTCCAGCAGAGAGGGAACCCGCAGTTCAAGACCCTGCACTCCTTAGATCGCTGTTTTGTGACAGCATATCGGTGTGCACGTGCACATCAGTGTGGGTTTGCGCATGCTGGCGTGGGTCTGGGTGCATACATTTCCCATGATGCAATGGCCCAGGGGGAAAAATTTCAGAACTGATCAAAGCATGAGCGTGGACAGCCGCAGGGGGTGGGAGGCAACGGGCAAGGGGACTCGGGGAGGGCAAGACACAGTAGTTCCAGAACTGTGCGTATGTGGCTCACATGAGAATGTTTTCAAGCGGATAGTGCTGGCTGAGGGATTTACAGCCTGTTGACCAAAATATTCACAAGGAACGTCTACCTCGCAGCTTGGTGCGTAGGGGAATACGGAGGTAGCCGTGCAGCAACATGACCTCTGTATGAGGCACACATTGTATGGGTAGCAGGTCTGTACTGCCACAAATATCACTATAGACCCCCTGTCCATCGCTGCTTGTGCTCGATGACATTATCAAATTAAAAAGTAAATATGCCTAATCTATATCATGTATAAGTTTTGAAGACATCTTGTAAATTCTTATCTCTCGGCTCGGCTGTCGCATGTATTGGACTTCCCCGTTACGGCTCACAGGCGTACGGGGAGGACGATTATCTGCTTTTCGACTGCCCTGGCCAAATCGAGCTGTACTCGCACGTCAACACGTTCCGGGCCTTGGTGGACTACCTGAAGGCCGCGGGCTGGAATGTGGCAGCAGTGTACTGTTTGGACTGCCAGTTTGTGAGCGAGGCCCCCAAATTTGTGGCGGGAGCCCTCCAGGCCCTCTCAGCCATGGCCCTTCTGGAGGTACCGCACGTCAACTTGCTCACCAAGGTCGACCTCCTTGCCGACGAAAACAAGGCGCGCCTCTCCTGGGTTATTCTCTTGCGTTTCTTGTTCTTCTCATGCCGCAGCCTCCCCCCCCCCCCCCCCCTTTTCTCCCCAACACGAGAAACGCAGAAGGCCGGGGGGGGGGGGGGGGGAGGAAAGGGCAAGCGTGGGGAGGGGGTGTGTTTAGCAGGATGCCCCGTCCCGGGAAGGGGGGGGGGGGGAGAGGGAAAGGAAAGAGCAGGGGATGGGGTGTGTTTAGCAGGATGATGCTCATTTGCAAGGGTGTAACAGTGCCGTCTGAACGTCTCCCCTGCGCATCCCCCTTCTTTGCTTTCTTCCTATGTCACAGAAGAGGGAAAGCGGACAATCAGAAGGGGGAGGCAGAGGGAGGGAGAGGAGGCGCAGGCGGAGGAAGATGAGGAGGAGGTGGAGGGAATGGCGCCAAGACCTGTGTGAGGAGAAGATCAAGTGCATTGTTGTGATGCACTCTTTGTTGCAGGAAGTGCTGAGAAGGTACGAGGTACCAGACTCGGAGGCCCTAGTGGAGGAGCTTCAGTCGTGGACGGGACCAGGCTATTACCGGCTGAATCTTGCCATAGGCAAGTTGTTGGACGAGTGGAGCCTGCTCAGTTTCAACCTACTGGATTACTCCAACGAAGACAGCCTCCAGGACGTGCTGGCCGTCATCGACAACTCTATTCAATTTGGGGAGGACGCTGACGTGAAGATTCAGGACCTTGGGTTTGGCGAGATTGGTGCCGTAGATGTCTGAGACATGCTCGCTCTTTGTATATTGGACCTGAGTGCACGTGCCCCCCAGAGCAGGTCCAAAGGCGTTCGACGTCCAAGAGGTACCAGCGAAGCTAGCATCTGTTGTGGTAGCTTGCCCGATAGTGACCCTGTGGTTGACCCATGCGTGCTTGTTTTTCTTGGGGTTATGCATAATGTGTGCGTGCGCGTGCGCCCGCACGTGTGTGTCTGTGTGTCGGGAGGGCGGAGGGGGGGGGGTGGGATGGTGAGAGTGGGGGTGGGGGCTGAGGTCGTCATCCCGTGACTTGAAGAGCAATTGTGTCCATTTTCCTAAAGTTGCGGGCGCAGCAAATGCAATCCCGTGTGCCATTGTTGGAAACCAATTGCAAGCTGATGTAGTGATATGTAGAATTGTATTATAAAGTTCAAAATGCCCTTAACTACTTTCCCGAAGAGGAATGTGGATTTACCGGGACATGTGGGACACACCAGGAGATATGTATAAGTACGTACTCCCTGTGTGGGTGCAACCGTGATGATGGGTGCGCATTAGCGTGAGCAATTTGAGTTTGCGGCCTTTGATTGCTCAATGGATGGACTTCTAACTTTGAAGTGCTTGGAAGTCGGAAGTGAACCAACTGGTTTGGGTAAAATGCTTGTGTTAGTTGCATATTGGCTTTCTGATAGGTCCTTGGTTGCGGAGACGTGCTCCATAAAATGAGATCAATACGATAAGGGATGCAATTCATAGCATATTGCGCAGACAGGTCTTCTAAAGCTAAATTTGGCTTAAAAGACTCCAGGCTCCCACTGTGACCTCTTAAGATCTTGCTCAGCACCATCAACGATGCCTATGTGATAATAGCGTGGCGTTTTCAGAAGCAATGGTGGCGTACGTCACAACGGCAATTAGCTGTTCAGCCATTCTCCTGCTCGTGTTTGACAGTCATTGTGCATCCAACTCGCAGGCCGCTTGCTCATAACTTTAAGGCAGCTTTTGTCTCGTACAAGACGTGTCCCATCAACGTCACGAAAGTGTCCCAACAACCAGAATTTCAAACATAATGACGTTCGGCTGCAGAAGCAAATGCAAGGCCTCAAGCTTGCAGGTCAAAGGTACATCTGGGAATGGGAACCATGTCAGCGTTCTGACATAAAAAATGGATTTTCAAGCAATCCTTTGAACGGTAACTGGCATTAATGCATCTGGTAAAGGGCAATGCCGGGGCGTCCATATCAGGCGTCGTATCCCTACGGAACTCCGTTCCGATGCAATCATCCGAGGGAGCACGCATCCGCGCTCTATCCAGCTTCAGGGGCAGAGAGGGTGATCTGCAAAAGAAGACTAAAGGTTGATATTATGGCTGGACGGAATCGTAGCTTCTGTAAACCCTCCCATGACCCACCCATTCAACAATTTTCTCCCTTCCCCCTTCTCACCCTCTCCCCCCTTCTCTATGTGTATATATATATATATAATTATATATATATATATATATATATATATCTGTGTGTGTGTGTGTGTGTGTGTGTGTGCGTGTGTGTGTGCGTGTGTGTGTGTATGTGCGTGTGTGTATCTGTGTGCGTGCGCGCGCGCGCGTGTGTGTGTGTGTGTGTGTGAGTGTGTGTGTGTGTGTGTGTGTGTGTGTGTGTGTGTGTGTGTGTGTGTGTGTGTGTGTGTCTGTGTCGGGGGGGGGGGGGGTGTAGTATGGGGCTGGGGGGGATTGGTGTGGGAGGGGGGGGGGTGGGAGTGGGGTTGTGGGTGTGGGTGTGTGTGTGTGTGTGTGTGAAGAGTGTGTGTGTGTGTGTGTGTGTGTGTGTGTGTGTGTGTGTGTGTGTGTGTGTGTGTGTGTGTGTGTGTGTGTGTGCGCGCGCGTGTGGGGGGGGGTCGGGGCGGGGTGCGGGTTTACGACTTATCCAACGGAGTGTCCATGCCAAAGGGAAGAGTACATGCGCTCTATAGAGCTCATGCGCTCTAGCTGGCCTTGTTTGAGAAAGTTTCCTTACCGAGAGAGAGTCCACATACCACCAACTCGGATCCTGCACACAAGCAGTCACCCCGTAAGAACGGCAGTGCTTTGAGTATCGCCACATTTCTGACCTGCTTGCATCGATATGGGCTTGGCTTCACTGTGACATGTCAATTAAGAATGTAGAACCATTTAAAACAAGGACTGGTTCTTGCAAGCAATTACGAGAGGAATAGACAAGGGTTTGCCGAAAGAGTTAACATGCAATGATGTCGATATAGTTACCAAACAGAATCCTTGAATATTTATGTACATTAGAATGCCTACAAGATAGTCAACGCTGGTTTCAAATTGATGTGCTTGAGGCCTTTTTGGCAATTCCAACACAATTCTACTCTGAACGCATTGCCAAGGTGAGAATGTTGGTCATGCCAATTGCTTCAGGGCTATCGCTGGCAAACCCCTCTTTGGATCCATGGCACCTCAAAGTGATGCCCCAACGCCAGCTTTACAAATGTGACTGATCACTAGATAGCTTTTTAGATGTGACTGATCACGATATAGATATAGCATGAGGAGTGCCCAGTCGAAGGACAACTATGCATACAACCATGCAAATTGAAAGACGTTGAATATGGAATAAAGCCATGAATGAACGTCACCTGCGCAATATACACTTTTTTTTTCTTCCAATGAAAAATCGAACCACAAATGTCGTGGAAATGTAAGCATATCAGCAGCTCATCCTAAGTTGTGTGGCTTGAAAATGAGCTTTTCACTTACCTATCTGCCCCCAAAAGTTAACGTGATTGTTGTCGTGCCGGATGGCAGGACAAAGGGCAGGCTTCTATTTGCCCAATCAAGTGAAGCCGAATCAGTGAGGGATTCGACTACAATGTCGTTGAAACTGCCATTCGATGAGCCGACGACTGCTTGCCAGGTGTTGGGAAGGTCTCCCCCACCCCGTAGCCGGTAGGCCAGCGTGTATCGCCCACCTCCAGGGACACTCACTCGAGTGGATGCTCTGCTGACTCTGCCGTTACCTGCAAGTTGGAGGTAACTCCCAGCAAGTATGCAGTGATATCCCGGATTATCATCCAAACATGTCCAGCAAGCCTCCGAGAAGACGTAAGGTCCTCTTCCTGCGGACCAGCGACAACCTTCCTTAGTTGGATCGATGAGGGGAGAGTGGAACCTTCACTGATTGATTTTGCACGTCAAGGCTGTTTGGTGCAGCATTTATAAGCCAGCCCATTCAATTTGCCACAGCATACTATTGAATTACTATACTTGGAACCCATTGTTTACATCCCAACATTAAAAAAATCGGGGTTCAACAATATTTCTTGCCCCTAACGTACTAGCAGAGCTCTGGATCCAAAACATATATGGCAGACTTTTGTATACCCCTATATAGGCGGACTTTTGTCTACCCCTTTTCTGTTGCCTTGTCACAATTATAAGTTATAAACTTTAGATGAAAGAAACATTATTGGAATGGAATGGAACAGAATGGAAAATGAACACAAGCGATCATGGCCAGGACTCCTTTGACTGTTATGGAATCACGCATAACTGTACCTAATTCAACTAGTTTGGCTGCTATCCTCAAGCTTTTCAAGTTGGACCCACTGGTGTTGAAGCCTGCGTTGTGAATACCATAACATTGCCCATGGCAGCAACATGTTCTGTACACAATGCATCCAAACATGGTTGGTATTGAAACAGGCCTTCACCTGCTTCAAAGCAGGGTGGGGGTGGTGGTGATGGTGGGGGTGGCGGTGGCGCATATCCCTCAAGAATCTGGCCACAAAAAGCTTTGTTGGGCGCCCCTGATGTCTTAAAAAAAGCTATCAAGTCGGGTGCGCCCTAATGCCCAGATATATATGTGCTGCACAGGAGCACTAGCAATTTCGGTTCATGTGCCTTAGCACTACATGCCTGTCAACATATAAGGTACAAAGCCTTCAATGTGCCCAAGCTTTTAATGGAGCACGAATTTCAAAAAGGCCAAATTAGTTGAGGAACAAACAGCATGCCTTAATGCTTCAAGTGGGACTTACGTCAAGGGAGTCCACGTACCACCAACTCGGATCCTGCAAACCCACAGCCAGTCCATCATAACCGTGATGACGCATGAGTACAGTGATTTCAACCATGACGACACATGAGTACAGTGATTTGTGCTGTGACCATGGTCTCTCATGAGGTCAAATGATGGATCATATACTACAATTGTACAAGTTTAAGAAAGGTTGCAAATAAAACCACAACCGTACAAGCTTAGGAATGGTTGCCGAGAGAAATGTGGCCCCTCTACACTCACATCGCACTTGAGTTTTTGCAGAGATGTATATGCGCAGTGGTGTTGCTCAGATAATGTGTCAATCTTGCAAGATAATGTGTCATGAATTGACAAATTTATTGAGAATTACACATACATACATACATGGCATATTCTTTGGAGAAATGTTTGACTTGAAAATGAGCTTTTCACTTACCTCTCTGCCCCCAAAAGTTAAGGTGATTGTTGTCGTGCCGGATGGCAGGACAAAGGGCAGGCTTCTATTTGCCCAATCAAGTGAAGCCGAATCAGTGAGGGATTCGACTACAATGTCGTTGAAACTGCCATTCGATGAGCCGACGACTGCTTGCCAGGTGTTGGGAAGGTCTCCCCCACCCCGTAGCCGGTAGACCAGTCTATATGGCCCGCCCCCAGGGACACTCACTCGAGTGGATGCTCTGCTGACTCTGCCGTTACCTGCAAGTTGAAGGTAACTCCCAGCAAGTATGCAGTGATATCCCGGAATATCGTCCAAACATGTCCAGCAAGGCTCCGAGAAGACGTAAGGTCCTCTTCCTGTAGGAGGAGTGCCGACCTTGGTTAGTCTGCGGGGCTTATTGGTACGTGTGTCGATCTCCACGTGTCTTGTACAGAGGGCTGATCAAATTCATGATTTGTTGCCAGAAGTAAAATTCGGCCTCCACAACTTACATTGAATTAGCCCCTTACATTAAAGGCAACGTTGAAATCTCCGGGCTGGAACAAAATTTCTTGCCCCTATATTGCCAGCAGTATACTGTAACCAGGGCATAGGCAGCAATTTGCTCAACCCACCCTCTGTTGCCTTGCTGCAAGCCTGTCCAAGCTTACTATAGAACAGCGCTGGTTGCCACACTACGGTGCAAAATAGTTAACGCTGATCGTACTACACAATGAACATGTACATGCATGGCTGAGCTGGTCCGAATGAGCTCGAGTGTTACATATACTCTCACTTTGTGCAATCTTGACAGTCTCTAAAGGCTCTGTAAGCTTGCTTCGTAAGGCCATGGCATTGTCTTTTCAGGTATGTTGCAATTACTCCCTCCCCCATCCCATACATGCACTCGCGTGCGCGAGCGCGCGCACACACACACACACGCACACACCCACACACACACACACGCACACACCCACACACACACACACACACACACACACACACACACACACACACACACACACCCACACCCACATACACACACACATACACACACATACACGTACACACACACACACACACACACACACACAAACACACACACACGCCCGCATGCACCCACCCACCGTGTGCGCGCATAAAAAAGTATCGACAAGAGATAGCTTCTACTGTCTGAATGTCTTTCAGATATCGTTGGAAACGGATAAGTTTGAAACAGGAATGTGATCAAAACACCAGGGGCTCGTTGAATCAGGATGGTGTCCATGCCTGACGCAAAGCAGGTCGCTGGTGACGGTGGTGGTGGTGGTGAAGGTGGCAGGGGTGGTGGCGGTGACAGCGGTGGGAATGGGAGCGGCCTCACTGGTGAAGCCGGTGGTGGCGAGGGAGGCTTTGGTCGTGGCGGAGGCGGAGGTTGACGCTGCAGCGCAGGTGATGGTCGTGGCGGTGGTGGTGATGAAGGCGGCACTGGTGATGGTGGTGGTGGCAGTGGTGGTGATGAAGGCGGCAGTGGTGGCGGCGGTGATGGTGGCGGCTGTGGTGATGGGGGAGGCGGCAGTGGCGGAGGTGGTGGTGGTGGAGTGGGCCTGGGAGTTGGTGGTGGTGATGGTGGTGATGGGGATGCCCTCGGCCTTGGTGGTGGTTGTCGCGGTTGTGATGGCCTTGGCGGCGGTGATGGTGGGGGCGAAGTTGGTCTTGGTGGCGGAGATGAAGGCGGGGGTGGCAGTGGTGTTGGCGGCGGTGGTGATGGCGGTGGTGGTGGTGATGGCGGTGGTGGTGATGGCGGTGGTGGTGATGGCGGTGGTGGTGATGGTGGTGGTCGTGATGGTAGCGGTGGTGATGGTCGGGAACGTGGAGATGGGGGTGGTCCTGGCCTTGGGGGTGGTGAGGGCGGTGGCGGCCCAAACCCGACAAGGACCTGCACATATAAAGCTCATGACCTTCTCCCCTCAAGGAATCCCTCCCCCCCCTCTCCACATGTGTCAAATTTGAGTGTTCTTGAGATTCAGCATTGCGGCGTGATCAAAACTGTGGTCTCCCACAGGAACAGCAGTGCCGGCTCAGTAGCAAGCAAAGTCAAGCCTGCAGGCAACTTCAAGAATGGTCTGAAATGCTCAATGCGATCTGTGAGGCACCAAGTGTCTTTCCACTGAGGCTAAGGACATGGGGACCAGCACATGTAACACCTCGGGCGCAGAAGGCATGTGCAAAAAAACACACAATGTCGACAGAAGTATGGAAACTGTATGGGGACAACCACTTGTCTCGTTCAAAACCGTTCTTTTTCGAGCTATCAAAACTTGAATAGTAATTTATGGTACTTCCTTTTTCCATGTTTAGCCTATATATAAACTGCATTCCAACGAAAAACATTGTGTACATGAAGCAGTAGATTTGGAGAAGCTCTAGGAACATCCAAACAGGAAGAGTAAGATCTTGCCCCCCCCTTTTTTTTTTACAGAGGGGTTGACCTGGACATTTCGCAGGCCCCAGGCGTGGTAGTCCTGCAGATAAACACCCTCTCCGTCAAGGAAACGTGTGAAAAATGCAACATGTGCTACTGTACAATGCTGAGATATCCATGTGGTCTTGATGGGCCTGCCACTCCCATTCCTACCAGTCCATTACTATACCTCTGCATTTCTCAAGCTCTTCAATGGAAGGGATGTGCAGCATCAATTCATAGACGTCTTCGTGCAGAATAACTTGCTGTTTCGCTGTAACGGGATTACAGTCAAGAATCATCTGGGTATCAAAAATATATGTGTGTTGGCTTTGTCACCTCTTTCAGAGCAAAGTCACGGCATCACATTTTTCTAAACACTCGTAACAGGTGTCAAACTACTTCCAATAATACGTTCAAAAGGAATCTACAGGATTCATATGTACAGATTTGATTAACTTATATGTCTTTCAAGGTGATGTTGGTGATGTTATGCATATCTTTCAAGGCGAAGTTTTCCCAGAATCTTCCAGCCATGCCCAATAGACACGTTTTCTCAAGTCGTTGCACAACTGCATGCACAATTCTAGACTTATCAGGAATACATCACTTTGCTTACTAGGTGTGCATCTGTATCGTCGAACCTGGGGTCACCTTTAAAGCTTGAAAAGAGATTCAGCATTGCTACAGCTTTCTGAAACAGATCCAGCTTTTTGGAAGCTTCTACATCCTAGCCTATGAAAACCACATCACATCTCAGCTTGAAGACGCGTGCTCATACTCACATTCCGGCCTTCCAGTTTTAGCGCAACACGTGTGGTGCCTGCAGGAACTTGAAAACGGAGCTCTCTACGTGTGAAGGGAAATGCCGGCACATTTGTGAAGGACTCCAGCACTATGGGGTCAAAGGATCCGTCAAGTGACTCCACAACTGCTCTCCAAGAGTTTGCTTCTGAGCCATCGTTGAAAAGGTCATAGGCCAGGCGGAAAGCTGTGCCTCCCTGAAGGCTGACGCTGGTCGTGAGGGTGCTTGTGGAGTTTATGCTTGCAAACTTCCGGAATACAGGCAGCAACCACTCGGACATGCCCAGCACGGTGCCTGGAACAGATAGGGTCCCTGCCCTGCAGGGCGCAAAGGACTGCGTGAGCACACAACCAAGCTTCTCTCCTGGTGTAAATAAATACTCCCGTGGTATAAATAACGGATGGATGGTGTACACCTATATTATGGATAGAAACATGCATGAAAGAATGTATGGATGGATGGCCGGACAGAAGAGTGGCAAAATGAATGAATGAATGTGAAACATTACACGTCATGATGAGTAGACGTACTTTCCAGTCAGCTACTAACAGATAGAAACTTGCAAGACAATATCTTACCTATTCTATGTGTTACCAGACTCCCAACTTTTGGGGCTTCATGTTTAAGCAGCCCTGCGTTTGGCTGTAATACCCCCATGCCAGAATTGCCCGCTTTGGCATGGAAGTAAACATTGGTGTGTTCCCACCAGTACCAACATGTTTGTTTTCACCATTGGCAACATGTCCACAGTCCAAGCTGATTCCTCATGGGGAAAATAGGAATCTGTAGAATCAGGTGTTCTGGGCCTAAAACTTGATGCATTGGTTTCGTATGGGAACAGTCCTGGGGAGAGCCCACCAGTCGAAGGTAACTGCCCTACCTGCAATAAAGCAAGAAGAGCTTGGAGGGGGGCTGCGCAGTTGACCTGGAGAGCCTGGTGGTGGGCTGGAACCCCCACAAAATCTTGAGCTCGAATTCATTCCAGTTGCACAGGGGAAAGAATAGCTCTACGTTAACATGAAACTGACAAGCTGTCAGGCTGTGATTTCTGACAATCACAACACAAAAATGCCCCTATGTCTTGAAGCCAATATGGGCGAATCACAAAGTAAATGGTTGAACATGCATGGCATGCATCATGCCCTGCGTGTCCACATGTCTAGCAGAGATCTGTATTTGTGCCGGCATGTGAAGAAAACGCCCCATCTTTCCTATAGATTCTGCAAGGCAGGACTGTGCAGATATTATCCGACAAGATTATGCAATCCCCAATACAAAAGCATACCTGCATATGACCCACCTAACCTCTCATAGACACACATGCGCCTTCGTGCACGTGTCCACACACTCACACGCACAAGCACATACACACACACACCCGCAAAACACAAACACACACACACACACACACACACACACACACACACACACACACACACACACACACACACACACACACACACACACATAATCATCATCATCATCATCATCACTCGACCAACAGAAGCTCTCCATAAGTATTACGTGAGAAAGCACCATTCGCGGAAAACAGCTGGTGGACCCAATCACGTGATGTTGTTTATAGAGCCAGACACATGAAATATTCAGACGGCAAATAATTTGGATACTGGTTCTCGACATGGGATCACAGCCATGCAAGCCCTGACACGAAAATGAAAAGTGTGAAGCTTGATGTATTCGACGAAGATTACCTGGCCAGTACTGGAGGAGTGGCAGAGGGGGGTGGAGGAGCCGGTGGCGGGGGCCCTAGTTTCACACTAGGTGGCAGCAGAAAATTCACACTCTGTGTCTGCTCTGCTGAAGTGCTAGGGCTGCATTCACATCACTCTCCATCTTTGGAAGTGGGGAATCATCGTCATTTTAAAACCCAACGATTTGTGGTCTTCTAGTCTTCCTTTCGGTGGTACAGGTTGTATGTTAATGGAAATTCCAGGGAAGCTTCTTGCGTTCCACCAAAACATGCATCAAGAGCGGAACAAACAGACACACACACACACACACACACACACACACACACACACACACACACGGAGACACACACACACACACACAAACACGCACAAACACACACACACACACACACGCACGCACGCACACACACACACACACACACACACACACACACACAAACAAACACACAGAGGAGCAAGATAGAGCCAGGGGGGTTGGGAACGATAAAGAGAGACAGAGAGAGGAGGGGGGGGGAGAGAGAGAGGGAGGGGGGAGGGGGGAAGAGAGAGAGAGAGAGAGAGAGAGAGAGAGAGAGAGAGAGAGAGAGAGAGAGAGAGAGAGAGAGAGAGAGAGAGAGAGAGAGAGAGAGAGAGAGAGAGAGAGAGAGAGAGAGAGAGAGAGAGAGAGAGAGAGGAGAGTTTATATGCAAGCATATCAAAAAGCAAGCATAACCTCCCATCCCCAGCACATACTCACCTACTCCCACAAACATACTCACACTATGTTCCAACAAATAAGTTTTTGTTCTGTGAGCAAGGCACACTGGCTGGATGCCTCCAGATGCCCAGCATCGTGTGAACTTAACATCATGTAAGTAGAGGCATCCATGAAGCATTGTTCCCATCAGACTCCACATTGATATGTCCGGGCAATTCTATGGACACTTTCATTGGCCAATGAGAGGGTCTCGTGTAGGTGCACATTCCTAGTTTCAGTACTTCGTTACAAATGTGAAGATGAAGTTGCCAAACTGCATTTGGAAAGCTTAGACCCATGGGCAGTATTGTCCTACTTTCCTTTGACAGCATATATCAACAATGTCTCCCGGTCGAATGTTCACCATAGCCTTAGGTCCTGGGATGACCTTTGCCGGGATGTATTTTCTTGAGACCGATATATCTCTTCAGCAATGGTGAAATATTTTATGCACACGGATAATTTTAGGATACCTCCGTCCGATGTGCTTTGATGTTGAACCTTACTCCCTCAGACGCGCTTAATAGCACTTGTGTGGATTGGACAATGTAGACATTTTATGTGTATGTCAAACGTTAGCATCAGTGGGGGTCATTCTGGGTGCATCTGCAAAGTATCACTGGTTCCTGTTGCCATAGGTGGGGCCAGGGTAATGCCAGACCTGGAGTTCCATTTGTTGCCTTGAACTGCAAGCGAGGAGCAAGGCTGGCAAGAACCTTCCATGCCCACTAGTTCATTCAGCAAAAAGCACAAGCCTTTTGGGCAGCAACTGATTTCTGGAATGCTCTTTCTACCGGCCTTGTACTGGTCAGGACAGTATAAGTAGCAATCCATTCTCTCCTGAATAGCATAAAGCCCACTGCCAGTTCTTTCACAGAATGACATCATGGTGGCTACTGTAGGAGAACTGGTGGTATAGAATACTGTTGGCTGCGGAGCTCCATCAGCCAATCCAGCATTCTTTACGACCCAAATTAGAAGTACTGCGACGAAATGCTTCATGGCATCCAGCAAATCACAAAGACATCTGCGTTTTGCAAATATGAGTGTGTCACAACAGGCATCACAATCATTCGACAGAACCCTCGTCCACAAGTACGATTCACCCCAACCACATTAGTGTATGAATACTTGGCAACACGAAGTAAATTCATATACTGGACCTTTATAAAGAATAACATGGCTGAAGCGCTCCCTTCGTGAACAGATTTCCCTCGAAATTCAGCACGGGGATGTCACCAGGAGAATTGCTTCTGGGTCATTACTACTTATGAATCCTGAATGACTTTACAGCGAAGCCCTGCGACTCAAAGTTGTAGAGGAACCCATACGATCAGTCCAGCCGGGTCGCCGCAAAAGCCAAGAGGAAAAAGGCGCAGAGGGTATGGGATACAAAGACCTTCCGTTTGCATGCATTGTTTCAATAAATTGACTCAAGCCTTGTCAGGACATTATGTGCTACTTCGATTTCCTGTGCTCCAGGATCTCTGCTGTTCGACTGGAAACTCTGTTTCACTTCGTGGATCTAGCTTGTGTAAATTTTTGAGACATGTCGTGTTGCTGTCAAAAGGCTTTTTATTGCTGGTATTTGCATGATATGTCAGGCACACTCTCCGGGCGTGCTGGGCAACAGATCCGCACGATTTGAAATTTCCGTCGCGCGCGTCACAGGCTGTGACTGACGCCCATGCTGTGACAGCATTGCTACACGGTGCCCGGCAGGGAGGAACATGTGGAGCTACGAGCCCTGTACAAGAGGGGCATGGCCTTCTTCGGGGCATGGACTTCTTGTGACACTTGTTGCACCGTGGCAGTTGCTCACGAGCACCACTTCAAAACTGTGTGTCCTGCTATTTCCTAGACCGAAGGTGGGGAGGGACCCTCAGCACGAGAGGATGTGGAGCTCCTCGAGGGGCCCGGGCCCGCAGCTGGTGACGAGGGTGGAGTAGCAGCAGCAGGCAAGGGTACCTTGATAGGCTCCGGAGCCCCACCCGCCGTCACCTTGAAAAGATGTTCTATCCTCCGAAATGTTATCCATCCCTCCCCACGCAACGCCTCGACTTGTGAAAGACGACTCGTTCGGTCTGCTTTTTGCACGGGAGTGAGGTCATCATCCATGGGGACTTTGAAGTGCCGACGTAACTCCGTTGCTGTTAGAAGATCTTGAACGCGGCGTGTTTTGCTGCAATGAATCAAACTTGATTAGTACAGGTCGGGGGCGTTCAGCAGTTGGGGAACGTTTGTCAAGACGCAGTGCCGCAGTGCCTCCTTAATCGAAGTAGACCCAAGAAGGGACTTCACTGCGCCCAAATCCTTCTCCCCCGCACCCTCCTTTACCCCGAAAAGGATAGAATCGGGAGAGCGTATTTTCCTCCCCAGACTGACACGTGTCAATGGAGAGGGCGCATGTAGCTCCGGTGTTCTCGAAGGCCTCCAAGGTAGCGTGCACTGTTGTGTCAACGGTGGGCACGCGTGCCGCGACTGTGTTGTCAAGCTTTATATACCAGCTGTTAGCAGTGAGCAGTCAACGTCCCGATTCCCAAGCGGACAGGTCGTGACAGTATTACTCCCCCAAGCTACAGTCCGAGACGACTGCTTGCTTGCACAATACATCAATTGACGGACATTCAACTTGCACATGAGAATGCCCTGTTGTCTCCTGTCCAATTTCGTTGCAAAGATGGTCTGTCCTTCAGCATTACTCACAGCTCCCCATGGATCAGCTCATGACGGCTACGCACAAGTACACTCCTGTACTCACTCAAATTTGTTGTCAAAATTTTACACTCCCGTACTCACTCAGATTTAAATCTCTGTCCCGTAACTGTTTGAGAGACTTGAGTGTACACATGGATTGTTCACTCATGCAAAGCAACCATCATTGTACCAAACGCCTAAGCGTCGCACCTGCTTCCCAGACAGGTCGTGTCAGTAAGACTCCGGAGCTTCGGGGATCCCCCAAGCTCCAATTCGAGAGGAATGCCTGCTTGCACAATACAGCTGCAGCAATTGACGGACAATCAACTTGCATATGAGAATGCCCTGTTGTTTCCAGTCCAATTGCCAAATCTTGCGACAACGGTCACCATAAGAGTTCATTCAAACGTGAAACCTAAATCCATTGGTACCTTCTGTTCGAAATCTGACCTCATCCTACAGTATCAGTCCGTACCTCAACTGCTAGATTGTTCTCACCCTCCCTGCTACTCCTACAAAATGTTACCCCTATAAAGATCACTTAAAGCACAAGGCATACTCCTGATCCTACACACAACGTGACACTTCCCCTTGCGTTCATGCTTTATGCATAAAGCACATATATGTGTATCTTCGAAGACCAGGTGAATCACGATGCACTACAAAAATTGGCTTGTTCAGTGGCGTTTTCATGATTTCTGCCATATTCATTGCAGACTCCACATATTGGATGTACACTTGTCCCTTTCCTATATAGCTTCCCTGGCATAGGGGAAGCTAACAGCGATATGCTTAGGATGCTTGGAGTAAAAAGGGATACCAGATATTGGCTATGCGGCCTTGGTTGTCACAAAATATTTTGACTCTTCAAGGTGGCAACCCTACTTCGTCCAGAAAACCTCTCAACTAGTTGGCTTCCTTCACAGCGTGACTTTGATGCTATGAGCTCTCCCTCCACACTTGATGTGGCAACCGCACTCTGTTTCTTACTCCCCCACAATACGACACTACCAAACACTGATAGAACATAGCTGCTAGTGGATTAACGATGATCCAGGTCCCCTGCAAATAGTCGGCAACTACATAGCCTTCCAATTCGGGTCCCTTGCCACCTAGAGTTAAGGCTAACTCTCCGGTGGCCTCAGATATTTGAACGCCCTAATGGCCTCACTCCGATGTGAAGTTGTAGGGCTCATTCTATACCTTGACAGCACACCGACGGCTTGAGCAATATCCACTCTGGTGGTGTTGGCAATGTACAGCAAGGACCCTACAGCTATCAATTCACATTATCGATGACCAGGAGCAAGGGGCATACCTACCCCAATTGACTCTCCATCCGTGGACTCCGGCCTACTGCTGACCACAAAATCCATGGTCATAGGGGTGTCAACCCCACGGTAAACCTCAGCTAGCCCGAACGTCTCCACGAGTGCATCTATTTTTGGAGTGCAGCTCATGGAAATGGTTCATCAACCCAATCCCTACGGATCTGACATTCCAAGGAGTCCTTCACCTCTTCCACACCATATTTTGCTCCTGCAACTGCCAGGATAGTCCTCTTGTCCCCATAGCTCCTGGTAGGGTCGAAGACCTCTCCCACATCAATGCCTGGAATCTGCCTGCACCCCTGGGCCACTGGTCTGGCCTTGAATCTCGGGACATTCCCATACTCATCATTCTTTGTAAAGAAGATCTTCACTACAAAGACCCAGTGAATAGGTATATTTTTCTGTCCATGGGGTCTCTCTACAAACTCTAGCACCTCATGAGAACCCAAAGAATCCATCGTTTCTCTCATGGCTTGTTGCTAGTATTCCCACTGTGGGGAGCCCTGGGCTTCTCTCAAGCTTCAAGGTACATGTATCTTTCCTAGCCTGACACCAGGCACATCTTGTACCTTATGATGACCTTCACCAGTACTTTCAGATCTCTTTGCCTTCCCATCAGCTTTCTCTCGCTCTCTCATTGAACTAGACTGAGTTGCCGTCTCCTTAATCTCTCTCACCTTCCTCAAAGCTACGGGATCAGCAACTCCCTCTCTCTCTGCGATTCACTCTAAGGCACTCTCAACTGACCATCCACACTCCTCCCTAGAGTGTCATGTACTCACTCATTACTTGGTTCACAACAGGAGCATGACCCACCAGTGCTTCCCCCCCGCTACTCTCGTCACTAACATCCACTCTAGGCATGGCCTGCTCTGCCTCAACCTGCCTCTCAACCACAGGGAGATTCTCAGGGACAGGCTCTCTCTCTCTCTCTCTCTCTCTCTCTCCTCCTCTCTCTCTCTCTCTCTCTCTCTCTCTCTCTCTCTCTCTCTCTCTCTCTCTCTCTCTCTCTCTCCTCTCCTCTCATCTCCTCTCTCCTCCTCTCTCTCTCTCTCTCTCTCTCTCCCTCCCTCTCTCTCTCCTCTCTCTCTCTCTCCCCTCCCCCCCCCCCCCTCTCTCCTCTCTCCTCTCCTCTCTCCCTCTCTCTCTCTCTCTCTCTCTTCTC
>KV908465.1:175316-206404 GCA_002005505.1 Botryococcus braunii | reverse complement strand
TGTGTTGTGTGTTGTGTGAGTGTGTGTCTCTCCCCCTCTCTCTCTCACTCACTCTCCTCTCTTCTCTCTCTCTTCTCTCTCTCTCTCTCTCTCTCTCTCTCTCTCTCTCTCTCTCTCTCTCTTCTCACACACACACCACACACACACACACACACACACACACACACACCACACACACCCCCCTCTCTCCCCCCTCCCTCCCCTCCCCCCCCCCCCCTCTCTCCTTCTCTCTCTCTCTCTCTCTCTCCTCTTCTCTCTCTCTCTCTCTCTCTCTCTCTCTCTCTCTCTCTCTCTCTCTCTCTCTCTCTCTCTCTCTCTCTCTCTCTCTCGCCTCACGGCCCCCGGGGGGGGGGGTATCTCATGCGGGACTTGTTTTCCCCACCTGCAGCCGCCCCCCCCCCCATCCCTCCCAAACACGAGAAACGCAGGAGTGGGGGAGGTAGAGGAGAGCCCCCCCCCCCCCCCCGGGGGGGAGGTGGGGTGTGGGAGGATGAAACATGGTTTGCCAGGGCGTGAGAGCGCCACCTGACCATCCCCCCGCGTCCCCCCTCCGTTTCTTCCCTTTCTTCCTATGTCACAGACGAGAGAAAGTGGACAATCAGGAGGAAGCAAGAGGAGGGAGATGTGGAGGAGCAGGAGGAGGAGGAGGAGGAGGAGGAGGCCTAGGCGGAGGAGGAGTAGGAGGGAGAGGGGGAAGGAGCCAATAATTGTAATGGGGAACCAGTAGTTCTGGGACTTCCACTTGAAAAGGACTTGGGAATGCGGCTTGCGAATGCGGCTTGCGAATGCGAAAATTTGGCGACATAGCTGGGAACCCTGTTTCCATAGTTGGGAATCCTGTCAGGTCATGGCAGAGGCTCAGGGTAGGCAATTTGCGGGATGTTTTGCATTCTTGTCCACAGTTGTTGCAGGGTGTGTCGAAAAGGCATTGGAGGCCTAATGCGTGTGGCGTATGTAAGACATTGCCCCAGGAAGTTTCTGTTCGAAAGCCTTGCACACTTTGGCGTGCTGAGGACTGTTCTGCACTGGAGTTGGCTGAGGCAGCTTTTAGGGTCAGTCGGTAAATCAAGAGCGTCAAGATGGATCGACAAACGCGTTTTGACCCACGTGAGGAAGGAGTTAATTGTGTGGCAGATCGTGCGCGGATGGTGTTGATAGGGGTTGGAGATGCTGGGACATGGACGTCATAGGCGGGCAGGGCGGGGTGAGCTGAGGAGCCTTACATTTACGAGCTTATGTCTCATGAAACTTGTGAACTGAGCTGAGAAGAGTGATGGCTTGTGCGGTGCACCCCTTGCACGATGTTGCTGATGGCATACGAAGTGCTGCACCTTGGGTTCCAACCGTTTCAATGGGACGCTGGGATGCATCATATGAGAGCTTTGATGGCTTTACATGGTGTCTTTGCCAGAGGGTACTAAAAGGGTCTGAGTTTCTTGCTTGGAGGTAACCAGTATACTAGTACGTACTAGTAGGCATAAAAGGGACTCTGAGATGACAGTTTCAGTGCAATTGCAGTATGTCTTTGCCGGCGGTGGTGAGAAGCATTTCCATAGTACGGAGAAGGATTTCCATAGTATGGGGAAGGAATTTCACAATATGGAGAAGGAATCCTATAGGATGGAGAAGGATTTCCATAGTATGGAGAAGGAATCCCATAGAATACGTATGCAGAAGGATTTCTATATTATGGAGAAGGAATTGCACAGTATGGAGAAGGAATCCAATTGTAAATACAATTGGATTCCATATATGCGGTCCCATGATAAGCGGATGTCCTTGTCAGTCTCCCGGGGTGATGATGAGCTAAGGCGTTTTTGAGAGACCTTGTTGCCGGAGGAGCCGCCAGGAAGTGTGCCGAGCTTCCTCAGAAGTCCTCCGTGCCTTAGGAGGTTTTAAATTGAGATGTTGGCGCCAACGCATTTGTGGGAAGCATGGAGGGAGAGAGGGAGAAATGGAGGGCGTTGTACTTTTGAGCGGGTAAGGTGCATAGTCATGATGCAGCCTCTGTTGCAGGAAGTGTTGAGGAGGTACGAGGTACCAGACTCGGAAGCCCTAGTGGAAGAGCTTCAGACCTGGACTGGACCCGGCTATTGCCTGCTGAGTCTCGCCATAGTTAAGTTGTTGGACAAGTGGAGCCTGCTTCGTTTATCATACCGGATTACTCGAACGAACACAGCCTCCAGGACGTGCTGGCCGTCATCGACAACTCTATTCAATCCGGGGAGGACGCTGACGTGAAGATTCAGGCTTTAGGTTTGGCGAGATTGGTGCCGTAAATGTCTAAGACATACTCTCTCTTGGTATATTGGACCCGACTGCACGTGCCCACCAGTGCAGGTCCAAAGGCGTTGGACGTCCAAAAGGTACCAGCGAAGCTAGCAACTGTTGTGGTGGCTTGCCCGACAGTGACGCTGTGGTTGACCCATGCGTGCTTGTTTTCTTGGGGATATGCATAATGTGTGCGTGCGCGCGCACGTGTGTGTGTCGCCGGCCCCAGGGGGGGGGGGGGGGGGGGAGGGGTGGGATGCATCGATGGTGAGAGTGCGGGTGGGGGCTAAGGTCGTCATCCCGTGACCTGAAGAGCATATGTGTCCATTTTCCTAACGTTGCGGGCGCAAAAAATGCAATCCCGTGTGCCATTGTTGGAAAGCAATTGCAAGCTGATGTAAATGATATGTAAATTTGTATTATAAAGTTCAAAAAGCCGGTATTAAAATTACTTTCCCGAGGTGGAATGTGGATTCACCGGGACATGTGGGACACACCAGGGAGATATGTATAAGTACGTACTCCCTGTGTGGATGCAACCGTGATGATGGGTGCGCACTAGAGTGAGCAATTTGAGTTTGCGGCCATTGATTGCTGAATGGGTCGACTGCTATTTTGAAATTGCTTGGAAGTCGGAAGTGAACGAACTGGTTTGTGTAAAATGCTTATGTTAGTTGCATATTGGCTTTCTGATAAGCCCTTGGTGGCGGAGACTTGCTCCATGAGATGAGATCAATACGACAAGGGATGCAATTCATAGCATGTTGCGCAGACAGGTCTTCTAGAACGAAATTTGGCTTAAAGACTCCAGGATCCCACTGTGACCTCTTAAGATCTTGCTCAGCACCATCAACGATGCCAATGTGATGATAGCAAGGCATTTTCAGAAGCAATGGTGGCGTACGTCACTACGGCAATCAGCTGCCCAGCCATTCTCCTGCTCGTCTTTTACAGTCATTGTGCATCCAACGCGCAGGCCGCTTCCTCATAACTTTATAGCAGCTTTTGTCTCGTACAAGACGTGTCTCATCAACGTCACGAAAGTGTCCCAACAACCAAAATTTCAAACATAACAACACCTGGCCGCAGAACCCAATATAAGGCCTCAAGCTTGCAGATCAAAGGTACATCTGGGAATTGGAAGCATGTCAGCGTTATGACATAAAAAGTGGATTTTCAAGCAATTCATTGAACGGTAACCGGCATTAATGCATCTGGTAAAGGGCAATGTCGGGGCGTCCATATCGGGCTTCATATCCCTACGGAAATCCGATCCAATGCAATCCAAGGGAGCACGCATCCGCGCTCTATCCAGCTTCAGGGACAGAGAGGGTAATCTGCAAAAGAAAGCAAATTTGGTTGATATTAAGGCTGGACGGAATCGTGGCTTCTGTAAACCCTCTCTGTGACCCACCCATTCAACAATTTTCTCCGTTCCCCCTTCTCACCCCGCCTCTCTGTATGTCTCTCCATCTCTCTCTCTCTCTCTCTCTCTCTCTCTCTCTCTCTCTGTGTGTGTGTGTGTGTGTGTGTGTGTGTGTGTGTGTGTGTGTGTGTGTGTGTGTGTGTGTGTGTGTGTGTGTGTGTGTGTGTGTGCGCGTGCGTGCGTGCGTGAGCGCGTGCGTGTGGGGATGTGTGTGTGTGTGCGCGCGTGCGTGCGTGCGTGGGTGTGGGTGTGGGTGTGTGTGTGGGTGTGTGTGTGTGTGTGTGTGTGTGTGTGTGTGTGTGTGTGTGTGTGTGTGTGTGTGTGTGTGTGTGTGTGTGTGTGTGTGTGTGTGTGTGTTGGGGGGGAGGAGCATGGATGTGGGGGGGATTGATGTGGGTGGGGGGGGTGGGAGTGGGGGTGTGTGTGTGTGTGTGTGAAGAGTGTGTGTGTATGTGTGTGTGTGTGTGTGTGTGTGTGTGCGTGTGCGTGCGTGTGTGTGTGTGTGTGTGTGTGTGTGTGTGTGTGTGTGTGTGTGTGTGTGTGTGTGTGTACGCGTGCGCATGTGGGGGGGGACGGGCAGGGGGCGGCTTTAGGACTTATCCGACGGAGTTTCCATGCCAAAGGGAAGAGTACATACGCTCAAGCCTTGTTTGAGAAAGTTTCCTTACCCCGAGAGAGTCCACATACCACCAACTCGGATCCTGCACACACGCAGTCACCCCGTAAGAACGGCAGTGCTTTAAGTATAACGGCATTTCTGACCTACTTGCATCGATATGGGCTTGGCTTCACTGTGACATGTCGATTAAGAATGTAGAACCATTTAAAAGAAGGACTGGTTCTTGCAAGCCATAAGCAATTATGAGAGGAATATACAAGGGTTAACATGTAACAAGTTAACATGCAATCATGTCGATACAAGTACCAAACAGTATATCCTTGAATATTTCTGCACATTAGAATGCCTTCAAGATATTCAACGCTGGTTTCAAATTGATGTGCTTGAGGCCTTTTTGGCAGTTCCAACAGAGTTCTACTCTGAATGCATTGCCGAGGTAAGAATGTTGGTCATGCCAATTGCTTCAGGGCTATCGCGTGCAAACCCCTCTTTGGATCCGTGGCTCCTCAAAGTGATGCTCCAAAGCCAGCTTTACAAATGTGCTGATCACTATATAGCTTTACAGATGTGACTGATCACGATATAGATATAGCATGAGGAGTGCCCATTCGAAGGACAACTATGCATACAATCATGCAATTGAAAGCCGTTGAATATGGAATAAAGCCATGCATGAACGTCACCTGCGCATGCGCAATATACAGTTTTTTTCTTCCCATGAAAAATCAAATCACTAATGTCGTGGAAATGTAAGCACATCAGCAGCTCATCCTAAGTTGTGTGGCTTGACAAATGAGGTTGTACTTACTTGTCTTCCACCGATGGTCAAGTTGATTGCTGTCGTGCCGGATGGCAGGACAAAGGGCAGATTTCTATTTGTCCAATCAAATGGAGCCGAATCAGTGAGAGATTCGACAACAATGTCGTTGAAACTGCCATTCAATGAGCCGACGACTGCTTGCCAACTGTTAATGGGTCCTCCATCATTTCGTAGCCGGTAGGCCAGCGTGTATCGCCCACCTCCAAGGACACTCACTCTAGTGGATGCTCTGCTGACTCTGCCGTTAGCTGCAAGTGAAGCATAAGTCCCAGCAAGGCTGCAATAAGGTCCCGGACTATCGTCCAAACATGTCCAGCAAGCCTCCGAGAAGAGGTAAGGTCCTCTTCCTGCGGAGCAGCGACGACCTTCCTTAGTTGGATCTATGAGGGGAAAGTGGAACCTTTTTGATTTTGCGCGTCAAGGCAGCCCATTCAATTTGCAATAGCATGCTATTGAATTATCTCACTGGGAACCCAATGTTCACATCCCAACATTAAAAAGTCGGGGTTCAACAATATTTCTTGCCCTAACTTACTAGCAGATTTTTGTATCCAAAACATAGGCGGATTTGCAAATCCGCCTGTAGACACAATTGTGTCTACTCCTTTTCTGTTGCCTTGTAGCAAATATACATTATAAACATTAGATGAAACATTATTGAAATGGAATGGAACAGAACGGAAAATGAGCCAAGCGATCATGGCCAGGACTCCCTTGACTGGTGTGGAATCACGCATAACTGTAGCTGGTTCAATTAGTTTGGTTGCTATCCTCAAGTTTGCAAGTTGGACCTACTGGTGTTGAAGCCTGCGTTGTGAATACCATTCCATTGCCCATGGCAGCAACATGTTGTGTACACAATGCATCCAAACATGGTTGTTATTGAAACAAGCCTTCACCTGCTTCAAAGCAGGGTGGGGGTGGTGGTGATGGTGGGGGTGACGGTGGCGCATATCCCGCAAGAATCTGGCCACAAAAAGTTCTGTTGGGCGCCCCTTATGTATTGAAAAGCTATCAAGTCCCTTGAAGTTAACAATCCAGCTTGAGATATTTTGCTGTCTATGAAGGGTTCATGCCACATTTGTTATCAATGCCCTTTCGCTAACTGTGCCATCACCCTATGATGTATGCTCAAACAGGAAAGCCTACTCTCGCACAATATTAGTGCCCGAATTTGCGTTTTATGGCCTTGTTGCTTAGTGCTAGTCTCTTTGCGAAGTCAGATGTACACCTCTGTGAGCGGGCAAAGAATCTCATTGTACAATGTTGCACTTTCTCGCATTGTTTTATATATAGCAAATTTGCAAAGGCCCAGATATATAAATCGGGTGCGCTCTAATGCCCAGATATATATGTGCAGCACACGAGCACTACATGCCTGTCAACATATAAGGTACAAAGACTTCAATGTGCCCAAGCTCTTAATGGACCACGACTTTCCAAAAGGCCAAATTAGTTGAGGAACAAACAGCATGCTTAAATGCTTCAAGTGGGACTTACGTCAAGGGAGTCCACATACCACCAACTCGGATCCTGCAAACCCACAGCCAGTCCATCATGACCGTGATGACGCATGAGTACAGTGATTTCAACCATGACAACGCATGAGTACAGTGATTTGTGCTGTGACCATGGTCTCTCATGAGATTAAATGATGAATCATATACTCCAATTGTACAAGTTTAGGAAAGGTTGCAAATAAAACCAAAACTGTACAAGCTTAGGAATGGTTGCGGAGAGAAATGTGGCCCCTCTACACTCACATCGCACTTGAATTTTTGGAGAGATGTATATACATCTCTCCACTATATATATACCATATATATACGCAGTGGTGTTGCTCAGATAATGTGTCAATCTTGCAAGATAATGTGTCATGAATTGAAAACTTCATCGAGAATTACACATATATACATAGCATATTCTTTGGAGAGTTGTTTGACTTGAAAATGAGCTTTTCACTTACCTGTCTGCCCCCAAAAGTTAAGGTGATCGTTGTCGTGCCGGGTGGCAGCAAAAAGGGCAATTCTCTATATGTCCAATCGAATGCATTTGAATTATTGATGAATTCGACGGTCATGTCACTGAAACTACTGTCCACTGAGCCAATCACTGCTTGCCAGCTGTTGGTAGGCCCTCCCTCATTCCGTAGCCGGTAGACCAGTCTATATGGCCCGCCCCCAGGGACACTCACTCCAGTGGATACTCTGGTGACACGGCCATAAGCTGCAAGTCGAAGGTAACTCCCAGCAGGTAGGCAGAAACTGCCTGGATCCTCATCCAAACAAGTCCAACAAGCCTCCGAGAATACATAAGGGCCTCCTCCTGCAGGAGGAGTGCCGAGCTTGGTTAGTTTGCGGGTCTTACTGGTACGTGTGTGGATCTTCACGTGTCTTGTACAGAGGGCTGATCAGATTAATGATTTGGTGCCGGAAGTAACATTCAGCCCCCACTACTTGCATTGAATTAGCCCCTTACATTGAAGGCAACGTTAAAATCTCCAGGCTGGAACAAACTTTCTTGCCCCTATAACGCCAGCAGTCTATAGGCAGCGATTGGCAATCAGGCTCTCTGTTGCCTTGCTGCAAGCCTGTCCAAGCTTACTATATAACAGCGCTGGTTGCCACACTACAGTGCAAACGTCAGTTAACGCTGATCGTACCACACAATGAACATGTACATGCATGGCTGAGCTGGTCCGAATGAGCTCGCGTGTTACATATGCTCTCATTTTTGTGCATTCTTGACAGTCTCTAAAGCTCTCTAAGCTTGCTTCATAAGGCCATGGCATTGCCTTTTCAGCAACATCCAGGGAAACGGTTGCAGGCCTTTTCCCGCTTCAAGAAAGGGTGGGGGTGGGATTGATGTGGAGGTGACGGTGGAGCATGGGCCGCAAGACTCTCTTCTCATAGATCTATGAGATCTAGATCTTCCTGGTGCCTCTTACTAACGGTCAATCCTTAAGTCGCCATAACCCCTTGCAAGTATGTCCACATAGCTAGCATGCTGAGCAAACATTCATCAGCACATTCGCACATGCGCAATCATTATCTGCCTCAATGCATTTGTCAAGACCTTGTATTCCCGGAGCCTCCGCCGCCTGAGAAATAAAAAAGGCAACATTGCGGGGATATAGCTATACAGCAAGGACATGTGAAGGCATACCCACCTGCGGCAAAGCAGTATGAAGGCGGGGGTGACGGCGGGGCGAAGCCCGCAAAGATCTGCAGGCCCATCAGCAATTTGAATAAGCCTGGCTCATAAACATCATCATTGCTTGGCAACAGGGTTCCAAGTGAAAGGTAACAGGCGAAGAAACTAAGCAGGCAATCCTCTGCAAAGAGCCCCTTTCAAGGCATTTAAAGAAAGTTCTGCCGTAGACGTTTAGCCGATCGGTCGCGACGTGCCTTACTTGGCCATTATGTGCGTGTTTCATTTCCAAACCACTGAAGTGTAACAGTACGTGTGCTCATACATATGTTTTGTTACCCAAACTTCCACCACTGAATTTTCCGATCCAGATCCCTTGATACATATGTTTTGAAATCGGGTTGCTGAGATAGTCCTGGCGGAGCGTTAAGGCACTTGCCTAAAAGGACGCGTATTTGGACCCCTCCCCCCTAACATCTTCTAGGCAGGCGTTACCGAGACAGAGTCGACGTACCACCAATCCGGATCCTGCACACAAGCAGACGCCCATCGAGAGTTAGGACTTTTGAACCGTGACCAGACTGGCCAACATAGGAGGAAGACAGAGCGCCGGGCCTCAATCCAGCTAATTTGCATGCCTCTTACCATTGCAAAATCGCTTTGAAGTAGAGAAGTTGCTTTGGGGAACTGGTTAGTAATGCAAGCGCAAAACAAAGGCAGGACGAATACTCAAGAGGTGTTATTTAGACACTAGGTAGACCAAGGTTAAGGGCCATGTCGGAAGGATCGGCACTTTCATCGCACTTTGGAGGTAAGATATACCCATTGGCGCGCGCGCGCGCGCGCGCGCGCACACACACACACACACACACACACACACACACACACACACACACACACACACACACACACAATGGGGGCCGGAAGGTTCAGAGTACCACCTCTGTCCAGGTAAAACATAGTTATCAACGATAATGGTAAATGCCACTGTATTGCTGCAGTGAGAGCAGGTAGTTTCAAAAATACAACATTATCGCAAGCGACGCCCATGCATATATAGACATGGTTTCAGATGCATCACAAAAATGCAAATCGGAACCATGGTTTACTTGTCTGCCCCCAATTGTGAGATTGATGGTTGTCGTGCCAGGCGGCAGGACGAAGGGGAATGCTTTCTTCGTCCAGCCAAAATAAGGTGAGTCACTAATGGACTCCAGCACAATGTCGCTGAAGCTTCCGTCGACGGCGCCCACGACCGCTTGCCAGCTGTTGATAGGGCCACCGCCATTCTTGAGTCGGTATTCCAGCCTGTATATCCCACCCCCTGGTACACTCACGCTGGTGCTTGCTCTGCTGACCGCGCCGTTTCGTGCAAGTCGAGCGTAACTCCCTTCCAACATGCAGTACGTGCCCTGTTCAATGTCCAAACACCTCCAACAGGGCTGTGAAAGCGCGTAAGGCCCTCCTCCTGCACGCGCAAGGATGGGTTTGTTCCATTGGAGGTAAAATTCTGAACAGGTATTAAGCTTTGTTGTTAGTTTATTGTAATAATTAGTATGAAGTACGAGAGCCCCATCTGGCTGGTTGTGGAAGCAAGGCCGCTTTCAAGAACCCGCGGGCCAGAGAATCTACCTTCAAAATCATGAAGGGCTCGGCAAAATCTGAACGATGTTCATCGCCCTGCGGTACACTCAGATAATAACGCTGCAAAAGCATTGTCTGAACATTCTTCTTTGCCGTTGTCTACATGTGCATGTTCCAAGTACGACTGGTTGCGGTCTGGACCAAACCTTGAGTCATTTGCGGGATGCATGCGTACGAATACGTGTTCACTCCCGAAATTTCTTTGGTGGCTCACCCTAAGCTACAATTACTCCCTCCCCCGTCCCATACATGCACACCCGTGCGCGCGTGCGCGCGCGCACACACACACACACACACACACACACACACACACACACACACACACACACACACACACACACACGCACACACGCACACACACACACACACACACACACACACATACACACACACACGCTCGCACACATACAGGCACACACACACACACACACACTCACACACACACTCACACACACACACACACACACACACACAAAAACACACACACACACACACACGTGCGCACGCCCGCACACTCGCACACACGCACGCACCCACACACCGTGTGCGCGCACGAATAAGTCTTGACAAAAGACAGCTTCTACTGTATGAATGTCTTTCAGATATCGTTGGAACCCGATAAGTTTGAAACAGGGATGTGATAAAAACACCAGGGGCTCTTTGAATCAGGATGGCGTCCATGCCTGACACAAAGCAGGTCGCTGGTGACGGCGGTGATGGTGGTGGGCGTGGTGATGAGGGAGGTGGCAGTGGCGGAGGTGGTGGTGGTGGAGTGGGTCTGGGAGTTGGTGGTGGTGATGGTGGTGATGGGGATGCCCTCGGCCTTGGTGGTGGTGGTCGCGGCGGTGGTGCTGGCCTTGGAGGCGGTAATGGTCGGGGCGACGGTGGATTTGGTGGCGGAGATGAAGGCGGTGGTGGCAGTGGTGATGGCGGCGGTGGTGATGGCGGCGGTGGTGATGGTGTCGGCTGTTGTGATGGTGGTGGCGGTGATGATGGTGGTGGGCGTGGTGATGGGGGAGGCGGCAGTGGCGGAGGTGGTGGTGGTGATGGGGATGCCCTCGGCCTTGGCGGTGGTGGTCGCGGCGGTGGTGATGGCCTTGGAGGCGGTAATGGTCGGGGCGACGGTGGTCTTGGTGGCGGAGATGAAGGCGGTGGCGGCTGTGGTGATGGTGGTGGCGGTGGTGATGGTGGCGGCTGTGGTGATGGTGGTGGCGGTGGTGATGGTGGCGGCTGTGGTGATGGTGGTGGGCGTGGTGATGGGGGAGGCGGCAGTGGCGGAGGTGGTGGTGGTGACGGGGATGCCCTCGGCCTTGGTGGTGGTGGTCGCGGCGGTGGTGATGGCCTTGGAGGCGGTAATGGTCGGGGCGACGGTGGTCTTGGTGGCGGAGATGAAGGCGGTGGCGGCTGTGGTGATAGCGGCGGTGGTGATGGTGGCGGTTGTGGTGATGGCAGTGGTGGTGATGGCGGTGGTGGTGATGGCGGTGGTGGTGATGGTGGTGGTGGTGATGGCGGTGGTGGTGATGGTGATGGTGGCGGTGGTGATGGTCGGGAACGTGGAGATGGGGGTGGTCCTGGCCTTGGGGGTGGTGAGGGCGGTGCAGGTGGTGGCGGCCCAAACCCGACAAGGACCTGCACATATAAAGCCCATGACCTTCTCCCCTTAAGGAAGTCCTCCCCCCCTCCCCATATGTGTCAAATTTCAGTGTTCTTGAGATTCAGCAATGCAGCCTGATCAAAATTGTGGTCTCCCACAGGAACAGAAGTGCCGGCTCAGCAGCAAGCAAAGTCAAGCCTGCAGGCAACTTCAAGAATGGTCTGAAATTCTCAATGCTCATCTGTGAGGCACCAAGTGTTTTTCCACTGAGGCTGAGGACATGGGGACCAGCACCTGCAACACCTCGGGCGCAGAAGGCACATGGAAAAAAACAAAATGTCGACAGAAGTATGGAAACGGTGTGGGGACAACCACTTAGTCTCATTTGAAACCGTTCTTTTTCGAGCTATCAAAACTTGAAAAGTAATTTATGGTGCTTCCTTGTTTCCATGTTTAGCCAATATGCAAACTGCATTCCAACAAAGAACATTGTGTACATGAAGCAGTAGATTTGGAGAAGCTCTAGGAACATCCAAACAGGAAGAGTAAGATCTTGCACTTGTTTTTTAGCAGAGGGGTTGACCTGGACATTTCGCAGACCCCAGGCGTGGTAGTCCTGCAGATAAACACCCTCTCCGTCAAGGAAACGTGTGCAAATTGCAACATGTGCTACTGTACAATGCTGAGAAATCCATGTGGTCTTGATGGGCCTGCCACTCCCATTCCTACCATTCCATAATTATCCCACTGCATTTCCCAAGCTCTTCTATTGGAAGGGATGTGCAGCATGAATTCATAGACGTCTTCGTGCTGAATAAAGTACTGCTTGGCTGTAACGAGGTTCTGTCAAGTCTGTGTCAAGAATCATCTGGGTATCAAAATTATGTGTGTGTTGGCTTTGCCACCTCTTTCAGAGCAAAGTCAAGGCATCACATTTTTCTAAACACTCGTAATAGGTGTTTGAGTGCCAAACGGTTTCCAATAATACATTTAAGGGCATCTACAGGATTAATATGTACAGATTTGATTAACATATATGTCTTTCAAGGTGAGGTTGGTGATGCACATTTCTTTCAAGGTGAAGTTTTCCCAGAATCTTCCAGCCATGCCCAATAGACAGGTTTTCTCAAGCCGTTGCTCAATTACATGCACAATTCTACACTTCTCAGGAATACATCGCTTTGCGTACTAGGAGTGCATCTGTATCGTCGAACCTGGGGTCACTTTTAAAGCTTGAAAAGATATTCAACATTGAGACAGCTTACTGAAACAGATCCAGCTTTTTGGAGGCTTCTACATCCTAGCCTATGAAAACCACATCATATCTCAGCTTGAAGACGCGTGCTCATACTCACATTCCGGCCTTCCAGTTTTAGAGCAACACGTGTGGTGCCTGTAGGAACTTGAAAACGGAGCTCTCTACGTGTGAAGGGAAATGCCGGCACATTTGTGAAGGACTCCAGCACTATGGGGTCAAAGGATCCGTCAAGTGACTCCACAACGGCTGTCCAAGAGTTTGCTTCTGAGCCATCGTTGAAAAGGTCATAGGCCAGGCGGAAAGCTGAACCTCCCTGAAGGCTGACGCTGGTTGTGAGGGTGCTTGTGGAGTTTATGCTTGCAAACTTAGCAAAATTTCCGGAATACAGGCAGCAACCACTTGGACATGCCCAGCACGGTGCCTGGAACAGATAGGGTCCCTGCCCTGCAGGAGCAAAGGGCTGGGTGAGCACACAACCAAGCTTCTCCCCTGGTGTAAATAAAGACTCCCGTGGTTTAAATAACGGATGGATGGTGTACACCTATGTAATGGATAGAAACATGCATGAAAGAATGGATGGATGGATGGATGGATGTATGGATGGACGGATAGACGAGTGGCAGAATGAATGAATGGATGAATGTGAAACACTACTCGTCATGATGAGTAGACGTACTTTCCAGTCAGCTACCAACAGATAGAAACTTGCAAGACAATGTCTTACCAACTCTATGTGCTACCAGACTTCCAACGTTTGGGGCTTCATGTTTAAGCAGCCCTGCGTTCGGCTGTAATACTCCCATGCCAGAATTGCCCGCTTTGGCATGGAAGTAAACATTGGTTTGTTCCCACCAGTACCAACATGTTTGTTTTCACCAGTGGCAACATGTCCACAGTCCAAGCTGATTCCTCATCGGGAAAATAGGAATCTGTGGAATCAGGTGTTCTGGGACTTAAGTTTGATGCATGGGGTCCGTGTGGGAACAGTCCTGGGGAGAGGGCCCACCAGTCGAAGGTAACTGCCTACCTGCAATAAAGCAAGAAGAGCTTGGAGGGGGGCTGCGCAGTTGACCTGGAGAGCCTGGAGGTGGGCTGGAACCCCCACCAAATATTAAGCTCGAATTCATTCCAGTTGCACAGGCGTAAGAATTAGCTCTACGCTGAGATGAAACTGACAAGCTGTCAAGCTGTGATTTCTGACAATCACAACAAAAAACGTGCCCCTATGTCGTGCAGCCCGTATGGGTGAATCACAAAGTAAATGGTTGAACATGCATGGCATGCATCATGCCCTGCGTGTCCACATCTCCACATGTCCAGCAGAGATTTGTATTCGTGCCGGCATGTAAAGAAAACGCCCCATCTTTCCTATGCATTCTGCAAGGCAGGACTGTGCAGATATTACCTGACAAGGTTATGCAATCCCCAATACAAAAGCATACTTGCATATGACCCACCCAACCTCTGATAGATACATGCACATGCACGCGCCTTCGTGCACGCGTGCACACACTCACACGCACACGCACACACGCACACACAACCTTCGCCCAACCCTCCTCGCACCTGTGCTTCCCTCCCCGCTTTGCACTATGCCTTTCCCATCAAAACTCTCCACCATCACATTTCCAGGAGGGCTGCCCCCGGTGGGGGCCCTTAGGCACAGGCGCGCGCGCGCGCACGCACGCACGCACACACACACACACACACACACACACACACACACACACACACACAGACACACAGACACACACACACACACACCCACACACACACACACACACACACACACACACACACAACACACATACACACACACAACACACACACAACACACACATACACACACACACACACCCAACACACACACACACACCCAACACACACACACCCAACACACACACACACACACACACACACACACATCATCATCATCATCATCATCACTCGACCAACAGAAGCTCTCCATAAGAATTACATAAGAACAGCACCATTTGCGGAAAGCAGCTGGTAGACCCAATCACGTGATGTTGTTTATAGCCCCAGACACATGAAATATTTAGAAGGAAAACAGTTTGGATGCTGGATCTCGACATGCGATCACAGCCATGCAAGCGCTGACAGGAAAATGAAAAGTGTGAAGCTTGATGTACTCGACGAAGATTACCTGGCCACTGCTGGAGGAGTGGCAGAGGGGGGTCGAGGAGCCGATGGCGGGGGCCCCTGTCTCACACTGGGTGGCAGCAGAAAACCCACACTCTGTGTCCGCTCTGCTGACGTGCTAGGGCTGCATTCACATAACCTTCCATCTTAGGAAGTGGGGAATCATCGTCATTTTATTTCCTAACGGTCAGTGGTCTTCTAGTCTTCCTTTCTGTGGTACAGGTTGTATGTTGATGGAAATTCCAGGGAAGCTTCTTGTACTGCACCAAAACATGCATCAGATGCGGAACAAATAGACACACACACACACACACACACACACACACACACACACACACACACACACACACACACACACACACACACACACACACACACACGCGCGCGCGCGCGCGCGCGCACACACACGCACACACACACACACACACACACACACACACACACACAAACACACACACACACACAGAGGGAGCAAGATAGAGCCAGGGGGGGGGAGAGAACGATAGAGAGAGACAGAGAGAGGAGCGGGTGGGGGGGGGAAGAGAGAGAGAGAGGAGAGAGAGAGAGAGAGAGAGAGAGAGAGAGAGAGAGAGAGAGAGAGAGAGAGAGAGAGAGAGAGAGAGAGAGAGGAGAGAGAGAGAGAGAGAGAGAGAGAGAGAGAGAGAGAGAGAGAGAGAGAGAGAGAGAGAGAGAGTATATGCAAGCATATCAAAAAGCCAAGCCCAACCTCCCATCCCCAGCACATACTCACCTACTCCCACAAACATACTCAAACTATGTTCCAACAAATAGGTTTTTGTTCCGTGAGCAAGGCACACTACCTGGATGCCTCCGGATGCCCTGCCTCTTGTGAACTTAACATCATGTAAGTAGAGGCATCCATGAAGGATTGTTCGCATCAGACTCCACATTGATATGTCCGTGTCATTCTATGGACACATTCATTGGCCAATGAGAGGGTCTCGTGTAGGTGCACCTTACTGGTTTCAGTACTTCGCTACAAATGTGAAGATGAATTTGGCAAACTGCGTTGGGAAAGCTTAGACCCATGGGCAGTATTCTCCCGTACTACTTTCCTTTGACAGCATACATCAACTAACATGTAATGTGTACGTCAAACGTTTGCCGTGTGGGTCATCCTGGTTGCATCGCCTAAGTATAAATGGTTCCTAATGCCATGAGTGGGCCAAGGGCAATGCCAGACCTGGAGTTCCATTTGTTGCCTTGAACTGCAAGCAGGGAGCAAGGCTGGCAAGAACCTTTCATGCCCTCTAGTTCATTAAGCAAATAGCAAAAGCCTTGTGGGCAGCAACTGATTTCCGGAATGCTCTTTCTACCGGCCTGATACTGCTCAGGACAGTATAAGTAGCAATCCGTTCTCTCCTGAACAGCATAAAGCCCACTCCCAGTTCTTTCACAGAATGAAAGCATGGTAGCTACTGTAGGAGAACTGGAGGTAGAAAACATTCTTGGCTGCGGAGCTCCATCAGCCGATCCAGCGTTTATTAAAACCCAAATCAGAAGTACTGCGACGAAAGGCTTCATGGGATCCAGCAAGTCACAAAGACATCTGCGTTTTGCACATATGGGTGTGTCACAACAGGCATCAGACTCATTCGACAGAACCCTCGTCCACCAGTAAGATTCAACCATCCACATTAGTGCATCAATGTTTGGTAACACGAAGTCACTTCATACACTGGAACTTTTTAAAGAATACCAGCACTGAGCGCTCCCTTCGAGAACAGATTTCCCCCGACGTTCAGCACGGGGGAGTCACCAGGAGAATTGCTTTTGGGAAATTGTTACATTTTAATTCTGAATGACTCTACAGCGAAGCCCTGAAACTCAAAGTTGTAGAGCAAGCAACACGGTCAGTCCAGTAGGTTCGCCGCAAAAGCTACAAGGAAGTCAGCGCAGAGGGTATGTGGTAAACTTTTTCCTCCGTTGGCGTGCAATATGTTTCATAAATGGCCTCAAGCCTTGTCTGGGCATCACGCGATTCTTCGAGCATATCCTGGGCTCCCAGATCGGTAGTCTTCGAATGGAAATTCTGGTCAATTCGTGGGTCTAAATAATGTAATGTAATGAGACCTGTCGTGCTGCTGTCAAAAGTCAGTCGTTTATTTGCTAATGTCTGGATAGTATCTAAGCCACATTCTCGGAGGTGCTGGGCAACAGATCAGCGCGATTTGAAATTTCCCTCCCGTGCGTCACAGCAATGCTGTCGTCAGCAAAAGGAGATAGCAATGCTATCGTGGACGGTACGGCAGGAAGGAACTTGTGGAGGTAGAGGCCCTCTACTCACTGTGAAGACTGTAAGAACCATTTTATCCTGTGAAGACTGTAAGAACGCTTTTTTGGGTGAATGCTACTCGAGAATGGTTTAAGAGTATGGACCGTGAGCCTAAATGGGGTCAAGACGCAATACCTTCTAGTACATCCAGACCCTCAGACACTCCCTACCTCTCTAGAGAATGCAGGGGTTACAATTAGTCTTGTACAGGAGGTCAATTACCTTGAGTTACAGATTCATGCCAAGAAAGGCCTTCAAGCCGGCATTGAAAACCTAAAGCAGAGGTTCTGGATAGCATGAGGACACCTTACTAGAGCTTACAGCAATCTCGGGTGCAACATGTCAATGATGCTCATTACAGAACTATACTTCGTCCCAGCTGTTATGCACCCGTCCTGCACACCCTGGAGCTGGTGCCTGCCTGAGTCCATGTTGAGCCCCTCCTTGTCAGAGCGCGCGCACGCGCGCGCGCGCGCGCGCGCGCACACACACACACACACACACACACACACACACACACACACACACACACACACACACACACACACACTGTAACCACTCAGGATTTAACAAACAAAGTCAAATATCCAAAATCTTTGCAAGGCGTGTGTGAGAATGACCTCACACGAGTGCATATCGTGCGTATGCACCCTGGCAGAAAAGGTGGTAACAAGAGCAACTTTTTAGACAAACCACACAAGCTCCTTACACCTTTTCTAATACCTGGCATGCCTTGCCACTGGTGTTCTCACCTTGCATACCGTGTCGATAACAAGCAGGAAGGCCCAGCCCCTCAAGTCCCTGCCCAGCCACCCTGATGGCAATGTGGTGACAACTGAGTTGCATGCCATCCCTGAGTCATTCTCCCCGTTCACTTAACCTCCTACACACTCTGCCAGCCAGGCCCACACTCATGACTGTCACATAAGAGGGCTGAAGCATACATGTCAGATACAATAACAAGCAGTATAATCATATTTGTGATCACATGTGTGGAAAACTCCTTAGAAAACCACCAGACGTATTCGTTGTCGTGCGCTTTCCTCACCCCTTTGCAGGTCCTGGCAGCCAGGCCCACTCTTGTGTGGTTCCAATCTAGTTAATTGATTCACGTCAGACAGTTTAACAAAATATATGATAACGCATCTGTCAGTGAGGAACCCACTAAGTACCAGCACATGTCTTCCCATTGCAGATCCTGACAGCCAGGCCACTCCTCTGTATACTATACACTGTCTTGAACTGACTCACTCATGTGAAGCAGGTAAAATAATTTGCACCATGAAAATTTGGACTCTTCTGACCTATTGTTAAGGATGGCAATGTCCTCCTCATCTTCCTGCGCAACACCTGCACTCTGCAGGCCCCGGCCCTGACAGCAACACTCTCCCCACACTAAGTATGATAGAATAAATGTTTGTTAAACAAGGAGCAAACTGTTCCATGGTGTAGCAGACAGTTCCCTAGTCATTACTACTGTGGAAGTCACATTTCCTCACAAAAACTTTTCTTAATTTTGCAGACTTTAACAGCCATTCAAACACCAGCATGTTTCGTTGAGATTAGCTTGACATGAACTCGTACCATCAGGATCTTGTCAACCCGTTCCCAGCTCTTTACCATCACTTCTCCCTAGGCGTTCTTTAGCCTTCATTACTTGTCAGGCCAGCCCTCCCATGTAGAGTCGAATAACCAACAGCTCAGATAGAGTATAGGATACATTGCTACATGCAATCGCTCACCACCCATGTGAATTATGCCTCTGTTCTATGCGCCTTGACTGTGTTCAGCCCTTTCAAGCTCTAGCGTACTAACAACAGTCAGCTATGCTGCTGTCTGTAACACTATTTATCAGGGAAACAATACCGCTTCTCATTGTCAAGCAGGGTCTTACTCCTCACAGCCCCTCTTTTGTTGAACGATCTGCGCCCGGCCAAAGTGCCAATGTCTCGCCACTCCTTGCACTTGGGAGTGGTCGGCCATCGCACCTTTTTCAGTGATGGTGTTGTGAATAACGAGTTTTGGAAGCAGTTGTTTGTACTTGTTGTTTCTCAGCATGACTGACAACTCCCCCGGTTTGCTTTTGGTGATTTTTGTGGCTCCTGAATGCCGGTTCCAGGTTTGCGGCAAGCTGTTAGATCACACAAAATAGAGAACAGCCACTGGCTATGCCATCTGGGCAAGCAAGGTAATGTGTCGCAAACTGCGCAGTGCGGATAATACAGGGTCCCCACTGGGACTCCCCATGGGACCACGACAATACAGCGTTGCATACAGCTTGGCAAGCTGAGCTTGCATATCACCGACAACGATTGTAACACGGTATAAAGGCAGTTTCTTTGTTCCACCATATGGGTTGTTGATGCCAAAGCTCAGCTCAGTCCAGCCTGATTGCCGATATTGCTTGCTACAGCTGGTAAGACCGGTCGGTGCCTTCGGAAAGTCAATTCCCCCCGCCATTAGGGATGAGCCTACAAGAAGTCTACAGGGTGCTCATGAGAACAGCTTGCCACTGGCTGGTTTGGTCAAGGGAGCGGCGAGACTCTGGGAGAGCGCCAAGGCACAGATCGTCCAGCAAGAAGAAGGGCTGTGGGAGGAAGACCCTGCTTTGCAACGATATGTGATTTTGTTAAACAAGGGACCGACTGCAATGCAGCGGACTGTGGATTGGTAGACAAGGGCGTGCAGGGGCTGACAAGTGCAATGACTGCACATGAAGACAAAGGCAAGCTTTTGCACCTGCGGTGAGTGGTTGAGGTGTCTAAATTTATTCTGGAATCTTTAAAGAAGATTTTCTGAGATGCAACAACTTAGGAAACTAGGATACTACATAGCTGACCACGGGCGGTCGTCTTCTTCCGACAAATTTCACGACCTCCTTTGCTCACGTGATGCGGCGTAAAGTCGGACTTTCAGCTCCTTCACATACCCGCGGCCTTCTCATTTTGCTCTGGCACGCGGCCTGACGCATTTCGCGAAGGAAGATTACATCCAAATACCAGGTACTAGGAGCTGAAGAGGACGGCAGTACAATGAATGACCCCATATCTAGCCAACTAAGGTTGCACAGCACCTGGGAGAGTTAGGTAGCTCTCCAGTGCTCTAGTCACAATTTTGGCAAACCCTTGAAGGTCTTGTTAAGTCTATTTGGCAAGCTTGCCACATAAACATTTGTTCAGATCGACTCTTTTGTTGAAGGAGATGCGCATGCATGCATAAGTTGCTGCCGTACATGTTGTACAGCCGGACTAGGGAACAACAGATGATATTCATCACCAACGAGCTCTAAGGAGCACCTCGTGCACGTGCACGTGCAAATCCTCTGGTCTCGAGGGATGCCTTGTTGTCTACCTTCATCAATAGGAAGGTCATGACACCTTAATCTAAATCGCATAAAGGTCCGCAATGTATTATTAGGAAGGTGGAGTTTGAGCGCACTCTTACGCCATGGCACATGGGGCGGACGTGCGCACCACCTTTGGTATCTGCAGAATAAGGCTCTTGGGGATGCACAAGAGCGAGTGGAGATGTCTAGGTCATCCCATATCATGTCGCTTTTACGGTCTAAAAGATCTTGTACGTGTGAAATGTCAATCTGCAAGGCTCTATCAAACCGCACATCGTCAGCTATATAGTAGTTATAGTTTCTTAAGTTGTTCCATAAGGGTACCCGAAAACGTTTCTCGGCCTTCTACTATTGCCAACCTAATGTCATGCATGAGGACCTTGTAGTGCAATGAATCATGTCTCATGGCCGCTATATTGTTTTAAAACCTGACCATGCGTAAGATCCAAGTTGACCACCAAGAGAACATGTTTGTGCACAACAAACATATGATTGTCCGACGCACCCCCAAAATCTGAACTAGGACCCGCTTGTGCACATCCAAAAGAGGTATACTACTAGGTTTCCCGAAGACAATGGTCATGAGCATCATTGACATGTTGCAACCGAGATTGCTATAAGCTCTAGTAAGGTCTTCCCATGCTATCCAGAACCTCTGCTCGAGGTTCTTAATGCCGGCTTGAAGGCCATTCTCGACATGAATCTGTAACCCAAGGCATTTAACCTCCTGTACCGGACTAATTCTAATCCCTGCAACCTCTAGAGAGGTAGAGAGTGCCCGAGGGTCTGGATTTAAATCCAGACCCTTTTAATAAATTTACTAAAAGGTATTGCGTCTTGGTCCCATTTAGGCTCATGTCCATACTCTTACACCATTCTTGAGTAGCATTCACCAATACCTGTAGGTCCTCAACCGTAGGCGCGACGAAAACAAAATCGTCGGCAAAACCTAGCTAGCACTTAACTACGTATACGTATTATATTTAAACGTATGCCATCAGGTGACTGAAGGCCAGCCGTGGGACAATGGTGTGCAAGATATCTTGGGAGTCCATCCGACATAATTCCAAACCGTTTAGGGCTAATGGGACACCCTTGAGGGACACCCGAACTTGATTCAAACAACCCTCCATGTTTACCATCAATCTTGATCGCCAAAACTGTACTGTCTATTGCAGCTTGAGTGTCTGCCCCCACCGGCGTAAAACGTGCACTTTGCAGTACCCAGCAGTTCTTAATTGTCGTATCGTTACAGTATCTTGCAGCACTTGTTTGTCATTGCAGAACCCAGCAGTTCTTGATTGTCGTATCGTAGTACCAGTGATTGAGCTGTTATCGTAGTACCCTTCTTATCAGTCCTTGAGCACTTGCGATAAGACCATCAGCAGTAGCAACAATAATTGTGATCAAACCCAGTATTAGCAGCAGCACCGGCAACACATTGAGGTGAGTGCCATTGATCCCATCAGCGATATGGGTAGCGATCCAAATTTAACACTGAGATTACACATGGTGGTTCCTCTGGGCAATGGGTGACCGCGTTGGAAACACCATACCAATCCGATCCGATCCAATCCAACAGAGTGCGCAGTCGACTAGTCGCACTCTATCCAGCTTCAGGGATAGAGAGGGTTATCTGCAAAAGAAGACCATGGCTTTATATCATGGCTGAACGGAATAATAGCTTCTGTACACCCTCTCACCAACCCACACATTCAACAATTCTCTCCCTTCCCCCTACTCCTACTCGTCCCCCGCCCCCCTCCCCCCCTCCCTCCCCCCCCCTCTCTCTCTCTCTGTGTGTGTGTGTGTGTGTGTGTGTGTGTGTGTTGTGTGTGTGGACGTGCGCGCACGTGCATGTGTTGTGGATGTGTGCGTGTGCGTGTGTGTGTGTGTGCGTGTGTGCATGTGTGTTCGCGCGCGCGCGCGCGCGCGTGTGTGTGTGTGTGTGTGTGTGTGTGTGTGTGTGTGTGTGTGTGTGTGTGTCGGGGGAGGGGGGTTTGTCGGCTTCACGACTTATCCGACGAAGTTTCCATGACGAAGGAAAGAGAATGCGCTCCAGCCTTGGTTGAGAAAGTTTGCTTACCGAGAGAGAGTCCACATACCACCAACTCGGATCCTGCACACAAGCTCCACTCGGTAAGAACGGCAGTGCTTGCAGTGTCGCCGCATTTCTGAACTGAAGTTTTTTGGAGAATAGACCTTGCTTGCATCAATATGGGATTGTGTTAACACAATCCCATATTTCGTTCGCTATGACCTGTCCATAGATAATCTAGAACCATTTAAAGAAGGACTGAATCTGGCAAGCCAGTAAGCAAGGATTGGCCGAAAGAATTGACATGCAACCATTTCGATACAAGTATCAACTATCCTTAAATGTTTCTCCACATTAGATTGCCTACAAGATCGTCAACTCTGGCTTCAAATTGATTGACCCAGTTTTTGCATTTCATACACAATTCTGCCCTTACACACTGCCAAGGTGAGAATTTCCAGCATCGCAATTGCTTCAAGGCTATCGCTTGCAAACCCCCCCTTCACAGCCGTGGATCCTCAAAGTGATGCCCCAAGGCCAGCTTTATGTTTGAGACTGATCACAATATAGCTTTACAGATGTGACTGATCAATTTATAGATACATCATTGAGGAGTGCCCAGTCGAAAGATGACTCTGCATGCGTTCAGGCACATTTAAAGCTGTAGAATAAAGAATAAAGCCATGCATGCATATGGACCTTACCTTCGTAATGTACAGGTTTTTCACATGAAACATCATATCACTAATGACGCGACCGTGAAAATGTAAGCATTTGCAGCTCATCCTAAGTTGTGTGGCTTGACAGATGAGGTTGTACTTACTTGTCTTCCCCCTATGGTCAACTTGATTGCTGTCGTGCCAGATGGTAGGAAAAAGGTCGGGCTTCTATTTGTCCAATCAAATGGAACCGAATCAGTCCGGGATTCGACTACAATGTCGTTGAAACTGCCATCCAATGAGCCGACCACTGCTTGCCAGCTATTAATGGGTCCTCCACCATTTCGTAGACGGTAGTTCAGCCTGTACTGCCCACCTCCACTGACACTCACTGTAGTGGCTGCTCTGCTGACTCTGCCGGTACCTCCAAGTTGAGCATAAGTCCCAGAAAGTATGCAGTAAGATCCCGGATCACCGTCCACACACGTCCAGCAAGCCTCCGAGAAGACGTAAGGCCCGTTTCCTGCGGAGGAGCGAAGATCTTCCTTGGTTGGATGGCTAAGGGGAGAGTGGAACCTTCACCAATTGATTTTGCGTGTGTCAAGGCCGTTTGGGTGCAGAATTTATATGTAGCCCAATCAAGCTGCAACAGCATAGTAATACAGTTTTATTCCAGGAACTCAACATTATCATGATATATCCCAACGTTGGAAACACCGGGGTCCAACAATCTTTCATGGCCCTAATTTACGAGCAGAGCTGTATTTCCAAAACATAGGCGAATTTGTGTCTACCCGTGCCGCAAATCTATGGTTTCACAAACGTAAATGGAATGGACTGGAATCGAAAGGAAAATGAACACAAACGATTGTGGCCAAGAAACCTTGACCGGTATGGTACGCCACACTTAGAAATATGTAATCACGCCTAACTGAAGCTGCTTCAACTAGTTTGGTTGCTATCCTCAAGTTTGCAAGTTGGACCCACTGCTCTTTAAGCCTGCATTGTGAATACAGTTGCAGTGCCGTGGCAGCAACATATTGTGTACGCGACGCATCCAAACAGTGGTTGATATTGAGAAAGGGTTTCACCTGCTTCAAAGCAGGGTGGGGGTGGCGGTGGTGCATATCCCACAAGAATCTGGCCACAAAAAATGCTTTTGAGCGCCCGTTACGTATTGAAAAGTAATAGAGCCGTGAAGCCCTTTTAATACTCTAACTCGACAAAGCTTGCTGTCTATGAAGGTTCAATGCCACATTCGTTGTCTATGCCCTTGTGTACACCCTCTCACCGACCCACACATTCAACAGTTCTCTCCATTCCCCCTCCCGCACCCCCCCTCTCTCCCTCTCTCTCTCTCTCTCTCTCTCTCTCTCTCTCTCTCTCTCTCTCTCTCTCTCTCTCTCTCTCTCTCTCTCTCTCTCTCTCTCTCTCGCTCCGTCTGTCGCTCGCTCCCTCACTCCCTCGCTCCCTTCCTCCATCCTCCCTTCCTCCCTCCCCCCTCTCTCTCTCAATCTCTCTCTCTCTCTCTCCTCCCCCTCTGTGTGTGTGTGTGTGTACGCGAGTGCGTGCTCGAGTGTGTGTGTGTGTGTGTGTGTGTGTGTGTGTGTGTGTGTGTGTGTGTGTGTGTGTGTGTGTGTGTGTGTGTGTGTGTGTGTGTGTCGGGGGAAAGGGGGCTGGGAGGACTTCACAACTTATCCGACGGAGTTTGGCATGACGAAGGAAAGAGAATGTCCTCTAGCCTTGGTTGAGAAAGATTGCGTACCGAGAGAGAGTCCACATACCACCAACTTGGATCCTGCACACAAGCAGCCACTCGGTAAGAATGGCAGTGCTTAAAGTGTCGCCGTATTTCTGACCTGAAGTTTTGAAAGAATAGACTTGCTTGCATCATTTTGATGTGACCTGTCCATAGATAATCCAGAACCATTTCTGGATCTTGCAAGCCAGTAAGCGGAGTATATGGAAGGACTGGCTGAAAGAAATGACATGCAACCATGTTGATACAGGTATCAAATAGTCTATCCTCAAATTTTTCTGCACATTAGATCGCCTACAAGATAGTCAACGCTGGTTTCAAAATAATGTGCTTGACCCATTTTTGGCATTCCATACAGAATTCTGCCCTTAGCACACTGCCAAGCTGAGAATCTTCAACATGGCAGTAGCTTCAGGGCTATCGCTTGCAAACCCCCCTTTACACCCGTGGATCCTCAAAGTGATGCCCCAAGGCCAGCTTTATGCATGAGACTGATCACTATACAGCTTTACATATGTGACTGATCACTATATAGATACGTCATTAGGAGTGCCTCGCCGAAAGATGACTATGCATACGTTCAAGCACATTAAAAGCTGTAGAATAAAGAATAAAGCCATGCATGCATATGAACGTTACCTTAGCAATGTACAGGATTTGCCCATGAAGAATCAAATCACTAATGTCGTAAAAATGTAAGCATTTGCAGCTCATCCTAAGTTGTGTGGCTTGACAGACGAGGTTGTACTTACTTGTCTTCCCCCGATGGTCAAGTTGATTGCTGTCGTGCCAGATGGCAGGACAAAGGGCAGGCTTCTATTTACCCAACCAAATGGAGCCGAATCAGTGATGGATTCGACTACAATGTCGCTGAAACTGCCATTCAGTGAGCCGACGACTGCTTGCCAGCTGTTAATGGGTCCCCCATCATTTCGTAGCCGGTAGTCCAGCCTGTACAGCCCACCTCCAAGCACGTTCACTGTAGTGGATGCTCTGCTGACCCTGCGGGTAGCTGCAAGTCGAGCATAAGTCCCAGCAAGTAAGCAATACTCTCCCGGAGGATCGTCCAAACACGTCCAGCAAGCCTCCGAGAAGACGGAAGTCCCTTTTCCTGCAGAGGAGTGATCACAGTGAGGAGTCATGACAAAAATCATTAGTTGGATGTCTCACTAGTGGAGAGTACTCACTAGTGGACCCTTCACCAATTGATTTTGCGTGTCAAGGCGGCTCTGTGCAGCACTTACATGTCAGCCCCATCAAGTTGCAACAACATTGTAATGAAGTGGTATAGTGGGAACTCAACATTATATATCCCAACTTTGGGAAAATGGGGGTCAAACAATCTGTCGTGCCCCTAACTTGCGAGCAGAGATGTATATCCAAAACACATTCGGATTTGTGTCTACCTATGCTGCCTTGCCGAAAATCTGTGTTTTAACAAACATGAATGGAATGGAATAGAACGGAAAATGAACACAAACGATTGTGGCCAGGACACCTTGACCGGTATGGTACGCCACACAAATGAATATCTAATCACGCCTAACTGAAGCTGCTACAACTAGTTTGGTTGCTATCCTCAAGTTTGCAAGTTGGACCCACTGCTCTTTAAGCCTGCGTTGTGAGTACCATTGCAGTGTCATGGCAGCAACATATTCTGTACACAACACGTCCAAACAGTGGTTGGTATTGAGACAGGCCTTCACCTGCTTCAAAGCAGGGCGGAGGTGGTGGGGGTGCCGGTGGCGCATATCCCACAAGAATCTGGCCACCAAAAATGCTGTTGAGCGGCCCTTATGTATTGAAAAGCAAGAATTAGAGTCGTTGAGCCCCTTGGCATGTAGATCATACACCTGCGCATATATTCACACACACACACACACACACACACACACACACACACACACACACACACAGACACACACACACACACACACACGCACACACACACACAAGAACCAGGACTTTCCAAAAGGCCCGAATCAATTGAGGAACAAACAGCGTGCCTTATTGCGTCAAGTGGGACTTACTGCAAGGGAGTCCACATACCAGTAACTCGGATCCTGCAATCCCACAGCCAGTCCATATATGGTATATAACCAGGATGACGCATGGCATTTTACTCGTTGCATTAGTGTGCTTTGACCCTTAATGACGCATGAGTACAGTGATTTGTGGCGTGACCATGGTCTCTCATGAGATCACGTGAGGGACCACATATCACAATTGTACAAGTCCAGGAAACGCTGCAAGCAAAAGCACAAGTGTCCAAGTTTAAGAATAGCTGCAGAGATAAATGTCGCACCTGGAGACTCGCATTACATTTGAATGTTTGCCGAAACAAGAACAATAAAACTGCTCAGGAGCATTCGAACTGGTAACGTGAGGTGGTTGAGTAAGCCTAAGAAACCAAGAGCCTCATAATATTGGCTTATAAGCTACGTACCTGTCTAGCATACCATCAACATATACTGTCCACCATGCGCAACGTTTGGTATTGCTTGGGCCACTGAACTTGCAAAGTGTACAAGCCTGTTATATCCCTACCGAGTTAGCAGGCTGTACACTTTACGGGATCAATAGCCCAGCAATATGAAGAGTGCATCGTGATGTACAAGCGATCTTTAAGCACAGGAGCTTTATTACAATGTATGAATATACATAAATACATATGCAAAAGTAATGGATTCCCATCGAAATCGCTCCTTGATCATTAGACCCTTGAATACACATGATATCACAATGGCAATGCAGCGGAACTGTTCAGATAATGTGTCAATCTTGAGAACTTCATTGTGACTTACACATATATACATAGCATATTCTCTGGAGACTTGTTTGACTTCAAAGTGAGCTTTTTACTTACATGTCTGGCCCCCAAAGTTAAGGTGATAGAAGTCGTGGTGGATGGCAGCAAAAAGGGCCGTTCTCTATATGTCCAATCGAATGCAACCGAATTGTAGATGTATTCGACTGTAATGTCGCTGAAACTACCGTCCACAGAGCCGATGACTGCTTGCCAGCTATTGATAGGACGTCCGTCATTCCGTAGCCGGTAGACCAGCTTATATGGCCCGCCCCCAGGGACACTCACTGTGGTGGATGCTCTGCTGACCCTGCCAGACGCTCCAAATCGAGCGTAATTCCCAGCAAGATCACAGGCACCGCCTGGAGCATCATCTAAACAAGTCCAACAAGGCTCCGAGAACAAGTAAGGGCCTGCTCCTGTAAGAAGAGTGCCGACCTTCGTTAGTTTGCAGTTCTGATGGTACGTATGCGGACCTTCACATGTATTGTACAAAAGGTTGATGAAAAGCATTATTTGGTGCCGCAAGTAAGCATCAGCCCCAACCACTCTGAAATAGCACCTTACAAAGGGAACATTGAATTTATCCGGCTTGGAAACAACTTTCTTACCATACGACTCCAGCACTTTAATACAATCAAAGCATAGGCGGCAATTTGACCTACCCATCCTCTGTTGCCTTGCTGCAAACCTGTCGCAGCTTATTTGAAATCGACGATGGTTGCCAGAAATGCACTGCAAACGTTCGTTAACGTTGATACACACAATGTATATGTACATGCATGACTGAGCTGGGCTCAACGAGCTCAAGTGTTGTTTATGCTCTCAGATTTGTGCATTCTTGACAGTCTCTTAAGGTCTTTACGCTTTCTTTGTAAGGCCGTGGCATTGCCTTATCAGTAACATCCGTTAAAACAGTTAATTTTGAAGCAGAGGTCACACTCACACACACATACACACACACATACACACACACACACACACACACACACACACACACACACACACGCGCGCACGCGCGTGCGTGGGTGTGCGCGGACGCATGTGTGCACGCCTGCACACACGCACGGCGTGCGCAGACGTATATGTCTTGACTTATAGCTTTTACTAGCTTCTATACGTCTGTATCTCTGTCAGATAACCTTGGAACCGGCCTAGTTTGAAACAGTGATATAATCAAAACAACAGGGGCTCGCTGAATCAGGATAGCGTCCTTGCCTGATGCAAAGCAGGGCGCTGATGACGGTGGTGGGAATGGGCGAGGCCTTGGTGGTGGAGGTGGTGGTGGCAAGGGAGGCTTTGGTCGTGGGGGTAACGAGCTTTGTCGCGGAGGTGGAGGTTGACGCTGCAGCGCAGGTGATGCTGGTGGTGGTGGCGATGGTGGCGAACGCGGCACTGGTGGTGGTGGCGATGGTGACGAACGCGGCACTGGTGGTGATGGTGAAGAAGGTGGCAGTGGTGATGCTGATGGCGGTGGTGATGGTGGCAGCCGTGGTGATAGTGGTGGGCGTGGTGATGAAGGATGTGGCGTTGGCGGAGGAGGTGGTGGTCGTGGACTGGGCCTGGGAGTTGGTGGTGGTGGTGGGCTGGGCCTGGAAGTTGGTGGTGGCGATGGTGATCGTCGTGGCGGTGATGGTGGCGGCGGTAATGGCGCGGGTGATGATGGTAGGGAACGTGGGGATGGCGGTGGTCCAGGCCTTGGTGGTGGTGAGGGCGGTGCAGGTGGTGGCGGCCCGAACCCGACAAGGACCTGCACATGTGAAGCCCATGACCTCCTCCTGTTAACGAAGTCCTTCCCCTCCTCCCCATCTCTGTCAAATTTTGAGTGTTTTTGAAAGTCAGCATTGCGGCCTGATCAAGATTGCAGTCTCCACAGGAACATCCGTGCCGGCTCAGGAACAAACTGAGTCAAGCCGGCAAGCAACTTCAATAATGATCAAAAATGCTCGATGCTCACCTGTGAGGCACCAAGCGTTTTTCCACTGAGCCTGGGGACATGAGGACCAGCACCCTTAGTACCTCGAACACAGAAGGCACATGTGAAAAACACGCAATGTCGACAGAAGTATGGAAACGGTATGGAGACAACCACTTAAAACTCATTTAAAACCGTTCTTCACTCGAGCTATAAAAATTTGAAAGTAATTTGCGGAGTTTCCTTCCTTCCATGTTTAGCCCTGCATGCAAACTGCATTCCAGCCAAAGGCCTCGTCCATGAGACTGTAGATTCAGAGGAACTTCTATGAACATCCAAACAGGAAGAGTAAGATCTTGCACAGAGGCATTGACCTGGACATTTCGCAGGCCCCAGGCGTGGAAGTCCTGCAGATAAACACCCTCTCCGTCAAGGAAACGTGTGCGAAATGCAACATGTGCTACTGTACAATGCTGAGATATCCATGTGGTCTTGATGGGCCTGCCACTCCCATTCCTACCATTCCATTATTATCCCACTGCATTTCCCAAGCACTTCTAATGGAAGGGATGTGCAGCATCAGTTCATAGACTTCTTCGTGCAGAACAAACTACGATTTGACTGGCATGAGGTTACAGTTTGTGTCATGTCATGAATCATCTGGGTATCAGACATACGTGTGTGTTGGCTTTGCCACCTCTTTCAAACCAAAATCAAAGCATCACATATTTCTAAACACTCGTAACAGGTGTTTGAGTGCCAAACGGCTTCCAATCATAATTTAACAGGCATCTACAGAATTGATATGTACAGATTTGATTAACATAGTTTTCAAGGCCTTCCGGTAGATTTCCCAAAATCTTCCAGCCATGCCCAACAAACAAGTTTTATCAAGCTCGTGCTCATTTACATGCACACCTGTACACTTAATGGAACTACTTCATTTTTCTTAGTAGGTGTGCATCTGTGTCGTTGAACCGTAAGTCAGCTTCATAGCATGAAAAGAGATTCAGCATTGCGACAGCTTGTCATAGGCTAGTCCACGATAACCACATGTAGATCTCAGAAATCTCAGATTGAAGACAAGTGCTCATACTCACATTCCGGCCTTCCAATTTTAGAGCAACACGTGTGGTGCCTGTAGGAACTTGAAAACGGAGCTGTCTGGGTGTGAAGGGAAATGCCGGCTCGTTAGTGAGGAACTCCAGCACTATGGGGTTGAACGATCCGTCAAGTGACTCCACCACGGCTCTCCAGGAGTTTGCCTCTGAGCCATCGTTGAAAAGGTCATAGGCCAGGCGGAAAGCTGAACCTCCCTGAAGGC
>KV908465.1:137816-170316 GCA_002005505.1 Botryococcus braunii | reverse complement strand
TTTTGAACCCAGGATAATTTAAGGGTTTTGTGGGGCAAACAGGAGGGGGGCTTGGTGTGTGTGTGTGTGTGTGTGTGTGTGTGTGTGTGTGTGTGTGTGTGTGTGTGTGTGCGTGTGTGTGTGTGTGTGTGTGTGTGTGTGTGTGTGTGTGTGTGTGTGTGTGTGTGTGTGTGTGTGTGTGCGCGCGCGCGTCTATGAGAGGTCTTTTTCTACCATAATTACTGTATTGAATAGTCACAGTCAAGGCTTCTCTCAAACTCGTTAAAATCTCCCAGACAAAAAAAAGCGTGGATGCACCGTGGGACACGTGCCTACCCCAGGGGTACCGGGCCAAACACCATAGTGCTAGTGGGAAAAAAACTCAGCGCTGTGTACATGTATGCCCCAGTCCTGCAGTCCAGCCGCAGCACCCATATGGATGCATGATCCCCCTCCCCCCGCCCGGGGCCCGGGGTGGAGATGAAGGACGATAGCGTGGTTCCAATGCTGTCCTTGAAGTTGTTGCCATGAAAACTGCCCCTAGGAGCCCTTGTACGGGAGGTCCGCCGTAACAACATGGTACCACTATGTTCATTACGAGTAGGATTACCGTAGACAACCTGGGAGTGAAAACTAGGTTTAATCGTTTAAACATGGCCTCTAAAACCTACAGTAGCTATGGCACATATGGCAAAATCGCAGCGCATTGGGATCGCAGCCATAGTTCCATTAACAGATTCTAGCAATGTGTACTGCTTACACAGCTAGATTGGGATCGCGTATCTGGAAATTTGCTGGATTAAGGCCACCAGTGGCCGCTACATGTAAGACCTGGCCAGGTCTCCATGGAGGAATTATCACGGACATAGACCGCACGCAAAAATGCAAATCAAAACACTGCACATGTGAGAGTTTGCATGCTTCAATTGACACATCCTTCGAATGTCAAAGTTCGACATCCTACTTCAGAATATGAATTCCAGTAGCTAGCCCGGCACCAGTGCTGCATACTACAGGCGTGGCCTACGTTGGCAGCCCAATGGACTCCCTACTTAAGAATGTAGCATTTATGGAGTCTCCAGCATATGCATGGTCGACGTATGCAGCAAAGTTCAAAAGCTGCTGTAACGCTGCTGTAATACAGCAGCAGCAGCAGCAGCAGCATATGCTAGCAGCAGGCGCTGACTATCTAAGTTCCTTACTGACTTTAGCCTGCCAAACCTCACCTGCCACCGGTCGGGATGTGAATCTACTGCTGAGAGCAGATACATGGGGATACGTCAAGTATATGTACGAGTCCCAAACAACGGGTTTATATATGTAAGCCCCCTTGTTTTGCGCAGAAGTGTATCGTGTGGACCTCCTTGACTCACAGACCGACGTAGGTACATTCGTGAAAGGCCCGAATTGTGCGCATATGTGAGTAAGCTAAGACTGTTCCAGATATACAGAGGGAAGCAGCAAACATTTCCGAAATGGCGCAGTGGGTCGTGGCGACAGTCGTTGCAAGGACTGTAGCTTGACTTTCAGTGTTCCGCATTACCTTCTGTGTCCGTGAGTTCATTACCGCTTTTAGACGTCTTGTCGACTTGTCAGTCTCATTGACAAGAAGGTCAAAAGGCTTTACTTGGGCACGAGAAGGAACCAACGTACTGGTACCACCTGGAGCCATTTTCACTACCACGAATTTCTTGACCAGCTCTAAGGCACTTCCGTCTGAAATTGCATTAAGCTGGGAATGGGCTTCTGCAGGCTTAACCTTCAGAACCACCTCATAACCTAATTTGTTTGGCCAATTGAACTGGGGCCCTGTGGCAACTCACGCCACCATGGAACTCTGCAACGAAAAAGTTTTCCAAACGATATGTTGAGTGAGAGCTCTCCTTCCACAATAATGCAATTACTTACAAATCAACCCAAAACAGCATGCTTGCTCTTCATAGCTTGAGAGCAATTGCAGCAAAACATCGGTTGTCCTGAATTCAGAAGTGGGGGACTATTTCTTAGCCCTACATTACATTTCTACACAGAAATTGCATATATAACGAACTTGAGGGTGGGGGTTTCCTCGACTCTCTGATTGATAGTTTTAGTACGTCATCAAAACATTCTGCCCTTCTGCAATTTCATTTTCCATAGAAATTCACACGGGTTGTTTACTTGCAGTTCCGCACGTGGACAAGACAGACAAATTTCCTCTCCAAGACAGACCAATTTCCTGCCCAAAGCCTACCTGGAGAAGGGAGCCTAGAGAAGTGCCAAAATTCTTCTGTCAAGCGAGACTGCACATGTGTTGAGGATCCTATAGCGGCGGAAATGCCGCATATTCGTCGCGAAAGCGACTAGGACACGGAGACCAAGAAATAGCAATAATATTCAATTACAAAGAGACGGCAACCACCTCATTCCCTGTCCTTCGTGTATCTTCTCGTTAGTTTTTTTGCTCGTGACATAGGGGCGCATTCGAGACACCTACAACGCGTACACGCGCTTTACAAACCGCTAGGGACGAAAAACACCTCTTACATCCCCCCCCCCCTGAATGTGAGCGTCCTCGCTCACCGAGCAATATGAGACACGGATAGAACAGACGGGCCACACCCCAACTTGGGCATCCGCCACTCCCGTCAGACCCCGGGCCTACCTGCCGTCTCGTAGGGGTCCCCACAATACAACAACAATACATACAATACAGGCAGGCGAACATGCAAGCAACTCCCCTCCAAGTTCGAGTCCAAGTCTAGCTAGGTTGTGTAAGCGCTTACACAAAAAACTCCGTGACATGACAACAAGCATCAAACATAACCAATCTTAACAGGTTCAAGCAAGCATCAACCGTCCTCCTGGATGAATCTCATTGTCACTGCTGGGGCACATTCATCCAATCTACCATGCGTGCACAGACTAGGGGCGACTCCCTCGTTGGTCAATCCCCCTTCCATTCGTATTCCGGAGCCTTCCAGGAGAACCCCTCTTCGGCGACTCTGTTGCAATACATATTGGCACACATAGAGCCTCTCCCTATGACTAAGGGATGCCAGAGGGCCCACCCGACCTCCCAAACCCCTCCCATAAGGACTTGTGGTTAAATCACAGGAGCCCCACTAGCCCCCTTAGAACAACGACGTACACAGCTGTATGTAGTGTTGAGCTTGTTTACTTTTCGAAAACACACACACACACACACACACACACACACACACACACACACACACACACACACACACACACACACACACACACACACACAAATGTCACTTTATGACCCCCCCTTTTCAAAGCCGTCGTAAATCTTTCGCATTCCTTTCGCCAATCTTTGCAAACGCTTCGTATTCCCGAAAGGAATACGAAGACTTTCCAAAACAGTCTTTGTCACAGTATATATATACATGTGTAGCACATACATGTGCAGCACACGAGCATTAGCAATTTTCGATCATGTGCTTAAGTACTACATGTTTGTCAATACATAAGGTATATATAAAGCCCTTGCGTTAGCGTTTGTGCCCAAGCGTTTATATAAAGCCCTTTATATAAAGCCCTTGCGTTAGCGTTTGTGCCAAAGCGTTTAAAGGACCATGACGCGAAAGTGGGAATTTCCAAGGAAAGGCCAAATAAGTTGAGGACTAAACAGCGTGCCTTAATGCTTCAAGTGGCACTTACTGCAAGGGAGTCCACGTACCAGTAACTCGGATCCTGCAATCCCACAGCCATTCCATAACAAGAACCATGACAACGCATAAGTACAGTGATTTGTGCCGTGACCATGGGATCACATCCCACAATTGTACAAGTACAGGAAAGGCTGCAAGTAAAACCACGACTGTCCAAGTTTAAAATGGCTGCGGAAATACATGGCGCCCCTGGACACTCACATCGCATTTGAATGTTTGCCGAAACAAGAACATCAAAACTGCTCAGGAGCATTCGAACTGATAACGTGAGGTGGTTGAGTAAGCTTAAGAAACCAGGGGCCTCATAGGATTGGCTTATAAGCTACAACGTGTCCAGCATACCATCAACGTATACTGGCCACCATGCGCAACGTTTAATATTGCTTGGGCCATTGAACGTGCAAAGTGCACAAGCCTGTTAACTCCCTACCGAGTTAGCATGCTGTACATTTAGCAGGTTCAATAGCCCGGCAGCACAAAAAGTGCATCATGATGTACAAGCGATCGTTAAGCACAGGAGCTTTATTGCAATGTATGAATGTACATTTGTACATATGCAAAAGTAATGGATTCCCATTGAAATCGCCCCTTGCTCATAAGAATCTTACATGCACATGATCTCACAATGGCAATGCAGCAGTGCTGTTAAGATAATGTGTCAATCTTGAGAACTTCATTGAGACTTACACACATATACATAGCATATTCTCTAGAGACTTGTTTGACTTCAAAGTGAGATTTCTACTTACGTGTCTACCCCCCAAAGTTAAGGTGATAGAAGTCGTGGTGGATGGCAGCAAAAAGGGCCGTTCTCTATATGTCCAATCGAATGCAACCGAATTGTAGATGTATTCGACTGTAATGTCGCTGAAGCTGCCGTCCACAGAGCCGATGACTGCTTGCCAGCTATTGATAGGACCTCCGTCATTCCGTAGCCGGTAGACCAGCTTATATGGCCCGCCCCCAGGGACACTCAATGTGATGGATGCTCTGCTGACCCTGCCAGACGCTCCAAATCGAGCATAACTCCCAGCAAGATCACAGGGATGGCCGCCTGGAGCATCATCCAAACAAGTCCAACAAGCCTCCGAGAACACGTAAGGGCCTGCTCCTGTAGGAGAATAGCCGACCTTCGTTAGTTTGCCGTTCTAATGGTACGTATGTGGACAATCACCTGTCTTGTACAAAAGGCTGATCAAAAGCATGGTGTGGTGCCGCAATGAAGTATCAGGCCCCACCACTTTCAAGCCAATGTTGAAGTAGTGCTTGACGGCTTGAAACACCTTTCTTACCATATGACTCCAGCACTTTAGTACACTCAAAGAATAGGCAGCGATTTGACCAACCCGCTCTCTGTTGCCTTGCTGCAACCTGACGCAGCTTATGCAAAATCAAACATGGTTGCCAAAAATACGTTGCAAACGTTAGTTAACGTTGATCGTACCACACAATGAATATGTACATGGATGACTGAGCTGGTCCGAACGAGCTCAAGTGTTATTTATGCTCTCAGACATGTGCATTCTTGACAGTCTCTTGAGCTCTGTAAGCTTGCTTCGTGAGCTGTAAGCTGTAAGCTTGCTCTGCAATGACAACCATATGTTGTGTACACATGTTGTGCTCTGCCATATGCCATCAACATGTTGTGTACATGTACACAATGCATCCAAACAGTGGTAGGTATTGAAACAGGCCTTCACCTGCTGCAGCGCAGGGTGGGGGTGGTGGGGGTGCATATCCCGCAAGAATCTGCCCACAAAAATGCTGTTAGCCCCTTATGTCTGGAATAGCTATAGCGTCGTAGAGTCCCTTGAAAATAACACTCCAGCTCGAGATATTTGCTGTCTATGAAGGCTTAAGGCCACATTCGTTGTCTATGCGGTTTCACCAAGAGTGCCATTACCCTATGGTGCATGCGCATGCTCAAACATGAAAGCCTACTCTCTGCACAACATTACTGGCCGAAACCGCGTTTTATGGCTTGGCTGCAATTGTGCTAGTCTCTTTGCAAAAGTCAGACACACACCTGTGCGAATGGGCAAAGAATCGCATTGTTGCATTTTCTTGCATTGTTTATAGCAAATGTGCAAACGCCCCCCCCCCCCCCCACACACACACACACATACACACACACCCACACACATGCACTCACGCACACACACGTGGGCTCGCACGCACGCACGCGCGCGCGTGCGCGCACACACACACACACACACACACACACACACACACACACACACACACACACACACACACACACACACACACACACACATGGCAAGCATTAGCACTACATTTTCGATCATGTGCTTTAGCACTACATTTGTCAATATATACAATATACAGCCTTCAATGTGCCCAAGAATTCGAAGAACCAGGACTTCCCAAAAGGCCAAATCTGTTGAGGACAAATAGCTTGCGTTATTGCTTCAAGTGGGACTTACTGCAAGGGAGTCCACGAACCAGTACCTCGAGCTCGTATCCTGCAATCCCACAGCCAGTCCATAACCATGATGACAGTGATTTGTGGTGTGACCATGGTGTCTCATGTGAGGGACCACACACCAAAATTGTACAAGTATAGGAAAGGCTGCATCAAAAACAACTGTCCAAGTTTAACAATGGCTACGGAGATACTTGTCGCCGCTGGACACTCACATCGCATTTGAATGTTTGCCGAAACAAGAACATTAAAACCGCTCAGGAGCAGTTTCGAACTGAAAACGTGTGGTGGTTGAGTAAGCTTAAGAAACCAGGGGCCTCATAGGATTGGCTTATAAGCTTGGTACGTGTCTAGCATACCATCAACATATACTGGCCACCATGCGCAACGTTTAATATTGCTTGGGCCATTGAACCTGCAAAGTGCACAAGCCTGTTAACTACCTAACGAGTTAGCATGCTGTACATTTTGCAGGTTCAATAGCCCGGCAACACAAAAAGTGCATCGTGATGTAGAAGCGATCGTTAAGCACAGGAGCTTTGTTACAATGTATGAATGTACATATGTACACATGCAAAAGTAATGGATCCCCATCGAAAATGCTCCTTGATCATTAGACCCTTACATGCACATTGTATCACAATGGCAATGCAGGGGTGCTGTTCACCTAATGTGTCAATCTTGAGAATTTCATTGAGACTTACACGTATATACATAGCATATTGTCTAGAGACTTGTTTGACTTCCAAAAACAGCTTTCTACTTACGTGTCTGCCCCCCAAAGTTAAGGTGATAGAAGTCGTGGTGGATGGCAGCAAAAAGGGCCGTTCTCTATATGTCCAATCGAATCGAACAGAATTATCGATGTATTCCACTGTAATATCGCTGAAACTACCGTCCACAGAGACGATGACTGCTTGCCAGCTATTGGTAGGACCTCCATCACTCAGGAGCCGGTAGACCAGCTTATATGGCCCGCCCCCAGGGACACTCACTGTGATGGATGCTCTGCTGACCCTGCCAGACCCTCCAAATCGAGCGTAACGCCCTTCAAGATCACAGCGACCGCCGCCTGGAGCATCGTCCAAACAAGTCCAACAAGCCGCCGAGAACACATAAGGGCCTGCTCCTGTAGTAAAATTGCCAACCTTTGTTAGTTTGCCGTTCTGATGGTACGTATGTGGACATTCACCTGTCTTGTATAAAAGGCTGTTCAAATGCATGATTTGGTGCCGCAAGTAGGTATCAGTCCCCACCACTTTGAAATCGCACCTTACTTTCAAGGCAACGTTGAATTAGTCCGGCTTGAAAAAACTTTCTTACCAAATGACGCCAGCATTTTAGTACGCTCAAAGAATAGGCAGCGATTTGACCTACCCGCTCTCTCTTGCCTTGTTCCAAACCTGACGCAGCTTTTTCAAAATCAACCATGGTTGCCAGAAATATGTTGCAAACGTTTGTTAACGTTGATCGTACCACGCAATGAATATGTACATGGATGACTGAGCTGGTCCGAATGAGCTCAAGTGATATTTATGCTCTCAGATATGTGCATTCTTGATAGTCTCTTGAGCTCTGTAAGCTTGCTTTGTGAGCTGTAAGCTGTGAGCTTGCTCTGCCATGACAACAACATGTTGTGTACACATGTTGTGCTCTGCCATATGCCAGCAACATGTTGTGTACATGTACACAATGCATCCAAACAGTGGTAGGTATTGAAACAGGCCTTCACCTGCTGCAGCGCAGGGTGGGGGTGGTGGGGGTGCATATCCCGCAAGAATCTGCCCACAAAAATGCTGTTAGCCCCTTATGTCTGGAATAGCTATAGCGTCGTAGAGTCCCTTGAAAATAACACTCCAGCTCGAGATATTTGCTGTCTATGAAGGGTTAAAGCCACATTCGTTGTCTATGCGGTTTCACCAACGGTGCCATTACCCTATGGTGCATGCGCATGCTCAAACATGAAAGCCTACTCTCTGCACAGACAATCTGGCCGAAACCGCGTTTTATGGCCTTGCTGCATGTGTGCTAGTCTCTTTGCAAAAGTCAGACACACACCTGTGTGAACGGGCAAAGAATCACATTGTTGCATTTTCTCGCATTGTTTTATGTGAAAACGCCCACATACACAACCCCACACACACACACACACACACACACACACACACACACACACACACACACACACACACACACACACACACACACACACAGACACACACACACACACACACACACACACACACACACACACACACACCACACACACGGCGAGCATTAGCAATTTTTTATCATGTGATTTAGCACTACATGTTTGTCAATATATACGGTATACAGCCTTCAATGTGCCCAAGCACATGAAGAACCAGGACCTTCCAAAACACCAAGTTTGTTGAGGAACACAGAGCGTGCGTTATTGCTTTAAGTGCGGACTTACTGCAAGGGAGTCCACAAACCAGTACCTCGAGCTCGTATCCTGCAATCCCACAGCCAGTCCATAACCATGATGACATTGATTTGTGGTGTGACCATGGTCTCTCAAGTGATCACGTGAGGGACCACATACCACAATTGTACAAGTGTAGGAAAGGCTACATCTAAACCACAACTGTCCAAGTTTAAGGTTGGCTGCGGAGATACTCTGTCGCCCCTGGACACTCACATCGCATTTGAATGTTTGCCGAAACAAGAACATCAAAACTGCTCAGGAGCATTCGAACTGATAACGTGAGGTGGTTGAGTAAGCTTAAGAAACCAGGGGCCTCATAGGATTGGCTTATAAGCTACTACGTGTCCAGCATACCATCAACGTATACTGGCCACCATGCGCAACGTTTAATATTGCTTGGGCCATTGAACCTGCAAAGTGCACAAGCCTGTTAACTCCCTACCGAGTTAGCATGCTGTACATTTAGCATGTTCAATAGCCCGGCAGCACAAAAAGTGCATCATGATGTACAAGCGATCGTTAAGCACAGGAGCTTTATTGCAATGTATGAATGTACATTTGTACATACGCAAAAGTAATGGATTCCCACTGAAATCGCTCCCTCATCATTAGACCCTTACATGCACATTATATCACAATGGCAATGCAGCGGTGCTGTTCACCTAATGTGTCAATCTTGAGAATTTCATTGAGAGTTACACATACATACATAGCATGTTCTCTAGAGACTTGTTTGACATTCAAAAACAGCTTTCTACTTACGTGTCTGCCCCCCAAAGTTAAGGTGATAGACGTCGTGGTGGATGGCAGCAAAAAGGGCCGTTCTCTATATGTCCAATCGAATCGAAAAGAATTATCGATGTAGTCCACTGTAATGTCGCTGAAACTACCGTCCACAGAGCCGATGACTGCTTGCCAGCTATTGACAGGCCCTGCATCACTCAGTAGCCGGTAGACCAGCTTATATGGCCCACCCCCCGGGACACTCACTGTGGTGGATGCTCTGCTGACCCTGCCAGAGCCTCCAAATCGAGCGTAACGCCCTTCAAGATCACAGCGACCGCCGCCTGGAGCATCGTCCAAACAAGTCCAACAAGCCTCCGAGAACACGTAAGGGCCTGCTCCTGTGGGAAAATTGCCGACCTTTGTTAGTTTGCCGTTCTGATGGTACGTATGTGGACATTCACTTGTCTTGTACAAAAGGCTGATCAAAAGCATGATTTGGTGCCGCAAATAAGTATCAGCCCCCACCACTTTGAAATCGCACCTGACTTTGAAACCTTTAAAAAACTCTTTCTTACCATATGACCCCAGCAGTTTAGTACACTCAAAGCATTGGCAGCGATTTGATCTAGCCACTCTCTGTTGCCTTGCTGCAAATCTGTCGCAGCTTACTTAAATCAACCATTGTTGCCAGAAATACATTGCAAACGTTAGTTAACGTTGATCGTACCACACAATGAATATGTACATGCATGACTGAGCTGGTCCGAACGATCTTGAGTGTTATTTATGCTCTCAGATTTGTGCATTCTTGACAGTCTATTAAGCTCTGTAAGCTTGCTTTTAAGGCCATGGCATTGCCTTATCAGTAACTTCCAGTAAAACAGTAGATCCTGAAGCAGGGGTCACACACACACACACACACACACACACACACACACACACACACACACACACACACACACACACACACACACACACACACACACACACACACACACACGCGCGCACGCGCGCGCGTGGGCGTGCGCGGACACCCGTGTGCACGCCTGCACACACGCACGCACCACGTGCACACACATATATGTCTTGACTAACATCTGTTGCTGTCTGTATCTCTTTCAGATCTGAAAACCCTGTTTCAAACTTGTCCGGTTCCAATGTTATCTAGATAACATCGGAACCGAACAAGTTTGAAACAGGATGTCATCAAAACCACAGGGGCTCGGTGAATCAGGATGGCATCCTTGCCTGATGCAAAGCAGGGCGGTGGTGACGTTGTGGGGGATGGGCGAGGCCTTGGTGGTGGAGGCAGTGGTGGCAAGGGAGGTTTTGGTCGGGGGGGTAGCGAGTTTTGTCTCGGGGGCGGAGGTTGACGCTGTAGCGCAGGTGGTGGTAGTGGTGGCGATTGCGACGAACGCGGCACTGGTGGTGGTGGTGATGAAGGTGGCAGTGGTGATGGTGGCGGCCGTGGTGATAGTGGTGGACGTGGTGATGGAGGAGGTGGCAGTGGCGGAGGTGGTGGTGGTGGTGGGCTGGGCCTTGAAGTTGGTAGTGGCGGTGGTGATCGTGGTGGCGGTGATGGTGGCGGCGGTAATGGCGCGGGTGATGATGGTAGGGAACGTGGGGATGGGGGTGGTTCTGGCCTTAGTGGTGGTGAGGGCGGAGCAGGTGGTGGCGGCCCGAACCCGACAAGAACCTGCACATATAAAGCCCACGACCTCCTCCTGTTAACGGTGTCCTCCCCTTCCTCCCCATCTCTGTCGAATTTTGAGTGTTTTTAAAAGTCAGCATTTCGCCCTGATCAAGATTGCGGTCTCCACAGGAACATCCGTGCCGGCTCAGAAACAAAGTGAGTCAAGCCGGCAAGCTACTTCAAGATTGATCAAAAATGCTTGATGCTCATCTGTGAGGCACCAAGCGTTTCTCCACTGAGCCTGAGGACATGAGGACAGCACCCGTAATACCTCGGACACAGAAGGCACATGTGAAAAACACGGAATGTCGACAGAAGCATGGAAATGGTATGGGGACAACCACTTATAAACTCATTGAAAACCGTTCTTCACTCGAGCTATCAAAATTTAACAAGTAATTTGTGGAGTTTCCTTCCTTCCATGTTTAGCCTGCTAGCAAACAGCATTCAGCAAAAAGCATCGTCCATGAAACAGTAGATTCGGAGGGACTTCTAGGAATGTCCAAACAGGAGGAGTAACATCTTGCACAGAAGGGTTGACCTGGACATTTCGCAGGCCCCAGGCGTGGAAGTCCTGCAGATAAACACCCTCTCCGTCAAGGAAACGTGTGAAAAATGCAACATTTGCTACTGTACAATGCTGAGATATCCATGTGGTCTATCTGGGCCTGCCACTCCCATTCCTACCATTCTGTTACTATCCCTCTGCATTTTTCAAGGTCATCAACTGAAGGGATGTACAGCATCAGTTGATGGACTTCTTTGTGCAAAATAAACTACGATTTGACTGGCATGAGGTTACAGTTTGTGTCATGAATCATCTGGGTATCAGACATACGTGTGTGTTGGCTTTGCCACCTCTTTCAAACCAAAATCAGAGCACCCACATATTTCTAAACATTCGTAACAGGTGTTTGAGTGCCAAATGGCTTCCAATCATAATTTAACAGGCATCTACAGGATTGATATGTACAGATTTGATTAACATAGTTTTCAAGGCCTTCAGGTAAATTTCCCAAAATCTTCAAGCCCTGCCCAACAAACACGTTTATCAAGCTCGTGCTCATTTACATGCACACTTGTACACTTATTGGAACTTCTCCATTTTTCTTAGTAGGTATGCATCTGTGTCGTTGAACCTTAAGTCAGCTTCATAGCATGAAAAGAGATTCAGCATTGCGACAGCTTGTCATAGGCTAGTCCACGATAACCACATGTAGATCTCAGAAATCTCAGATTGAAGACAAGTGCTCACACTCACATTCCGGCCTTCCAATTTTAGAGCAACACGTGTGGTGCCTGTAGGAACTTGAAAACGGAGCTGTCTGGGTGTGAAGGGAAATGCCGGCACGTTAGTGAGGGACTCCAGCACTATGGGGTTGAACGATCCGTCAAGTGACTCCACCACGGCTCTCCAGGAGTTTGCCTCTGAGCCATCGTTGAAAAGGTCATAGGCCAGGCGGAAAGCTGAACCTCCCTGAAGGCTGACGACGGTTGTGAGGGTGCTTGTGGAGTTTATGCTTGCAAACTTGGCAAAATTCCCCGAATACAGGCAGCAACCACTCGGACATGCCCAGCACGGTGCCTGGAACAGATAGGGCCCCTGCCCTGTAAGGCAGAAAAGGCTGCGTGAGAACACAACTAAGCTTCTCCCCTGGGTAAATATATACTTATATAAGTAACGGATGTATGGTGTACACATGTATAGTGGATACAAACATGAATGAAAGAACGGATGGATGGATGGATGGATGGATGGATGAATGGATGGAAGAATGAATGAATAAATGAATGAATGAATGTGTAACATCACCCGTGATGATGAGTCGACATACTTGTAAGCTAACTTCCAACAGATATTTTTATACAAAATTTTTTTCCAATTCTATGTGCTATGAGACTCCCAACGTTTGCGGCTTCATGCTTAACCAGCCCTGCATACGCCTGTAATCTCCCAGTGCCAGAATTGCCCGAAATGGCACGGAAGTAAACATTGGATCGTTCCCACGAGTACCAACATGTTTGTTTTCACCAGTGGCAACATGTCCACAGTCCAAGCTGATTCCTCATTGGGAAAATAGGAACTTGTAGAATCAGGTGTTCTGGGCCTAAAATTCGATGCATGGGGTCCGTGTGGGAACAGTCCTGGGGAGAGCCCACCCTTGAAGGTAACTGCCCTACCTGCAATAAAGCAAGAAGAGCTTGGAGGGGGGCTGCGCAGTTGACCTGGAGAGCCTGGTGGTGGGCTGGAACCCCCACCAAATATTAAGCTCAAACTCATTCCAGTTGCACCGGCGAAAGAATACCTCTGCGCTGACATGAAACTGACAAGCTGCGAAGCCGTAATTTCTGATAAACACAACATAAAAATGCCCCTATGTCTTGCGGCCAGTATGGGTCAACCGCACAGTAAATGGTTGAACACGCATGGCATGCATGATGCCCTGCATGTCCACATGTCTAGAGATTCGTATTTGTGCAGGCATGTGAAGAAAACGCTCCATCTGCCCTATACATTCTGCAAGGCAGGACTTTGCAGATATTATCCGACAAGATTATGCAATCCCCAATACAAAATCATACTTGCAAATGACCCACCCAACCTCACATAGATACACGCAGACACATGCGCATTAGTGTACGCGCGCGCTCGCGCGGGCGCACACACACACACACACACACACACACACACACACACACACACACACACACACACACACACACACACACACACACACACACGCACACACACACACACACACCCACACACACACACACACACACACACACACACACACACACACACACATACATCATGATCACTCAACCAACAGAAGCTCTCCACAAGTAGTATGCAAGAACAGCACCATTTGCGGACAACAGCTGATGGACCCAATCACGTGTTGTTGTTTTTAGGAATTGCAGAGGATGCGGCAACTCTTTTGGAAATGCCTTCTCCAATATTTAACACTATGAGGCACCAAAAACTGAAGACATGAAACCGCAAGAAGTAACCTTCAGACTTTCGGCCAGTCGCAGAAGGGAATCTCGCGAGGTTGAGAGTGAATATTAAAAGCTATGGATTACCCATTCTGCTTTGTGTCCCCCCACATGCGTCTATACCTTTTATACATCTTCAATGTGAGGGGATCGAAATCCCAGGTGAAAAACTCTAAATGTATGAAGAACACCACTTCGTGCCAGACACATGAAGACAGAAGGCAAATAATTTGGATACTGGTTCTCGACATGGGATCACCGCCATGCCAGCCCTGACAGGAAAATAAATACGTATGAAGCTTGATGTATTGGACGAAGATTACCTGGCCAGTCCTGGAGGCGTGGCAGAGGGTGGTCGAGGAGCCGGTGGCGGGGGCCCTTGTCTCACACTGGGCGGCAGCAGAAAATCCACACTCTGTGTCCGCTCTGATGTAGTGCTACGGCTGCATCAAATCACACCACATCTTAGGAACTGGGGCATCATTGTCATTTTAAATCATAAGGTTTATTGGTCTTCTAGTCTTCCTTTCTGTGGTACTGGTTGTATATTGATGGAAATTCCAGGGAAGCCTCTTGTACTGCACCAACACATGCATCAGGTGAGGAATAATCTTCGCACGCACACATATGAACGCAGGCAAGCACGCAAACGCTTGCCTATGCTTATACGCACACACACAACCACCCACGCACACACAATGCACACACACACACACACACACACAGATTCACACACACACACACACACACACACACACACACAGACACACACACACACACACACACACACACACACACACAAACACAGAGGGAGAGAAAAAGGGCCGAGGGCGAGAGAGGAAACGATAGAAATAGAGAGGAGGATGGGGAAAAGAGAGAGAAGGAGAGAGGGGAGGGGGAGAGAGAGAGAGAGAGAGAGAGAGAGAGAGAGAGAGAGAGAGAGAGAGAGAGAGAGAGAGAGAGAGAGAGATAGAGAGAGAGAGAGAGAGAGAGAGAGAGAGAGAGAGAGAGAGAGAGAGAGAGAGAGAGAGAGCGCGCGCGCGCGTGCGTGCCAGAGCCCGAGAAAGAGCAAGAGAAAAGTGTATTCAAAGTCATCGAAAAGCCCAGTCCAAACCTCCCACATACTCACCTACTCCCACAAACATACTCACACTATGTTCCAACAAATAGGTTTTTGTTCCATTAGCAAGGCACACTGGCTGGATGCCTCCAGATGCCCTGCCTCGTGGGAACGTAACTTCATCCATGAAGCATTGTTCCCATCAGAATCCACAAGGACTTGTCCACGTCATTTCTATGGATGCTTTCATTGGCGATTAAGGTTGCCTTGTGTAGGTGCACATCACTAGTTCGAGTACTTTGTTACAATGTTGGAGATGAAATTGCCAAACGCTTTTAAAAGCTAAGACCCATGGGCAGTATTCTCATCTTTCCTTTGACAGCATACATCTACTATGTCTCCCTGTCGAAGGTTCACGATAGCCTTGGGTCCTGGATGACTTTTGCCGGGATGTAGATTCTTGAGACCGATATATCTCTTCAGCAATGGTGAAACATTCCATGCGCAGGGATACTATTAGAATACCTTCATCCGGTGTGCTTTGATGTTGAACCGTACACCCTCAGACATACTCAATGGCACTGGTGTGGATTGCACAATATAGGCACATAATGTGTAAGTCAAACATTAGACGTGGGGGTCATCCTGGGTGCATCATCTAAGCATCAGGGTTCCTGTTGCCATGAGTGGGGCCAGGGTAATGCCAGACCTGGAGTTCAATTTCTTGCCTTGAACTGCAAGCAAGGAGCAAGGCTGGCAAGTACCTTCCATGCCCTCTAGTTCATTTAGTAAATAGCACAAGCCTTGTGGGCAGCAACTGATTTCCGGAATGCTCTTTCTACCTGTCTCATACTGCTGCTCAGGACAGTGTAAGTAGCAATCCAATCTCTCTTGAACAGCATAAAGCCCACTCCCAGTGGTTTCACAGAATGAAAGCATGGTGGCTACTGTAGGAGAACTGGTGATAGAGAATACTCTTGGCTGCGCAGCTCCATCGGCCAATCCAGCGTTCTTTACGATCCAAATTAGAAGGACTGCGACGAAATTCTTCATGGGATCCAGCCAATCACAAAGACATCTGCGTTTTGCACATATTAGTGTGTCACAACAGGCATAACAGTCATTCGACAGAACTCTCGCCCAATAGTAAGATTCAACGATCCACATTAGTGTGTTGATATTTGGCAAAACGAAGTCAATTCAAGTACTGGATCTTTGTAAAGAATGACATCGCTGAAGCGCTCCCTTCGAGAACAAACTTCCCCCGACGCTCAGCACGGGGGACTCACTAGGAGAACTGCTTTTGGGCCATTACTAGATATAAATCCTGAATTAATCTACAGTGAGGCCCTGCGACTCAAGATGTAGAGCAAGGCATACTATAAGTCCAGGTTCAACGCAAAAGCTACGAGGAAGCCGGCGCAAAAGGCATTAGGTAGATTCTTCTTCCGCTGGTATGTAATGTGTTTGAAAAATGGACTTAAGCATTGTATGGACATCATGTGCTTCTTCGAGCACATCCTGGGCTCCCAGGTCGGTGGTGTTCGATTGGAAACTTTGTTATACTTCGTGGCTCTAAATTATGTAAAATCTTGAGATCTGTCGTGCTGCTGTCAAAAGCCAGTCAGATTATTGTTGAAACCTGGATAATGTCCAAGCCACACTCTCCGGAGGTGCTGGGCAACAGATCCGCGCGATTTGAATTTTCTCTCCGTCACAGCAATGCTGTCGTCAGCAAAAGGAAGAGAGCAATGCTACGGGTACGGTACCCTGGGTACCCATCCCAGGAGAATGCTGTCGTGGACGGTACGGCATGGAGGAACATATGGAGGTACAAATCGACAAATCGACTGCTAGAGGGGCAGTGCCCTCTAGTAGTGGAGAGGCCGGCCTCATGGGCATGGTTTCTTCGGGGCATGGACTTCTTGTGTTGCACCGTGGCAGTTGACTCACGAGCAGCACTTCAAACTTCTTTGTCCTTGATTGAATCCTGTGATCCATGGCCATGACAACGACAACCCCATGGAAGAATGGACTCAACAAGTTTGCACATACCGTGGGCGGGGAAGGGACCCTTATGATACATACTTAACATAACTCTACATACTAAAACACTCAGGTGAGCACGGGCCCAGGATTGATTGGGGATGTGGACAAAGAGATGGGTGGATGCCAAGGGGGCAAGGGGGGGGGGGGGGGAGGGGAAGATATGTGGATGCAGGCTGGATCCGAGACTCGAGCATACAGCACTGAATTTGTCCAGTTTATGGCGTTTGTTTTAGTACAATTGGGATAGACACCCACACTCTTTTCCCTGTGCGTCAACGTTTCTGCAAATGCGACTAGGACACGGAGACCAAGAAATAGCAATAATATTCAATCACAAAGAGGTCTACAAGGAGGTCTAGCCGGCAACCACCTCATGCCCTGTCCTTCGTGTGTCTTGTTCTCGTTATTTCTTTTTGCTCGTGACATAGGGGCACATTCGAGACACCTACAACGCGTACACGCGATACACAAACCACTAGGGACGAAAAACACCTCTTACATCCCCCCCCCCCCCCTTGATTGTGAGCGTCCTCGCTCACCGAGCAATATGAGACACGGATAGAACAGACGGGCCACACCCCAACTTGGGCATTCGCCACTCCCGTCAGACCCCGGCCTATCTGCCGTCTCGTAGGGGTCCCCACCATACAACAACAATACAGACAAGGCAGGCAGGCGCACATGCAAGCAACTCCCCTCCAAGTCCGAGTCCAAGTCCAGTTGGTTTGTGTAAGCGCTTACACAAACAACTCCATGACATGACAACAAGCATCAAACACAACTAATCTTAACAGGCTCAAGCAAGCATCAACCGTCCTCCTGGATGGATCTCATTGTCACTGCTGGGAGCCTCATAGAACCTCCCCCTGTGACTAAGGGATGCCAGACGGCCCACCCGACCTCCCAAGCCCCTCCCATAAGGACTTTTTGTTTAATCCCAGGAGCCCCACTAGCCCCTGAGGAAGGACGGAAGGAAGGAAATATTACATCCAGGACCAGCCATTATGGCTGAAGGGATGACGATATAACTGTCTAAAATATAGATCCACCGGTGGATCCACTAAGAGTCGGATGTCCCTGAAGCATTCTTGTAGGCCCTTAATGCGTCAACCAAAACCCTTGCACTCCTTCACCGTCTTGCTGCCACATGAAGCGAGTAACTGATCGCACTCGCGGGTGGAAAAGGTAGCTAGACTGAGATCGAATATGTTCTAACAATTGGCAAATGAACAGGAGATGATCCTCATCTCCCACCATCCCTAATGAACACCTAGTACAGATCCTCTCATCACGGGGGATCCCTTGCCGTCTACCAGTGTCAATTGGGAGATCATGAGATCCTAAGCGGAATCGTAAAAGGGTTCTTACATTCTTCACGGGGAGATGAAGTCTTGGGGCACGTCTATGCATAGGCACATGTTGAGGGCGTATAATCCATCAATAGTACCTACAATACAATGCCCTAGCTGAGGGATATGAGCGAGGAGAAGGGTGTAAGCCTTCCCACAACAGATCTGCCTTGCGATCAAGCAGGTCTTGTACCCGACGCACATCATTACGTATTATACGTATATGTCCAGGCGTGTCCATGCGGACGGGGTCGGTATTGAAATACCCAATTTATTTCAATTGCTTGACCACAGTTCCTGCAAAGGTTGCACGCCTAGTAGTGGTGACTAGATTGAGGTCCTTCACAAGAACCTCGTATACGTAGTGAAGCCTTTCTGGGCCCAAGTCGACAATGGAGTTCCAAAAGTTAACCATCCTTAACAACCATGTGGACCACAAGGGGTTGATATGCAACTCACAGTGAGAATATCGTCTAGCGTATTCGAACGAACACCAGTAATCTTACAGAGCACCTTCTTATGTGCATCTAGTAGTTTGGACCCACAAGGTCGAGAAGACGACTTGGATGTACCCTTGAAAGGCGTAAAGGCCCAAACCTCACAACCATAAGAGATGAGAGGAGGGAGGCGTGCAAGGTACAGGTCCAGCATTATACTTAGGGACATGGATACATCACATTCAATATTACTATAACCCTTTATTAGGTTAGCTCATTATCATGCCATCCAGAATCGCTGTTCGAGCCTTGCCATGCTAGCACCAAGTCCACTTTCATTGTGGACGTGTAGGCCCAAGTATTTAGCCTCCTGAACGACCTCAACAGGTTTGCCATCACATAGAACGGTAATCGATGAGGGTGTGGCGTCGGGGTTTATGTTCAATATTTGGGTCTTTGTCCCGTTCAATTTAACATTCATTGCCGTGGACGCCTTAGAACATTGACGTACACATCCGTATGTAGTGTTAAGTTTGTTTACGTTTCGCAAAAGTTTCACCAATGTCGCTTTACGACGTCAACCTCCATTTTATCAAAACCGTCGTAAATCTTTCGCATTCCTTTCGCCAATCTTTGCAAAACCCTTTGTATTCCCGAAATGAATACGAAGACTTTCAAAGTAAGTCTTTGTCACTATATATATATATATATATATATTATATATATATATATATATATATATATATATATATATATATATATATATATATATATATATATATATATATATTATATATATATATATATATATATATATATATATATATATATATATATATATATATATATATATATATGTATGTATGTATGTATGTATGAAGCACTACATGTTTGTCAATATATCAGGTCAATATACAAGGCATACCTCTATATAAAGCCTTCAATGTTCCCAAGCGGTTAAAGGACCAAGACATAAAAGTGGAAATTTCCACGGAAGGGCCAAATAAGTTGAGGAAAGTGTTCCTCAACTTATTTAACCTATCCGTGGATATTTCAATTCTGCCAATTCTGTGTACGTATCCCAAAGAAAGGGGATTACAAGCCCCCATTGTTTGCGCAGACGTGTATCGTGTCGGCCTCCTTGACTCACGGACCCACGTAGGTACATGAGTTCCGTGTCATGTGCTTGCTGATCACGTGGCAATTGCATGTGGACGTACAATGCATACATGTATGCATGCATTGCCACGTGATCAGCAAGCTCATGACACAGAACGCTTCAGTCCGCCATGATCATCAGCGAGCAAAAGACGGGATCCATGAGCAGATGAGCCCGTCAGTGCGCATTTCAGTTTGGTCGGACTTTCAAATTTGCCTTTAAACCTTTAAAAGCGCCTGTGAGCTGATCATAAGGCATGGCTCTTGTAGAGGGTACATCCTAGCTATATAGCACGTTGTGTCATACACTCGTGCCCGACAGTAAATACTGGGTGGACACATGTTTGAAGATTCCATCTAGATCTTGAAATACGGGTACATACCTAAGCCAGGTAAGACTGAAACATTTCGAACAACTTTTCTCCTGCACAACTACTTCACGTCAAGCCATGCTTGAGAGCATTACGTCCTGCTTGTTATGGCTCGATTGCTTGGCCGCGCGGTCTCTAAACGAGCTGCAAATGCCCATACTGGAGGGCTCAAAGGGTCCTCAGACATTGCCAAGGAGGCCTCGGACATTACTCAAAGTGTCTCCAAGCGCAAGCAGGGCTGCCAGCGTGTAAGAAACAGCTCCGTATAAGTAAGTACTACTCTTCAATCGCAACTAGCTCATCTATTTCAAGGTAACTACTCTTAAACTCTAATGCAACAACTCATCAACCATATGGTTGATTGAGTGGTTACAGTATGCATACTGTAACCACTCATCAATTGGCTCATAAAATAGAATGTTGAGGTTGAGTGGTTACAGTATGCATACTGTAACCACTCATCAATTGGCTCATCAAATAGAATGTGGAGTGCTCAACAAACGGCATCATCAATTATAATGTAACCACTCAGGTACTCCCTACTCGTATGAAGAGGCTCAGCCCTTCCCAGTTGTTTGTTTCAATACCAGCCGCTTTGTAGTACCACTCTGCTGCTGGCGCATGCACCCTCACGTTCCCTACTTCGGTTTTAGTTTCCACAGTTGGCTATCAATTTTCATGTGACTAAGTACACTAATCACATTTGCTCATCCATCATGATGTAGTGGAAGAGCCTAATTAGGATGTAATCACTCATCGATCGGCTTGTTGGTTGGGTCCCTGTACCGCTTGTACGTGCGGTCGATGTCCTTCAAGCACTCCTCGCTGAGTTCTATGCTGAAGGCGCCGATGTCCTCCTGCATGTACCCACACACCACTTGCATCATGAACAAATGAGACTGAGTGACCTGCCGGGGGAGAGAGGGGAGTGGAAGCTCAGACAGGTGGGGAAGTGCGGCGGAGCGAGTTTGGGGGGCGGGGAAAGGGGGAAAACGGGGATTGGGGGGGGAGGGTTTCTCTGCTTAACATAACACTCTTGGGCCTGCTTATCCTCAAGTGCCGACCCACCATTCTCCCTGCGCACATCTGTGCTCGACCCCTGCACTATCCTTGGGTTGCCGAGTCATAACAGTTTTGCCACTCATGTCAGAAACACCCGTTCACTTTTGTTTTCCCAATGTTTGTCCCTTGGAAAACACCTCCCTGAGGGTGCACCCTCCCCTTCAAATGTAAAATTGGTTGGGGACGGGTGCCCCACACACAAAACCTTTCCAAAAGGCAGACCTTTCACAAAGACAGGGTGCACCCTCCCCTTCAAATCAACAACATTTGGAGAGGGGGGTCCCACACACAAAACCTTTATAAAGTGTAATTACAAACAGACAAAAGCTGGGGAGGGGGGCCCAACACACACACAAACCAGCAACACCAACAACCCAGGTGGTTCAGGGGGCGGGATGGCTGTGTACAGTCCCGATGTAAGAATCCTACTAAGATACCAATCACTGGCTTACACAGGCCCTCTCCCTCCATCTCCTTTGTTCCCATGTCCTTTGCCACCAGCTTGGAATCGAATTGTTCCAACTCGAGCCTGGGAACAAACCTTGAGCTGATCCATGGTGGTGGCCCCAATGATGGTGGAGGTAACCGTCCACTGCTGATTGCACCAGGCCAATGCCAGCTCAGCAGGGGTCAGGCCGTACTTCTCCGCAACTTTCACATACTCCGCCACAGCCTCCCGCGCCAGAGACTTATTGTACCGCTCCATGTAGCCTGGTACCCTCGCAGCGCCCACCCCCCAGTCATGCTCTCCTGACTTCCAATCCAACAAAGCCTAGAAATGCTATGCATAATTGCACTGCTTCAAGCCAGGAGGATGGATATGGATCGGAGTATGTAGCGACGGTGTGGGTTGGGCTGAGCGGCGCCTAGAGCTATGAGGTGCTCATACAGAAAGGGTGTGGGTGGCAACCAAAGCAGGAGTGGCATTGTATGGAGGACATAGCGTGTGGATTTGAGGTAGGCCGTATATGGAGGGGAAATTGAGACAGGACGGAGGAGGGGGGAAAGTGAGAAAGAGAGAGAGGGCGCCGGGGGAGGGGGGGCGGGGGTGAGGGGGTGGGTGGGGGGGTGTGAGCATGATGGCATGCAAAGCCGATATCGATGACTCAAACGCTTGCACGGAGGCAGTCAGAAAGTGCATTCCCTATCGCCCCCACATGGCACGAGCATGTGTGTCCTGAACCACCAAGGCAACCCTAACGGGATCAGGGTTGCCTAGGCAACCCTAACGGGATCAGGGTTGCCTAGGCAACCCTAATGGGATCAGGGTTACGGAATTGGATGCCGTCGGAATTATGGTTCGCTAGTCCCGCCCTCCTGAACACCTATGCACTACTTGCAGATTGAGTTTTGCACTTCATGGCTGGCAAGACATATGCCTTGCTGCTGGGAGTCAAGCCCCCTCTCTGACGCTATTGTTTGACACATAGAGTCGTTCTCAGGAATTCACATGGACTGCAAACTCTGTTGCCTTCGAGTTCATGGTAGAGGTTACGGCCGAAACTCATCGTAGGGCCGCAACACACATGACTTGTAACCAAGACTAGAAAGGAAGGGGCGATCCAGTCCATCAACCAAAAGGAGAGAAACACCTGGGAACAAGGTGAGACGCGATCCCTTGCTGGCACCGTTGATGTACTTTCCGCTGAGGGAGCCTCCTGCCAAGGGGCTGTATGCCAATAGGCCCACATTGCACTGCCTCTTTGCACACACCTCCGCCAGATCCACATCAAATGTTCTGACCTGCACACACACACTCACTTTGATATCAGCCACATTGGAGGATGAGGCTCCTCCTCCGCGGCGTCATGCCTCTACGTCTGAACGTGCACTGTGCGGTTGCCCCGTATGCCCGCATGCATGCATGCAGGCCCACACGGAAAGGGGCGGGCGGGGAAGGGGGAGGATGGCACATTGTATGATTGGGTGCAGCAAACAGAAAACAGTAACCAAAAGATACAACGTAACTCTAAACAGCAAGTTGCAGAGAAATCTTACAAGAGCACGCCATGCCAGGGGTGCACACGTGGGACCATACCAGGAGGGAGTAAGAGTTCTGGATGGAGACAATCTTGGGCAGGCCGTACTTCTCAGCGGTCTGGACGAACTTCATCACCCCATAGGATGTCTCGTTTGACACCCCAATGTACCGCACCTACGCGACATGTGATCCACATGCTCAGATTTGCACAACAGCTCAAACCCCCCCCCCCCCCCGGTTATCTGCACACCTGCGTTCTTCACATACCTCCCACCAGGGGAAGAGTGCCCCTCCAGTAACGTCCTGCACCTGCTGTTGTTGTTGTTGTTGCCAACTTTATCTATTTGAAGGGTATTGCAGGTTGCGCGCGTGCTTGTGTGTGTGTGTGTGTGTGTGTGTGTGTGTGTGTGTGTGTGTGTGTGTGTGTGTGTGTGTGTGTGTGTGTGTGTGTGTGTGTGTGTGTGTGTGTGTGTGGTTGCGCGCGCACACGTGTATGCGAGCATGAAGGGGGGGGTTGCAGAGCGAGAGAGAGAGAGAGAGAGAGAGAGAGAGAGAGAGAGAGAGAGAGAGAGAGAGAGAGAGAGAGAGAGAGAGAGAGAGAGAGAGAGAGAGAGAGAGGAGAGAGAGAGAGAGAGAGAGAGAGCGCAAACCGAAAGTGCACACGTGCACCGGTTGCATGTGGAAGTCCAGAAGAGCGAGGTATCCACAAATGGCAGTATTGCATACACTATCAAGACTGCTATGGTGCTTCTCACAGAGCTACTGCACAAGTGCAGACTGGTTCCAATTGCAACACCGAAGATTATTACAGTCTCACTCCAGCAAGGAATGCACATCTCACTCGGTGCGCCATGCATTTGTGACAAGCCAATTTGGCATACTTGGGTGAAACACGCGAGCACTCTGTGAGAAAATCAAGCGCACCGGTAAGTAGAGAAGTACACAGCAAAGGAAGGGCAGTGGGCCATGCAGATGACAAAGTGCATTTGGCAAAACATAAATACGTTTGCATGTTAGCTCGAGCGTCGTATGGCTGACGAGTGCATATAGTGTGAGGAGCCTGTGCGCAGACCTTAACTGCAATTTGCAGTACAGCTTGACCCGCCACATGGCAGTATCCAGGGCATATGGTTAAAAGAGCCCTTACACAAAACTCAAGTACAATTTGCAGTACAGCTAGACGGCCACACGGCAGTCATCAGGGCATGTGGTGTGAGAAGCCCTTACGCAAACCTTAAGTACCACTTGCAGAACAGCTAGACGGCCACATGGCAGTCATCAAGGGCATGATGTGGAGTGAGGAGCTCCTACAAAGGAGTAATTCCACATCTTTGCATCAGAAGGCGCACAGAGGGGCCCCGGGGGGCGGGGGGGGGGGGGCTGACCTTCCCAGCCTTAATGACATTGTCCAAGCCGCGAAGCTGTTCTTCGAAGGAAATATCCCCGTCCCGCTCATTGGCCTGATTGTATGAGCCCGCTCCGAACAGTGGCACATACCTGTCCGGCCAATGAATCTGCCCCCCCCCCCCAAATAAAAAGCAACACACATGAGTCCAGCAGCATAACCATTTTGTTAACCCTGTACAAACTGGCCAATTCCTGCCATTTAAAATGTCAAGGACTCACATAACACCACCTGCATATAATTGTCATTCAATGGCTTTAGTCACAACTGCCACGCAACGCTCCAATCCTTACCCCACAAGGCAGGCAAACCGCAAACTTCAGGATACCAGAAATCACTAGTACTTACAAATACTGGTATTGCACAACTTCTCGTTCTCAAATCCATGCTTCCTAAAGGAGTGAGCCACAAATTGAAAAGAGCAGAGTCACTGTTGCACACAAGATGCCAACCCATGTTTGACTGGCAAGTGCCCTCAGACCCCTGACTTACGCACTGTTCACAACATCTGATTTACTCCTGATCAATGTCAAGTTTATTTTCCCTTGCCATATCATCCGCTTTAATTACCCCTGCTTCCTCCCCCCCCCCAGTCCTCTCGCGCACGCCACTTCCACACACACACACACACACACACACACACACATACGCGCGCGCGCGACGGTGTGCTCTCTCGCGGGTGTGCTCACACCGGCATGCATCCGAATGGGGGTGGGGGAGGGAGGGACGCCGTGAGAGAAGCCAGGCAAAGAATGCAGTGCAACAACGGTAACAGACAAAGAACCTCAACAGCTGCCCATACCAGCACCATGTGAACAATTTTAGATCCAACCGCATGCAGCCCATTTGCTGACCGCTCATTCCCCCCGACAAAGGACAGGGGAGGGGAGAGGGGCCACCTGGAGAAGGTCAATATGATCTGTATCCAGTCGAGCCAAGCTGTTGTTCACGCTCTCCTCAATCTGCGCTGCTGTGACACGGCTGGCCTCACCATTTGCCCGCAAGTAAGAGTTTCCATATCCTGCAACCTGGACATTGCCCCACACCGTGCTTTGGCCACAAGAGAGTTTCTCAGTGAGTGGAAGTCACTGTTCCCCCCCCCCCCTCCCTTGTTGAGATCATTTCGCCTCCCAAAGGTCTTGCAACCTGCAAGGGCATCAGCTTCTGGTGGCCCTCATGAGATCTCTGCAACCTGCAAGCAGATCAGCTACTGTTTGCCCCCCTGGGGTCTCTGCAATGTGCGAGCGGGGCAGTCATTCTCGGCCCCCCTCCCCCGCTCACCCCCGCCCCCCGAGGGAGGTCTTGCACTGCGCTAGCGCAGCAGCCAGTGTGGCAACCCCTTGAGGTCTTGCACTGGGCAAGAGCAGCAGTAAATGCGGTCTCGTCTATGGTCGCTGCAGTGGGCAAGTATGCTGTTTCCTCAAGTGACTACGGCCCCCAGCTTGCAAAGGCACAGGGACCTGAGCGTGTTGATTTGCTGCACATCAAAGCTGTCAAAAGACAAGATCCTCCAGGAAAGAACCAACACGCACGTTTTGCACGGCCCTTTGTCACTTTTCATAATATGAATGACATGGTGCCACTGTAGAACACATACCTTAGTAGCTAAGATTACAGAATCCCGTTTCTGTGACTTTAGCCAGCTTGATATGTACTTGTCAGTGAAGCCCTGTGTATCCTTTGATGGGGGTACTGGATATCTGTGCCCCCAGCATAAACCTTTCTTATGCCGATCGTAGGCTCAGTCCCAAGTAATGGAGTACTGATCAGTCAATGAGGACCACAGGATCAACTTCACCTGTACAGAAAAAGACAGAATGACCACAACAAGCAAACCTCCTTTTCAAACAGCCCAGGGAGGCTAAGGGACCCTGCGGAAGAAGGCATTGGCAAACTCTGTGACAGGCCTACACGCTTTGAAGACAAACGAGATGAATTCAAATTACATGATTTGTAGTGGAGATTCCAGAGCATGATCATAGGTGACATTCCGGCATGCAATTCCAAGTTTATGAGGAGCTTACATTTCAGCTGTATCCATGAAATTTATCCCTTGGTCAAGGACTGCGTAGCTCAGCTGGGAATGTGCATCAGCCTCCGTGTTTTGAACCCCAAAGGTCATCGTGCCAAGGCAACAAGCTGTCTCACACAATCTCCAGTCATTTGCGTAAACTACAAATACCTACAGCTGAAGGACATCCTTCATTGCACAAGTGCATGTGACATTAAAATGCTACATGATACTTTGATGGCGGCCAAAACTTATTAGTAACCTCTTCTTGAATAACTCGAACTCTGGACTCAAGTATTGGTGCCAAACAGACTCAGGACTCGGGTGGCACCAGCAGTCGCAAAGCTTACCACTAACGAGAAGATCGCTGTCCCCCAACTTTCGCAAAGTCGCTGCATTTGCAGCAGCTTTCTTAGGTGGTGCAGCGACGGCCTGTGCAACAGTGATAGGCTTCCTACGGACATTTCGAATGCTTCGGGTTTGCTTTGATGAAGGTAAGTCTACAAGTTTTAAAGATGAACTTAAAGCCATATTGCTTGATGATCCTCCAACAAGCAATGTGATAATCAAAGCCCAATCCGGTAATACGGTTGACGTCGTAAGTATTCGTTTGCCAAAACGTTTGCCCCGTAGCTTTGACGGTACAGAGTTTAGGGGTAGTCAGTCTTACAAAAGCAACATGTCAGTAACTAAATACGCTTAGTAGAGAATACAAGTATTACTTGTACAGTGATCAGCATAACATTGTAGGACATCGTCAATGAAGCAGCCACGTCGAATCATCAAACTTTGCACGTGCACAAACGATGGCACGTTTCGCCAGCGGGTACCCAAGGAACCGCGATCCCGAATGATCCCGCCTCAATGATGAGTCAACCGGCCCACCAGGCAAACGTACAAATAGAGCATCCCATCTGTCAACAGTGTCAAGGCGTAGGCAGTGTGAAGCCCATGCATACCTGCCTTTTTGGAAAACCTTAGGAAGTGTATCTGAGTAACAAAAACTCTGCTTACCAAGTTGACCGGGTTTCAGGGCGGATGGGTGACGTTGTGCTCCCCGAACATTGCCCGGCAGACCGCGTGGACAGCGGTCAGCTGGCTTCCTTTTTCACAGACGAGATTCAACAAAGCCCATCAGGTTTTCTTCTTGAAGAGAACTTGACCATAGAAGATGTCCACAGATTACGAAGTACGCCGGCCTTCGCGCTACATGACGTAGGGACTTGGGCAGTCCAGGGGGATAGGGAGTACCGGATTACAGCAAACATTTCATTCACTTAAGAGGGTTTTTCATACTCTATTTCCACTGGCTTTTGCCCATGCCTCAAGATGGTAGAGTTAAGTTGCCAATGTAAGGCTTCACTGCGGTGCCGTAGGTGGGAGCGAACACAATGTAGTAAATGGTACTGCCACAGCATTCGTGCAGTTAGGTACTGCTTCCTGGAAGAGTAAGGGAGTGCCATCCCATGAACTAGACATCCTCAGCGTGGAAGATAGTTTGCAGGATGCCTGGTGCGCTTGAATGCATATCTTTCACAACTGTTAAACATGAAAAAGCAAGATGGACACACATGTTCCTAAATAAACAGTATCACAACCAGGAAAACGTGCTTTTCAGTTTTTACCATGCAGCTTTCTGAGAGGATGCCCTCAGAAAGCCTGTTGTTACAGTTGACCTGGCCTGCCTCAACGTCCTGAGACCAGGACATCTGGCTGGATTGGAAAAATAATTTTTGCACAGTTTGCATTTTACAGTCAGTTTTGAACCAAAGTAATGGATGCTCTGGCCAAATATGCTTTTCAGAGCACATTCCGAGGAGACATGGTTTCAGTACAAGATAACTCGAAGTTTCTGCCTGCCACAGTAACTCATGTGGATCAGGCAGTGCACTCCAATTTGTTGTTCGGGGCACCTGCGCATATGAAACTGGAGTAATTTCATGCAGGCTCGTACCCTCACCAAGCGGAACGGATCAAACTTCCTCAGAGGCAAGGAACCTCACAGATTTGAGTCCACTGAAAAAGGGACTCATTTCCACACGAGTGCCTCACTATGAAGCGACTTCAAAATCTAAGAAGATTGGTATGGACGGTAGACATGAGTCAACAGATTCTAGGAAGACTGCATCGCAATCTCAAGAAGCAACCTCCAGACTCAGGGCCAGCTTCAATTCCGTCCAACAACTCTCGCCAGGTAAGGCCTAAATATTTCGGACAGCTAACAGTAAAACCTGGTTGTATATGTCCCTCTTGGCTCGCATTGGCATGCCACTCTAAAGTATGGGAGGAGGAACTGCAGTGTGTTCTGCAAACATTTCCTCAGTGTTAGACTGTTTCTTATCAAAGTTACCCTTACTATCATCAGTAACAAATTCTGCATGCAAGCTGCGTTTTTGAGCTTCCTCGCATCAGCTTGAAGGTATGCAGATTTTGTGGGGTGCCCGATCTTGGGGTTGCAAGCAGGCACGATGAATTGCAGAAGGGGCAACAGTTCTTGTATCATTGTCTCTGAGATCCACATGCAAGTTGACTATATGCCTTGTCTGGCTCACCTGCATGGGCATGCCTGTCTTGCAGATTTGCGGAAGTCTGGCATTCCGAAAGCGGGACATCAAGCAGCCGCAACGAAGTTGGAAAAAGCGCACCAGATGGCGGAACCAACGTCAAGGCGCCGGTCGCAGACAGGTTCTGACAAAGGCCATGCGACAAAGGGGCACCCGGCTTCCCACAAGGCCGGAGCTGCAGCAGGTGGGGACTCACCCACAGGTGCACGTCCAACTGAGCACCCAAGGCAAGCCAACACAAGCCCTTCGACTAAGCATGACATCAGCAAAGCCGGTTTACATGTGAAGGCCATCAAACCCTCGCTGGATGTGAGGGCCTCCTGCCAGGTTGGATCCCGCATCCCCAAGCCATCCGCGGAGAGGGCATCTGTGCAAGGCCCTCTAATCATCCCTAGATCCCCGGCAGCGCCTCATCCTGCTGGGAAGGCTGCAAAGCACCCACTTTCAGGCGCTTCGGCGCCTCCCCAACGAGGCTGTTCTCCATATTCTTCTGAGGCGGCATCCTCTCCGACCAGAAGTCCTAGCAATTTGCAGTCCCCCACACCTGCAAAGGAAGACTCCAAGCTCCCGAAATTTGCCACACTCCAGAAGACGCCTCAGCCCAAGGACCAGCCTGTTGGTGAGGTGGCTGTCGCGGGTCCCAAGGGCCCCCCACCTGCGGGGGGACTGTCCGCACTGGAGGCCTTTCCCACACCTGAGGAGTGTCCCGGAGTGGCCAAGTCCTTGCAGGGCTCAATGCACGACCCAACCCCAAAGTCATCTCCATTAAATATCACCCCTCCTCGAATGCCAGCCGGCATTGGCATGCACAGAGAGCCTTGGAACCCAAGCGCTAAGACAGTCTTACCGAGCCGAAGCCCGCCGCTTGGCAACACATCTCCAGGTAGTCCGACGCCTGCTCGCCACAACTCGCCCGTGAAACGGGACACTAGGACGGCAGCCCAGCGAGCTGCAGCCAACGAACGAGCCCTTCTTGGCAACCTTGCATGCAAGTCTAGGAGCGATGACAGAGAGCTGAACATTAAACTTCGGGCCAGATCGGCTCTCCCAGGGTCAACCACATCCGCAGATGCCTCCATGCCGCCAACAACATCGGAGGCACCCCCGTCCGTGTCCCCGTTTGCAAAGGTCCCGGACAATGCACTTCTCGTGCGGGCAGATGGGGATCGGGCAACTGCAGTTGCAATTAGCGTGGAAGGCCTTGGAGCTGTCAACTTTGCACAGCTTGGTCCTGGTGAGCTGCCCCAAGAGCTCTTGGGCATCAGGGAGCGGAAGCCCACAGCCGAGCCTGAGCCCCCGCTGTCTCTGTCCATGGTCCAGCGCAGCCTGCCACGTGTCCGAACTCGCGAGATGCCTGTCAAAGACAAGGCCAGCTGTACATCCTGCAGCATAATGTGATATACAATTTGCAGCATTCTGTTGGTTTCCTTCTGTCCCATGATAGAGGGGTGCATGTCCCTGCAAAATGAAGGCTTGATGTGTTTCGACATTATGCCAGGTGTTTGTCGTTGTTATCGAGTTGGCAACCATATATTGTTTTGAGGAGCAGGCCAACTATGCTACTTTCAACATCGTCTGGCCAATCAAACATGCTGCTGTATGCCCCAGAAGGGAAGTTGGGTTTGGGACCGTCTTGGCCAAGAGAATGTTGATGCTCATACAAGATAGGTCTGGGACAGTTCCTCATCTCATCCTCCTGGTAGCCGCAACTTAACAAGCTTAGGGGCATGATGTTGGGGGCTAATGTTGAAGCCTTATCTACAGCTTCGGCAGTGTTTTACTCAGATAATGCTTGAGCCTTATCTTCAGTGGCTAGGGTACTTAAAGCATTCAGGATTGACAATGCCATGATTTACAGCAACAATATCCTGAAGTAGCAAACTGCTTTTAATTCTGCCTGATATCTCGTGTGAGGATCCTGTCAGAGTTTTTGATGGGTGTCGTCTGGCTGGTCCGCAAATTGAATACAGAGATATATCTGCCAGCCTCAGTTTTGCAGCCACATGGACCTTGAATTCGTAGTGTGGCTGAAATGCAGCCAAATGACTCCATCTGGTGGTACCACGCATGTGTGAGTCTGGCATTGGCCTGTAATGCCTAGATAGAGCGACTGATGATGCCAGAAGACACGATGTGGTCACATGTGGTACAGCAACCACGACGTGCACTATGGCAAGGTTTCAATGTTCATGTAATGACATTGTGCTTTTGTTATAGCAATACTCATCTCCATGCGAAAGCTGTCTGCTCCAGACCACAGTCCCCCATCCAAAAGTTGGTTTCATGCATGGATGAATGTGTCTCTCCCTTTTTCTTGTCTTGAACGGTGGTATATCATGTCTTGCTCAGGGCTGAGAGAATGAAGATCCAATTCCAAAACACTGGGCTTAGCCTCCCCTACGTGGCACCCATGCCAAAACCAAACCAAGGGGGTCTCGGCATCTGCCCGTTCCGCCGTGTGCCTTGGCACCATGTGCAGGTGCTTTCCACAGTTTCAAATGGACTCGATGAGAATAATTTTTTCATGACACGCTTCTTTGCTTCTCCTGGGTCTCCTTTAATTCCCCCATCCAGCATGTTTGATTTGGGTTCAAGGGTGGGCCCTGCAAGAGGCGTGCTCATGTGCATGTGCGCAAGGTGGGCAGTGAGTGACATGTGGTGTGCGTGCGTGTGTGTGTGTGTGTGCACGCGCGATGGAATGTAAGCCTTGTGTTCAACCTCGGGAGTCTTTAGTTAGCCATAGTCTTGCTCTTGTCCAGGTACTTATAAGACTCGGCAGGCAATGTCCTTGCAAGGACAATTGTCCCATCATCCGGCAGGCTTGAAGTAAAAGCTTGCTATACAAGACACAGCAGCACCAGCCAGGGGACACAGCAGCTGGTTCTGCTGCGTCACAAGACTCCTCCAGCTGCTGTGTCACAGGCTTCAAGCACAAGCCTGCCCTGTAAGACACGGCCAGCACCAGCCAGGATAACATCAATTCCATTCATCAGACCATCTCCCATTACATCATGTTAACAGCACAATCCTTTACACCCCAAAGCTGGGCACCCATGCCTGCCGAGCATAGCAATCACGTGCCGTGGTAA
>KV908465.1:125316-127816 GCA_002005505.1 Botryococcus braunii | reverse complement strand
ATCAGAGGGACCGCAGAAGGTCCCTGGCCAACCGGAGGGACCGCAGAAGGTCCCTGGCCAATCGGAGGGACCGTAGGAGGGGTCATAGAGGGGATGCAGAAGTATGGAGTAGGAGGTATGGATGTGTGGACGTTCTGGCACGATGTTAAGGAGTTGATGGGACACGCAGAAGTATGGAGTCGGAGTGAAGTGTGCGACCATCACTCCGGATGAGGCGCGAGTCGAGGAGTTCAAGCTCAAGAAGATGTGGAAAAGCCCCAATGGCACCATCAGAAAGTGAGCCACGTTGCTTCCTTCCTGCACCTGCCACCTGGCCTGCCTTGTCTCAAAAGAAATATGTGGAAGAGCCACAAAGGAGAGTGAAGAAGTTCGTTTTCATGCCGAACTTGGGGCAGTCAAGGGGTTTGTTTTTAAGCTGAACTTGCAATCTAGAAGACGTTTGAAAGAGCCGCAAAAGCTGCCAGCAGAGAGTTATAAGAATATTGCCTTCATCCCGAACGTGCTGCCTGCTGCCTTGTATTCGATACAGGTGTGTGTGTGTGTGTGTGTGTGTGTGTGTGTGTGTGTGTGTGTGTGTGTGTGTGTGTGTGTGTGTGTGTGTGTTGTGTGTGTGTGTGTGTGTGTTTGTTTGTTTTTTTTTTTTTTTTTTTTTTTTTTTTTTTGGTTTGGTCTTTCCGGTTGCCTTGTTCACTCTCCCGTTTAATGCACGTGCTCGTGAGAATGTTGGGAGCATGGCAGAAAATCAGTGATTATGTGAAGTAGAAGACATGGACATAGCACTTCGTTTTTGAAAAAGGGACTACTGCCCACGATTATGTCTGACAATGTTAGTGCCCAAGTTTGTTTGCATGGCTTTCTGGATGCTTTCATGCCCGTGCGTGTGCGTGCGTACATCTGTGCACTCGCATGCGTGCTGTACGCCTTGCATGTGTGCGCATGCGATTGCGTGTGTCTGTGTGTGTGTGTGTGTGGGGGGGGGGGAGGTGTGTGTGCGAGTGTGTGTGTGGGGGGGGGGGGAGGTGTGTGTGTGTGTGCGTGTGTATGTGCGTGCGTGTGTGTGCGCGCGCGCGCGTGCGTGTGTGTGCGCGCGCGCGCGCGCGTGTGTGTGTGTGTGTGTGTGTGTGTGTGTGTGTGTGTGTGTGAGAGAGAGAGAGAGAGAGAGAGAGAGAGAGAGAGAGAGAGAGAGAGAGAGAGAGAGAGAGAGAGAGAGAGAGAGAGAGAGAGAGGAGAGAGAGAGAGAGAGAGAGAGAGAGAGAGAGAGAGATATGAGGCGGGCCAGGGGAAGGCGGGGATATATGAAGATGGTCGGAGCTCGTGAGTTGAAGGAAGGATAGGAAGCCCGGGCGGGGCAGGCTAAGTAGAGGGGAATGGGATTGGGGGGGGGGAGAGGTAGGGAGGGCTGGTGTGCGGGAGGAAGATGGGGGGGGGGGAGGAGAGGGAGAGTGGGGGGGGGGGGGGATGGAGAGGAGGTGAGGGAGGTGGGGAGGGGAATTGCACACGTCAGGGGCAATAAACATGGGGTCAGGCTTTTTTACATGCTAATGTGGGGTGGGGTATGTGCAGTATCTTGAACGGCACCGTGTTCAGGGAACCCATTATCATAAAGAACATTCCGCGCTTGGTGCCTGGCTGGAAAAAGCCCATCGTTGTCGGCAGGCATCCGCCCCCTTTTAACCACACCCCTCCCCCGACCCCACCCCCAACGTCACCCGTGTTTTCGACCCTCTGCTCTTGTCTGTCACTCCTGAGTCTGTCCCTTCCTGAAAGAAGGAGTAGGGAACCAAGGGGCCCTTTGTTGCCTCCTTGTTGCCCTTTTTCCCTTGCCCTTTTGTTGCCCTTTTTCCCTTGCCCTTTTGTTGCCCTTTTCCCCTTGCCCTTTTGTTGCCCTTTTTCCCTTGCCCTTTTGTTGCCCTTTTCCCCTTTTTCCCTTGCCCTTTTATTGCCCTTTTTCCCTTGCCTTTTTGTTGCCCTTTTTCCCTTGCCCTCTGTTGCTTCCTCCTCCGAGTTCTGAAAGGGACGGACCAAGAAATCAGAGGCTAGAGAACGGGAGAATCGGGAGCACTCACTATGGTTGTAACCTGAACATGTCGTCACAGGTTTGCTACATCCAGGCTGCCTCCTCACACTCTCCTATTCATGTCGTGTGTTGCCATGTTCATGTTTTGTGTTGCCGTGTTCATATTGTGTGTTACCGTGTTCTCCTTACTCCACGATTGGCGGCCTCTTCAAGGTGCCTTTGCGTCCCCCAGCCTCTGGTTGGTCCCCCTGGGGGCGCTGGGCGATTTGTTTTGAAAGAAGAGGCAAAAAGGGGGACACAGAAGTTATTTCTTTCTTTGCTTTTTCTGTCTCCCCCCCCCCCCCCCGGCCCTCTCCTTTGAAAGACCTTCCTCTTATCGCTCATTCCCCCACCACTTGATCTTTCATTTTGGAAATTGGGCACGATCTTTTCGTCCTCTTCCGTCCCAAGATGACATCTTCTCCGATATCGCTTCTTGTCCTC
>KV908465.1:107816-120316 GCA_002005505.1 Botryococcus braunii | reverse complement strand
TGAGTTTAGGCAACTTCCCCAATGCCCTCTGCGGCTTTCACCGGTGTTGGAGATATATGGGGGTATGGGAGGTCTGGCATGCAGAATGTGATGCAGGAAGGGTGGCCAGATGATCATGCGAACTTACTTGTGAATGGTTATGCCACCCTCCTTCCAGTTTTGGAACTGCAGCGGGATGACATGTGAAAGTTGAGATGTCCATCTCAACGGCGGGGGGCTGCGGGACAGGCTGCTGTTATTGAAACTATAGAGAACGGCCACATGACCAAGGATCTGGCCATCTGCGTGCATGGCACGACCAAAGTAAATCCTGACCAGTACCTGAACACGGTGCCTTTCATGGAGAGAATCGTCGAAACGCTCCAAAAGAAACTTGCGTCCTGAGCAGGCTGATCGAATCATGAGTCCCGTCCATTGGGGATCCCGTGAGCAAACTTTAAGGGCCTCGGCTCTTGGTTGTAAGCTCATGGCAGGTTTTCAGGCCTTGACGGCCGGGATTACCTCCTAAGACATGATACCATACCACGAGGCTTTCCTCTTTCTGGTAAGCTTCAGTTGTTTAGCTTGCATGAAGCTTGCCACTGCCCAGGAGGACTGTTTAGTAGCCGAAGTCCGTTTGACCGTATGTTGGTGTACAAACAGTGAAGTTGCATTTTAGCTAGAAGTTGCATTCCCGCACAGGCTCGGCATGCTCAAAAGACCCTGGGCCTCCAGGAACGTTGTGGTGCTGGTTACCATCATAGCTGTGCTTAGGTGTCTGGTGATGGCCAGCGAAGTGCCAAAAAGGCCATAGGGTGGACGGTCCTCATTGGGGTTACGCAGGAGCTCCTTCGCAACCTAGAATAGGGATCATCGCTAGTGAGACAAGCCCGTTTGCTATATGCTCATGGAAGGATTGCTGTGTGATGTCCATCCCAAGTTAACGTCCAATTACCTCATGTGCGCCCGAGTCTGGCAGAGTCCATCGTTGCCTCATGGTGGTACTGCTTGTAGTCGTGTTGGATTTGTCCTAAATCCCCATTTATTAGTCTTGCAGGGGGCCTGTCGCGTGACGAACCAGTGCGGCCGTTAGCCGTCGAATCAGGTTTGGTTATGGTGGGTGGGATATTGACATTTTCAAATGTCATATTCCGTGCGTGATGTTATAACTAGTTAGGTGGTGTCATCATGTAACAATCCCTTTGCGCACACATCGGTTGGCATCAGTGTTGTCACGTTGATGCTTAGTCTTTTTAGAGGGGACAGACTTGGAGGGTCCTGGCCCAGCACTGCTGGGGAAACTCCACTCCCCCCCACCCCGGGGGGGGGGGGGGTGGAGAGCACTAGCACAAAAGGGAGTTTAGGTTTGGCATCACATCTATGAATCATAGAAGTTGTGGAATTTGCGTAAGTAAGGAATATTACATCCAAGACCAGCCACCCGAGGCTAAGTGGACGTTCCGACCTGGAGAAGAGAATGTTGGGAGGATTAACCCTCGATTTTACGTCTGGGCAACCACAACTTCCTTCTGAACAAACACGACCACCAGTTTTGGCAGCCACAACTACCTCAAAGATACCACGACAAGTCCAGGACTGGCCACTGCTTGACCCTTCAGTACTTTTGAATTCTAGGGTTCGAATGTAAAACCACGTCTGTACACAGACTACTTGAAATTTGACATACTGGATATTGCAAAGACTGTCTACATTGTACTATCCAAAACAAACTACGTTAACATGGATGAGGCTTTCGGCAACTAACGGTCTAACTTCAGTTCTGGCATTCAAGCTGATGCATACAACGTTCAAGTAAGCTACGATGCACAGTGGAGAAACATTCGTACACCCAAATCAGTTTAGTGGGGCAGCCCAAAAAACACGCCTGGACGAACAAGTGTCCAAAAACTGAAGCGTATCCTACAACAGTGCTCTGCAGTTCCTCTCAAATCTGCCGATTAATTTCCAGTAGAGGATATCTCGGGAACATTCCACATTCAATGTATTGATCTTGCCCCTTGCTGTTGGTCAGATCAGATCGGACTTAAATGACTTCGATTAATCGAAAAAATATTGTAGGCCTGAATTTAAAACTTTTCCACTTAGTCTTATCACAAAGGTGCAGTTCCAGCGAAGGGCTACAAGGTGGCGGAATCTCAAACAGCCATTAGTCAATGACGTCGCTGCAGCATGAAATGAAAAGGCCACGTTATTCCTATGCAACTTCTTTGCATATGCGAGGCCCATCATCGAGATAGAACCACCAGCAGCAGGTATTCTATACCTATGTGGGTCGCCCCCGTATTTTACCTGAAGAAACACATATCTTAAGCTTCTGCCATGAAAAGGCACCTGCTAAGAAATCAAGCTATTACACCCACTGGGAGTACTATGGATGGTTGCAACTCTAGACGCAAACTTTGATAAATGGCAAAAGCTTATAAAACAAAATCTACTCAGCAGCCGGTCTGGAAGCAACAGGGCAAGCTCAGGAACATCCTGTGAAAGCAATGTATTTATGTCACAGTTGTGCCCGCCGCATTGGAAGCTTTCAACCCGCTCAGTACTGGCATTTGCAGACTAACAGACACCTGAAGGCTTGGCAGTAGGCTCTGGCGGTGTCTATGTCAAACAATAGGCTATCGTCCTGTAGTTCATAGAAATTATCCCTGCGTTTCTTACTCTACTATTACGCACTCCATGTGCAAAAAACCAGCATCACGGACGCTTGAAGCCAAAACGTTCCTTTCACTATCCTAGCTACATAATCAGACCCAATTTAAAACATTCCAGCGCCCGAATATCCCAACCCCATGGAACACCAGTTCCTAAAATGTTGCTGTGCCGCAGCTCCTGGAGGCAAAGAATGAAACATTAACCATTGGTTAAGCTCCCCAATGCAATAGGCTGCAGCTCCATTCTCCTGCGCACGACAAAGACTTGATCAGTTCTACGCATGTATTGGCGCAGATGGAGCTGTAAGAGATGCATTGGAGTCCATGGCTCCAAGGCTGTACCACTGTACTCGTACACTTCCATAACACTTCTGAGGGCTGAACCATGAAGTCATGGCGACTTGTCCTGATGCAGGCCTTGTGATAGACTTGCTAATTGCCTGGTTCAGTTCCTAACTCACGCAAACGAAGCAAACCCGACACAACTTCTTACACCCAACTCTTTCCGTCATTTCTAATTCCGCAAATTTCAAAACACAGCACTATGTGGTAAGGCATCCAGCTACCCCCTCCCCCCTTCTCTCTCTCCCTCCCTCCCTCCCTCCCCCCCCCCCCCCCCCCTTCTCTCTCTCTCTCTCTCTCTCTCTCTCTCTCTCTCTCCTCTCTCTCTCTCTCTCTCTCTCTCCTCTCTCTCTCTCTCTCTCTCTCTCTCTCTCTCTCTCTCTCTCTCTCTCTCTCTCTCCCCCCCCCCCCTCTCTCCCCCTCTATCTCTCCCCTCTCCCCCTCCCTCCCTCCCCCTCCGTCCCTCCCCCCTCCCTCCCTCTCCCTCCCCCCTCTCCCTCTCCCTCCCTCCCTACCCCCTCTCCCCTCAGCCTCCCCTTTCTTCCCTCCCCACTTTCTCTATATCTCTCACGCACCCCGCTCCCTCGCTCCCTCTGCCTATGTGAACAAGTCTTGGCTACAACCGTGTGAGAGATTGTGGGGTTTGGGTGTTGAGGACGAAGGAGCTTTGAAAAAGAGAGGACGGAGATGGCGGGGAGGAGGAGAGAGAGAGAGGGGGAGAGAGAGGAGAGAGAGAGAGAGAGAGAGAGAGAGAGAGAGAGAGAGAGAGAGAGAGAGAGGAAGAGGAGAGGAGAGGAGAGAGAGAGAGAGAGAGAGAGAGAGAGAGAGAGGAGAGAGAGAGAGAGAGGGGGGGAAGGAGAGGAGAGAGAGAGAGAGAGAGAGAGAGAAGAGAGAGAGAGAGAGAGAGAGAGAGAAGAGAGAGAGAGGAGAGGAGAGAGAGAGAGAGAGAGAGGAGGGGGGCGCTGAGGGGAGGGAAGGAGAGAGAGGGAGAGGAAGGAGGGGGAGAGGAGGGAGGGAGAGAGAGAGAGAGATAGAGCAGAGGGAGGTAGGGGGAGAGTGAGGCAGGGAGAGCAAGAGGGAGAGAGAGGGAGGGTGCCCAAGGCGAGGAAGAGAGAGGAGTGTCTTGATTAGGCCATGTACCCATTTCATGTAATAGGGCTTTGCAATACACTACCTTGAATATCATGCAAGGTCATCATCAGCCCCAAGAAGAGCATCCAATTCATCGGCAGCCTCTTTGGTGTCTTGGTTGCTTATATCAGGGGTGTCTTCAAGTGTTAGTTGTGGCGTCTGTGCTGCTTCCGTTGGTGGTGTTGGTGCGCTTGACCCATTGTCCAACCCCGCATCTGCTGCCAAGGCCCTGAGCTTTGACAGGTTCAAGGTGCCAATCTGTGTATCAGCCCACATCAAATCTGTAAGTCTCATGCTCAACCCTTACGTCGCAAGCGAGATATTCATCCTGTATGTTGCAAAGAAACCAAGTCTACTAGAAGGGCAGCCATCACTTTGAAAGCAAATTGCAAATCTGTACAATCATATAATGCGACACAAAAGAAAGCCTGAAGGTCTTGACAAGTCTCTAATATGCAGCATTCTCACAAAGACGTAGCCTAAAGCATCCGGGCTTCAAATCGTTGTGAAGAGCACTATATCCTTCATAATGTCCATGGGTGTTCAAGTTGCTGAAGAAAGGGCAGGCCTCCAAGAAATGTACCTCATCAAGAGGGAATGGCCGCCCCAAAGCCCGCTGCAGTGTGGACCGCACTTCAACCACTTGCATACTGTCGATACCCATCTGTGAAAGATCATCATGCTCGCCAATATTGGCTTCACTCAGGCCCATGATCCCCAACACAGCGCCCACCAAGTCCTGCATTGTTAAACAATCCTGCTTGAGTTTGAATCTCCACCTAAGGATCAGCTTGTTTCAGGATTAATGAGTGGCTGTCAAGTGAGTACCATGAGTCAATGAGAACACCTCATAACATCAGTCGTCATCCCCCCTTATATTACACAACATAGAAGATTTTGACTGACACCCTGCCAAATACCTCTCAGCCTGGTGAAGGCAATAATGGTGTTTTGGAGGGGGGAGCCAGCAGGTTGCCCTTTTGTTCTTCACACTGTTCATCCGTACCTCTGTACATCTCAGTACTATCAAGAAAGCACTGTGGAAAACCAAAGTGCTCTGCAGAGGAGTTACCTTAATATCGCCATCCCCCTTCCTTTCTTTTTCCACCTTGCATACATGAGAAGCCATCACAGGGGCGTGGCTTGTCCGCCAGCCAGCATGAAGCCCAACACCCTAAGACAGTCATCGATAGGCTGTGGCTGAAGTTGCAATGGATTGAGACCAGCAAGCACAACTTCCTGCAAGCACAACCAGGACGGTTGATCCTCAGGCATGGCTGCTGAACACTAAGAACAAGGGCTAGCCACCACATAAGATGACAACCTACATTGGAGGGGTCTGTCATGTCTCACTCACACAACCTTAAACAAAATGAGATGTGTGAATGGGGCGCAGGTCTGATGCTGGGCGCTGCACACTGTGCGACAGGCTTAACTGTGTAAACATTTTCAGAGCAACCATCTTGCAATGCTGACTTCCTATTTGTAACGCAGATGTAAATGCTCAAATCTGAGGTTGAGGAGCAGACTATTGATTTGCACAGAAGTATCTCACGCCTTACTTCTTCTGGCAGCCCTGTGACACCGAGGAGCCTAGAAGAAGTAGGGCAGTCAAACATCATCAAGCTTCCGAGCTTCACATAGCAAGACACAGCTGGCACGACTGTAATTCCTGAAGTACTTTAACCTGAAGCTTTTGATCTTTCTCGTCCCCATTTTAAACATGGGGTACAAACGGAACCCCCAAACCCAGCAGCTGCTGTAAGAACATGTGTATTTAAACTCTCAGTTCCATCAGACGTGACCGGAACAAGCCAAGCTGTAAGGAAGATCTTACGGTATCTTTCTGGGCCAAGAAGCCAACATCTCCAACGGCTCCCCATTGGATTGAAAGACTGATTCCCGGAACTCTAGCCGCCATACGGGAGATGCAAATCTCATTTGAAGCAGAGTTTTGCGTAGCTATAGTTGGCTTGACCTGTAAAGCAGCCAGGTCAATTGCTTGCCTGTTATTGCGAGTGGAGGGCCTTTTGCATCTCCACAGAAGTTAAACGGTTCAATAGCCAACACTTACCTGGATTTCCCATTTCTACAATGGCAGATGAAAACCAGTACAAAAAAGTCAAGCGGGTCAGTAAGTTTTCTCGACTCCACGTCTAGATTGGCAGCACCAACTGCCTTTGGTACTACACATCCGTTCCATCCTTCTCCAGTCTGTTGCACGAACAGTTTGTGTCAATGCAATGTGTAATTGAGGTTACAAAACCGCGTGCCCTCGCAAAACATCGCAACAAAATATCTGCATCTCTCCACACACATTCCAAGCTACAATGGTTCTCCACAGATTAAAAAGCCCTGCAGCAGGCATACCTGATTAAGCATGAGACGATCTCTGAGAACCATTGCTAGGTGGAAAATTCCAGCAATGGGCGCCAGTGAAGATGCAAATGAACAGCTCAGCAGCTTGCTGTGACAGAAACAAAGAACACTTCAACCTGTGAGCCAGATGATGCAGAAGTGAGAGATAAGGACCAACTAAGTGCACCACATGAAACTTCCAGTAACATTACCTTAACCATGATCCATGGCTACTTCGTTCCTGTGCGGTCCTCGTAAGACTTGCTTGCCCTGGCCAGCCATCACCAACAAGCCAACCCCCACCCACCAAATGATTTGCATCTCTCAAATCAAAAAAACATTTTCAGCTTGCTCTCTCTGTATCTACCTCATGCAAACTAAAACCTCCCCCCCCTCCCCTCCCTCCCCCCCCCCCCCCCCCCCCCCCTCCTCCCTCCCTCTCTCCTCCTCCTCCTCTCCTCTCTCTCTCTCCTCTCTCTCTCCTCTCTCTCTCCTCTCTCCTCTCTCTCTCTCTCTCTCCTCTCCTCTCTCCTCCCCCCCCCCCCCCCCTCTCTCTCCCCCTCTATCTCTCCCCCTCTCCCCCTCCCTCCCTCCCTCCCTCCGTCCCCTCCCTCCCTCCCTCCCTCTCCCTCCCCCCCTCTCCCTCTCCCTCCCTCCCACCCCCCTCTCCCCTCAGCCTCCCCTTTCTTCCCTCCCCCACTTTCTCTATATCTCTCACGCACCCCGCTCCCTCGCTCCCTCTGCCTATGTGAACAAGTCTTGGCTACAACCGTGTGAGAGATTGTGGGGGGTTGGGTGTTGCAGAGGACGAAGGGAGCTTTGAAAAGAGAGGACGGAGATGGCGGGGGGGGAGGGAGGGAGAGGGGGAGAGAGGGGGGGGAGAGAGGAGAGAGAGAGAGAGAGAGGAGAGAGAGAGGAGAGAGAGAGAGGAGAGAGAGAGAGAGAGGAGAGAGAGAGGAGAGAGAGAGAGAGGAGAGGAGAGAGAGAGAGAGAGAGAGGGGGGGGGGGGGGGTGAGGAAGGAGAGAGAGAGAGAGAAGAGGAGAGGAGGGGGGGGGGGGGGGGGGGGGGGGGGGGGGGGGGGGGGGGGGGGGGGGGGGGGGGGGGGGGGGGGGGGGGGGGGGGGGGGGGGGGGGGGGGGGGGGGGGGGGGGGGGGGGCCAAGGGGGAGAGGGGGTGTCTTGATTGGCTGTCCCATTTCATTATAGGGCTTGCATCACTACTTGATATCAGCAGGTCATCTCGCCCCAGAAGGCATCCATTCATCGGCAGCCTCTTTGGTGTCTTGGTTGCTTATATCAGGGGTGTCTTCAAGTGTTAGTTGTGGCGTCTGTGCTGCTTCCGTTGGTGGTGTTGGTGCGCTTGACCCATTGTCCAACCCCGCATCTGCTGCCAAGGCCCTGAGCTTGACAGGTTCAAGGTGCCAATCTGTGTATCAGCCCACATCAAATCTGTAAGTCTCATGCTCAACCCTTACGTCGCAAGCGAGATATTCATCCTGTATGTTGCAAAGAAACCAAGTCTACTAGAAGGCAGCCATCACTTTGAAAGCAAATTGCAAATCTGTACAATCATATAATGCGACACAAAAGAAAGCCTGAAGGTCTTGACAAGTCCTAATATGCAGCATTCTCACAAAGACGTAGCCTAAAGCATCCGGGCTTCAAATCGTTGTGAAGAGCACTATATCCTTCATAATGTCCATGGGTGTTCAAGTTGCTGAAGAAAGGGCAGGCCTCCAAGAAATGTACCTCATCAAGAGGGAATGGCCGCCCCAAAGCCCGCTGCAGTGTGGACCGCACTTCAACCACTTGCATACTGTCGATACCCATCTGTGAAAGATCATCATGCTCGCCAATATTGGCTTCACTCAGGCCCATGATCCCCAACACAGCGCCCACCAAGTCCTGCATTGTTAAACAATCCTGCTTGAGTTTGAATCTCCACCTAAGGATCAGCTTGTTTCAGGATTAATGAGTGGCTGTCAAGTGAGTACCATGAGTCAATGAGAACACCTCATAACATCAGTCGTCATCCCCCCTTATATTACACAACATAGAAGATTTTGACTGACACCCTGCCAATACCTCTCAGCCTGGTGAAGGCAATAATGGTGTTTTGGAGGGGGAGCCAGCAGGTTGCCCTTTTGTTCTTCACACTGTTCATCCGTACCTCTGTACATCTCAGTACTATCAAGAAAGCACTGTGGAAAAACCAAAGTGCTCTGCAGAGGAGTTACCTTAATATCGCCATCCCCCTTCCTTTCTTTTTCCACCTTGCATACATGAGAAGCCATCACAGGGGGCGTGGCTTGTCCGCCAGCCAGCATGAAGCCCAACACCCTAAGACAGTCATCGATAGGCTGTGGCTGAAGTTGCAATGGATTGAGACCAGCAAGCACAACTTCCTGCAAGCACAACCAGGACGGTTGATCCTCAGGCATGGCTGCTGAACACTAAGAACAAAGGGCTAGCCACCACATAAGATGACAACCTACATTGGAGGGGTCTGTCATGTCTCACTCACACAACCTTAAACAAAATGAGATGTGTGAATGGGGCGCAGGTCTGATGCTGGGCGCTGCACACTGTGCGACAGGCTTAACTGTGTAAACATTTTCAGAGCAACCATCTTGCAATGCTGACTTCCTATTTGTAACGCAGATGTAAATGCTCAAATCTGAGGTTGAGGAGCAGACTATTGATTTGCACAGAAGTATCTCACGGCCTTACTTCTTCTGGCAGCCCTGTGACACCGAGGAGCCTAGAAGAAGTAGGGCAGTCAAACATCATCAAGCTTCCGAGCTTCACATAGCAAGACACAGCTGGCACGACTGTAACTTCCTGAAGTACTTTAACCTGAAGCTTTTGATCTTTCTCGTCCCCATTTTAAACATGGGGTACAAACGGAACCCCCAAACCCAGCAGCTGCTGTAAGAACATGTGTATTTAAACTCTCAGTTCCATCAGACGTGACCGGAACAAGCCAAGCTGTAAGGAAGATCTTACGGTATCTTTCTGGCCAAGAAGCCAACATCTCCAACGGCTCCCCATTGGATTGAAAGACTGATTCCCGGAACTCTAGCCGCCATACGGGAGATGCAAATCTCATTTGAAGCAGAGTTTGCGTAGCTATAGTTGGCTTGACCTGTAAAGCAGCCAGGTCAATTGCTTGCCTGTTATTGCGAGTGGAGGGCCTTTTGCATCTCCACAGAAGTTAAACGGTTCAATAGCCAACACTTACCTGGATTTCCCATTTCTACAATGGCAGATGAAAACAGTACAAAAAAGTCAAGCGGGTCAGTAAGTTTTCTCGACTCCACGTCTAGATTGGCAGCACCAACTGCCTTTGGTACTACACATCCGTTCCATCCTTCTCCAGTCTGTTGCACGAACAGTTTGTGTCAATGCAATGTGTAATTGAGGTTACAAAACCGCGTGCCCTCGCAAAACATCGCAACAAAATATCTGCATCTCTCCACACACATTCCAAGCTACAATGGTTCTCCACAGATTAAAAAGCCCTGCAGCAGGCATACCTGATTAAGCATGAGACGATCTCTGAGAACCATTGCTAGGTGGAAAATTCCAGCAATGGGCGCCAGTGAAGATGCAAATTGAAGCAGCTCAGCAGCTTGCTGTTGAACAGAAACATCAAGGAGAGACACTTCAACCTGTGTAGCCAGATGATGTCAGAAGTGAGAGATAAGCTGTACCAAACTTTTAAGTGCATTCCACATGAAAACCTTGCCAGTAGACAATTTACCTTAATTCCATGATTGCGCATGGCTTCAACTATTTTCCGTTGGCCCCCTGTGCGGATGCCCCGAGTTGACGTAAGAACTAGGTGCGTTGCCCCATGTGACACAAGCCATTCACCAAGGGCAAGGCCAAAGCCCCCCAGCCCACCAGTAATGATATAAGTGCATCCGGGTCTGCAAATCCCAAACAAACATTCATTTTCAGGCTTTTGACTGCTCTTCTGTATCATGGACCTCATGCAAACTAGTATAGACCTGACATGCCCCTCCTTCATCCCTCCCTCTCTTCTTCTTCCCTCTCCGCCCCTCGCTCGCACTCTCTCTCTCTCTCTCTCTCTCTCTCTCTCTCTCTCTCTCTCTCTCTCTCTCTCTCTCTCTCTCTCTCTCTCTCTCTCTCTCTCTCTCTCTCTCTCTCTCTCTCTCTCTCTGTCTCTCTCTGTGTGTGTGTGTGTGTGTGTGTGTGTGTGTGTGTGTGTGTGTGTGTGTGTGTGTGTTCGTCCGTCCATCCATCCGTCCGTCCGTCCGTCCATCAGTGTGTGAGTGTGCGTGCGTGCGTGTGTGTGTTCCCTCCCCCTTCCCCCTTCCCCGCTCTCCCTCTTCCGGCCAACACCCTTCTCGGTGGGTGTGGGTGTATCCGTGTGTGGATAGGGGTGTGTGTGTGTGTGTGTGTGTGTGTGTGTGTGTGTGTGTGTGTGTGTGAGGGAGGGAGATTACTCATCACTTCACATGCCTGCACTAACACACGCACGCGCACGAGTGCGCGCGCGCGCACACACACACACACCCATCATTTTTCACGTGTGCATGCACACACACACACACACACACACACACACACACACACACACACACACACACACACACACACACACATGTGCACATCAACCCACACGCTCCAGACACAAATGTTACCAAACACTAGCTGCAGTTTGCTATTGTCATTATAGAAACAAAAAGACAAAAGCAAGGACAAGGAAGTCGTGGACCCCAGGGGGAGTGTTGCTCTTTCCCTGACAACTTCAGACCCAGCCCTCGACCTCTCTGTCCAGGAAATTGATTCCACAGTAAGGAATTTCAAGCCTCATAACGACTCCCAATTGTTGGATTTTGAAGGCGAGGGCAATGTTCTTTCGAAGGAGCAATTTAATGATCACATAACGCACAATTTGGGTGCCTTAGCAAACCCGCTCCACAGCGATTGCATGCTGCTTTAGAAATAAAGCTATTTGAGTAACAAGCAAAAGCAGTGGTAATTAGTTTAGGCTATAAATGATTAGCCATGAACGCTGTAGGAGATGCAGATTCCTTCAGGATACCTTCAGAGATCAAAGCAGATATGGATTTCAAGTATCTCACCTGCATGACCACGACGGTCTGATGGAAATGGATGAGATGAAAGTCTCAGTCTCTGCCTGACCATGTTCGGCATCAGAAGCAGGTGAAGCATCAGGAATGGCCGGTCTCAACACATTAGTGGCAAGGGAAGCCTCGAGCTGGACACTTGAAACCATCTGCACCATCGCTTTCCCAATATGGACACCTGCAAACAGTGCTTCGGGTCAAGATACTGTGTGACGAAGGCTCAAGCCCAAAAGGAAGCACCTACCGCTAAGAACAAAGGCAAAATCAACCCAGAAATGGTATACCACGTGGTTACCTTTTGATAAGTATCTGAAAGCATCTTCGGTTTGGCTGCGGGCAAAGATAGTGAAGGGAAGCGGCTTCACCTCTCCATTTGCCAATCCTTCAGACATTATTTTGTGAAGCTCCATTGCCTGTAAGAGGTCAGGCTACTTTGTGACTGCTGCAGACATAAGTGTTTTGTGATGCAAAAGTGCATGATATGATATATGGTGCGCAAGGATACTCACACTATCCCCATGATCTGAAAGTGCAAGAAAAAAGAAAGATGCTCGTACCATAGATGGATCTACATCGGGTCCTTCAACCAATACTTGTTCCAGATGGATTGCTTGGTAATTGATGCCACGCAGCATGGCACGCATTGGTAACATAGATCCGACAACCATGTCATATTTACCAATCTCCAAAAGACTCCCAAATGGGGCCAAGCATCGGATGCTTGCCTGGAGCAAAGCAACATGTCGAGTTAACCACCCACGCAGTGAGCCATACAAAACTACTTGTCATTTAGATCAGACTATAGGGGTGTATGCACAAGCTGTACCAAGTACCCCCATGCGGAAGACACAGACACAATATTGCTATCTCACTGGTGTAACAAAGCTCACGGCAAA
>KV908465.1:97816-102816 GCA_002005505.1 Botryococcus braunii | reverse complement strand
TGTATGTGGGGGGGACTACCACTATAAATCTCAGTGCTGACAAGAGAAAACTGTGGGACCCCACACATGTCATCACACATCAGTAGATATGTAAGAGCGACAAACAATCGGCAAGTCTTGGCACTCCAACATTGACCAGCAGTATAAATAAAAAATCTAGCGGAGACTCAGCATATTCTTAGGTAACTTGATAGCTGGAAAGGTACATAAGCGATGTCTGACCCTAGATGACATCAGCACAAAAAGAAAAACAAACCACCTTGGACATTGTCAGGTAGATATGAGGTCCACAACCTATAAAGCAACGACACTCGATGTTGAAACGTACATCTCAAGAGCTGTGTAGCCCTTCGGGGGAGTATTTTCCAAAACAATGTCGACAAGAATTTTGAGGTCAAGCGGGCTAAATGCTCCAGCGATGGGATCATCCACATATAGACGTTCATGTTCAGGATGCTGCAAAAGAGCTTGAATGGGATTCTGCACATTTCAAAAAAAACCCTTTCACGTACGTGTACCATAATTCAAGAGATGCACTGTACTTAGTTACTATGTCCAGCATTGGAAAGTCGCCCACATGTGACGTGCAATCACAATTTTTGCCAGCAATATTGGATTAAATAGTGGATTCGTTAAAGCTTCTAAGCAATCCAAAGTGCCATCCCCAAGCACATTTTTTAAGGCAACAAATGCTCCATTGGGTTTCTGCCAAAATTATGTATTGAAAGGATTACATATGCAGCAGGCTAGGGACTGCAGCTCCAGGAAGGTTAAAACAATTTAAGGAATACAGGGTCCATTGCCGTAAAACTTGGTGCAAAGGAGCACAATTCTCATCACATCCCTTTTCGACCTACTAAAGGGACTCACCTCGACAGTTTTCCTAAACTTCTCTTCAGTAGAAAGCATGTCCAGCAAAATTCTCGCCAGAACCCACAGTGGGTCATTGATAGCCTTTTGCCGCATTTCTTCAGATGGATTGGGCGCATCCACAGAACTGGCAAGATTTAGAATCTGCCACACCAGGAAACCAATTAACATATGCTGGAGTGTTCAAAGTCATTCTGCCTTAGTTGCTTTTTAAGAAAGTCAGATAAAGACTGTGACCAGTATTCCAAATGTCATTTGAAGTGTGTGCCAATAAAAAGCCCTTCACTGAGTGCACTTGTAAAAAACTTCCATCATTTCCTTGCTAAGCAATCGAAAAGTAAAGATGTCCTTGAAAAATGCATGACTCTCACCGGCGTTCTTCTCACTCTTCCCCCGATAAAGGCTCTGGACATGCTGTCACCAAATAAATACCCATTGGGATGTTTACCTTCTCAAGATGTGGAGGCAGATGTCCTTCTGCCTGCATGTTTTTTAAGTAAGGCACGAGTTCGTGCTTAAGCAGGCCCAACAATGCTTCATGAAATTCTTCTCTTTTTCTATCACTGAGTACTCGTTCACCATATGGTACCTTCACCCCACATAACCCAGAGTTGAGCAGCAATTCTTTTGACAGCATGCATACGTGTGCAAGGGAGCTTGTTCCTGATACAGCATCAGCAAGTACTCATAGAATTGATACCTATGATAGCATTCCTGTATGGCTGCTTCCAAAGATCCGCAATTCCATGGTGGACCTTGTTGTACCATACCAATGCCAATTGAAATTGTTACTTCCAAAATTGTTACACTATGCTTCTATTAGTAAATGGCACTATACTTGGGCATGGCACTTACCCATTCCACCACAGCAACTTTTGTTTCGAAATTGTGCGGCTTTTTGGGAGCCAAAGAAAGCTCTACACCAACAACATTTGCCAGCTCCGAGGTCCCGCTCCCACAAATTCGATCAACATCCACAAGTACTGCATTACCCATCCGTCTGAGGCACATAATCCAAAAATTCCCACACTTTTTTACAGAGAAGGGGTTGAGGAGCATGCCAGCCTGATCAATCTTTCCTGCAAGTGTGGCCCAGACAAGAGCCCCCCCCCCCCCAAGCGCGCAGGTACTATTTTTCTTCCGAAAGAAACATGTGGCCCAGACAGCCTAAACTTTCAGACTTAAAAAATGCATGTAAAAGGAACCACAGTTTTGTCCTTATTTACTTGGTTGCATCAATTCTGAAATCAAACGGTCCAGTTGCCTCTATTAAATTGTTTGCCCCACGACATGCACAGGATGTATTGCAATGCACGTGATCTTGTTGCTGATAAAAGTACGTGCATGTGCGCAAGCATGCAGGCAGCACACACACACACACACACACACACACACACACACACACACACACACACACACACACACACACGTCCATGCACGTGCATACGCACACATACACAATCTGCGTGCTAACAGTAATGCAGGGACCTTACGATTCTTGAAACTTCGGGACATTACCTTGGGAGCCTCTTGGATACAAAGGCTTGGGATTAAGAATTGATATGTGCCGAATACGGGTCGGAATCCGAAGCTGGTAGTCTTCCATGCCAAGAGCTGTAACTTGCAGGCAGCCGTCCAAAAATCTTATGAAGCATCCATCCCATCTTCGAGAAACACAAAACAAAAGTCGGGATTAGGACTCATACAGGTGAACACTTTCATACTTGGGGTACCTGCACAGAAGCATGTATGGGGCTATGCTACTATGAACATTCCAAATCAGCCCTACCTCAATACAGCGCAGCTTCCATCAGCGGTTGCCTTCTCCACCATCTGGAAGTTCGGACCATAATGAATACCAGTGCGTCCAACGTGTCTGTAGTGCACACAGGAACAACGTTGGACGAACTGTGAATAAAGGTTTTGAGCATGTACACTATGGAACTCACAGGCCCCATGCCAAGCTGTCTTTTGCCATGCCTCTCCGCCACAAGCACAGAATTTCAGACACAAGGCATTTGCGGCTCCTGGACAAATGCAGGAGCACCAAGATACTGTAGTTCATCAACATAGTGCATCAAGATAGTCTCATTGGAAATGTTTAAATCGAAGCAGCTCGCTTTACAAGAAGTGAAGCTGAAACAAGGTCTCAAAGAATCAGCAAGCCACATTGGCATCAAACATGGGTCTCTTCCAAGTGGCAAGGATGCAAAAAGTAAAAGAAGAGCCACATCATATCTCCAGCAACAGGCCCTTTCCATTTTTTCCATGTCAATTAAAGCTGGTTCCTGGCTCATGGAAGTGGCTCATCACAGCATCTCAAAACCAGAGCAGCTACACACATGGGTTCCTTTCCATGGTTCATGCTATACAAAAGTTCTTCTCGTAGCCTTACAAATTCTTGAAGTTCAAAGTATCACATGGGATTGTCCAGTAATGCTGCTCACTGAGATCAGGCTATTCATGGGTGAACATTTGTCAAAGAAGCTGTGACGTGCCTGTAAAATTCCTCTTTGGTAACAGTGTGGCTTTCATCTAAATGCCAGGAAGCAGCCACGGGCTGGGGATCCCTTTTGATTTCATCCTACACCACCAGATCAATTGATATTGAAAACAGCATCAAATCCTTGATGAGAATCCCCGTCCCAACATCCACAGTGCTTGCGCAGCCCTCACAGAGGTTTTGAAACACGGCCAAAAGTATATATTGCTTGTTTTGTGTTGCAGCTATCTAAGTAATCTGCCAGCTAATCACGATAATTGCCAATTTGCTGCTCTACGACCACTTTTGGTGAACTGCATAACTTTAACCACAGGAATTTCAAATTATTAGCTGTGCTCTGAGCAAACCCTCCAAGGGCGGAGCAAGCTGCCAAGACGAATCAGCTGTGGCTGTAGTGACTCCATTTTCTACAGCATACCTAGCCAGCAAATATGCCACACAGGATCTTCTGCTGTTCCAAGACTTAAACTATCAAGCAGTAAACTTCACTGACTTCGAACTTTTTAAGTTAATAACGCTCCTTCACGGATGCCCCATTTTAGATGAAATTCATTCGTAGTGGTGGGCAATTTCAAAGGTTGTCAGTTCAGTTTCACATGCTGTCACAATGAAGGGCTAAGATCTTTTCACAACTTTAGTGTGTTCTACAATCTTCTTGCAAGTTCCCAAACACATGCCTCCATGTTAATTGCACAGCCCACACTAGGGGAGCGAAGAAGTAGCTTACATTGCCGTCATTTACTTCAGCACTGGTTGGGACTTCTGCAGTCTCAAGGGGTGCAGCCTTTGTTGATGCTAGCACCTTTACTTTCCCCTCTGCTATTAAATCTCCGCTATGAACAACCTGCATGCACAAAATCCACACATAAAGCAGCTATATGTTTGTACTGACAAGAATCGCTGGCCATTTTCTAAGGTCCACAAAACATAGATGTTTTCATGGTGGTTTCTGTCTTCATGCAGACTGGTGTCGCATTTTTTGTTTTCAGGATCTGTGCAAAACATCAGGTTATTTTAAAAGATCACCGCTAAGATTTGGATTTTAAAGGGTGATGGTCATACCTGAAACCTGTTTGAGCGGTCCAAAAGGACTGACAGTGTGACTGGAGTGTCAATTTCTGCCTGAATTGCCTGGTAAATCTGAACATCATCAAAAGCTACAGGTACTTCTTCAGGTGGCTTTTGCTTTTGCATTGCAACTGCTTCCCATGCGGAAACGATGTATGAAGTCGCCTACAACCAAACCCATTTTCACTATCTTTCAAGCCATTTGTTGTGGTATATCATGAGATCTATCATTGGATAAGATGTCCTCAGAAGGCAAAAAGGATGCAGTCAAGCGCAGTTTTTTTCTTTTAAGACCACAGTTTTTGCACTTGGAGAGATATAGGTTCTAAATGTTCTCAATCAAATACATGAAGCGTGTGTACCGGCAAGATGATCCGACCATCAATGTTGTGATCAACAAGATGGGCATCATTCCCACTCAAATCGAACGTCTTTGTAAACGCGCCATTGTTCTGGACTAAGGGGCTAGGAAGAGGAATTTCTGTCCGATGATCCCACGATATCAGGGCTTCTCTGAGCGCACGAGGCACTGCACCAGTCCGCCACCATCCCCAAATTC
>KV908465.1:90316-92816 GCA_002005505.1 Botryococcus braunii | reverse complement strand
ATCTGCTGTACGTGAAGCAAGAGGGATAATCCGATCATCTGCAAAACCGCACTGATGCTGAGAAAACTGTCATCCCACGTAAGCCGGCAGTGACCAGCCCATGTGCAAAATGTTGGAAGGTACATACCTACAAATCCTCCGAGTAAACTCCAAAAATCCATCATGAAAAAGGAATGCAGAGTTACCTGAAACTGCCTCCCAATCTTTCTGCGATCCTTTAGCCGTGCCTCTCATAACTAGGTGGACATTTGTTCCACCAAATCCAAAATTATTAATAGCAACAAGCCCATCAGGGAACGGGGTGTTCTCAGTCACAACCTGCACAGTAGCTGCATTTAGGCTGCATGTGTCGTCAGAGGAAAACCATCCCAGGTAGTCTAGGGCGTGAAATGGCACACAATCTCTGTGTATTTCTTGATTGTGTGACATTCTTTCAAAGAACAATCTGCTGCTTTGTAAGATTTTAAGGCATACCTTCAAAGTCCCATTCCTTAGGCTTTCAGAGTTAGGATTTGGTTCTTGATAATGAAGATTTGCGGGAATTGTCCCGTTCTCAAACGACAGAAGCACCTTGATGACAGCTACAAAACCCAGAAGAAATCAATCTCAGCTACCCATAAGCTAGGAGCCTTCAGGCCAATACATGCAATGTGCCCTTCAGATCACTGGCAAGCTTGTTGGTTGTTCTGACCCAATGATCCAAAATACAAATCAAGATACTCACATTCTTCGTTGTTCTTCTCCAACTTGAGTCCCTTCCTCCAAGGAATAAAGACAGCACGAAAAAGCCTGAACTAAACATAAACTGTGATTCCCAAAGAAGGTCATACATTAGCAATCTCCTTGTGGAATGTTATTTGGACAGAGTGCGCCTAAACCTTTAAGAATTGCACACTTGAGGTGAAGCCATTGAGAATCTCAGACACTACACTTGGATTGGTGAGCGCACATGCAAGTCCGGAACCTCCTTCACAGTGGCCCATGTTGGACTTCACAGACCCAATCAGAAGAGGTTTGCTTGGTGATCTCCCAGCATCACCAGATCCATAAACAGTATCGATTGATGCCAATTCCTGAGCATCACCTGCAATGCTTGCTTCTCTTGAGTTAACAGGATCCCGTTAAACTTTTGACGATCATAACTTGGTGCCAACCTGTCATGCAGATTGGAATCAAGCCCAGGCACTTTCCCCCAGAGCAAACCCCCAAGTTCTGAACACCAAGCAGCATCAGTCCACAACAAAGGCTCTGGATTTTGATGTCATACCTGCCACAGTTCCAGTACCATGGGCTTCTACATATGATATGTCTGATGGACTGACACCGCTTTCTATAAGCACCTGCCCAATCATACAACATTTAGGACGTGGCGGTCGTTTGAAAGAAAAATCTGAACAATATCTGTAGCCAAGTAGCGCAAAACTCACCTTACGCGCAAGGTCTGTCTGTGCATCGGAGCTTGGGAAGGTAATGGACTCCTTTGTGTAACCATCATTATTTGTTGCAATTCCAAGGATGGTTGCGACCGGTGACCTCAGAGCCCAAGCCGGTATATCATGAACACCAGGTCGTCTAAGAACTACTACCTGCGTAAGTCCCATGGATAATTCAACTCCCAAGGCCCTGAGAGAAGGATGACTGTACAATTGCTTCTAAACTTGCTATGTTTCTAAGATTAAGACTTGGGTTCCCTACCGAAATGCCGTCCGCGCGAGTGTAACCATTTCCAGTTGAATCGAATGATTTGCAGGCAGCATCAGGAGAAAGCATTTGCAGTCGATTGAATGCAACTGAGACTGGTGGACTCAGAATTGCTGAGCCTCCCCCGACCATTGCATAGTCAACCCGTCCACAAGCAATATCGCTCACCGCATCATGAAGAGCAAGAAGGGATGATGAGCATGCTGTTCACATAACGCAGGCTTAGCATCTGAAAACCTTTGAAGCCCTTGATGAGACGAACAAATGTGTCACAAAACTTCAACATACCTGAATCAACAACTTTGCTGGGTCCACGGAAGTCAAAGTACCATGACAATCTGCAAGTAGTCAGTACAAGCACATTCAATAGCCTTTGAGGGAAAATAAAATGCTGACAGTTGCCGAAACTCAGAAGCCCTCTTCCAGCCAAGAAGTAGTCTAATTTAAAAACCACACTGGTAATAAGATCGGGTTGATACCTGTTAGCAAACATGCTGCCGGCACATCCGGTCTGCTCATATCCTGTTCCCCGGAACCGTTTGTTGGAGCCTTCTATTCAACAGCTATACTTGTTATGCAGTGAGAAATGCGGAAACATAATGGTGAGACACAGCCTTGTAATTGGATCTTACTTCACTCAGGATATTTTTTCCAAGGTCACGCTACTCAGTCAGTGAGGACACTCTTTGGCAAACTGCTCTCACACTGCAGTTACCTGTGATGTTGGGAACATCTGTTAACCAAAGACCATGCGCATCCGATCCACAAGCACCTACGTAGACTCCGACTTTGCTTGAGC
>KV908465.1:60316-82816 GCA_002005505.1 Botryococcus braunii | reverse complement strand
TTATGCTTTCAGGATTGGGTTGTATGGTTGTTGCACTTTTCAAGTGCAAACATGGATATCTGTTTGCATATATGAACCAAAACCGTATAGCCTGTATTCTGACACGCACTTCCACTACAGTAAGTCTTTAACATAGGGTCGTTTCTGCTATACAGGTGGAGGGCATTGTTCTTGACAAGGATGTCCCTGTTGAAGGTGTTCGCATCCATGGGCAGTGGAATGATAAGTTGTTTGTCACAAGGGGAGGTGAAGAGCCACATCTTCTTTGGAAAGCAGAACCTTATCCGCCGCCCCCTTGCAGGTTTGTGGGCCTGGGATAAGTTGAATTACTGCTTGGCCAAGTTCCTTGCATTCCTGGATGAAGGGCCTACAGTAGCGTAGTCGTCTAAATTGTCTCACCCAAAAGGGAGGTCTTGCTGACAAGCCCATGATGTTTGCACAACTTCTGAGCATGCACATGTAGTCAGCTGCATGTTCTACCTGTACATCATCCACATTACGTCTGCAAAACCGGTTACAAGATATCTTTCATTCTATCAAACAGATCAATTGCAGATTATCCATTAACAAAGGTAATTTCCTTGTGCTTTCAGATATAATTGGACATATTGGTCTATGACACTGGGTGAGATTAAGGCTGGAATGGAGCAAACACTTCCATGCACAGACAGCCGCTTCCGTCCAGATCGGATCCTGATTGAGTACGGACTATACGACGAGGTGAGGGTTTTTGCTAGTCAAGGACTTGCTGGCCTCTGCAATGTCTAAAGTGGGTTGCTTGCGGTCTCTTGCTCTTTGGTTTATGACATGCCCAACATTTCCAAACGATAAAAGGAAATATTGAACAAAGCAGGCTGTTGTGAACGATGTGTTCGGATGAGGAACTAACTCAACAGTTCGTCTTTAAGCGACGACATGTTTGGAAGATGTCACGGTTCTTTGGCACAAGTCCAATTCTTTCCGGAATTCCACTGAACCAGGATAAATAACAAATATGATAACTTTAAAGTGTTTCAATGGTCTTGCACCAATAAAAACATATATTTTACATATCTTTAGCCAATTCCCTTTACTGAGATATTCCTTTACCGGGCCCTTCCTGCTTTAAAGGACTTTCTGCTGGGTGATGAAGGCGGATGCAGAGCACAGAAGATTACTGGCTGCAAATGAAGCTCGCATCAGCAATGCCAAAAAAATGGGAAAGACCCTGCTTGAAGCATACCCTGCATTGTGGTTTGATTATCATCCCTCTGACGTCAAACCGGGTGAGGGCTTGCGTTACCGATCAAATGGCAAGTACTGGCAAAGAAGAGCAAGTGGCAATTTCTCCAGTCCTGACATCTTTGGGTTGCAAGGGAAGAGTGTGAGGAGGTTCATCCCTGAAGAATAATTGTGACGCTACACAGCACACAGGGAGGACAGCGGAAAATGATCATTTCTCTTTTCCCTACTGTGAAGATTTGTGGCAGCTTTTAATCAATTGTCTGATTGTGTCCACCTTCCAATCCCACAAAGGGGGAAGCCAGCCTTGCAGGATTGGAATGAAAATATCATCGAAGTCAAGACCAGCTAACAGGGTAAACCCTTTAAGACGGGATTATGCATGCTATGTGAGGATGGCAAGGTAGTGCCCTGGGATGTATGGAAGTTTACAACTGCGTGCGCACCTGAAGAAAGTCCATGCATAGCGATTGGATTACAAGACAACTCAACGTGGAGCTCTGCAGCAATGATCCAAGCCCCTAGTCGGTTAAAATGCGTTTTCCATTCACGAAGTTCGGCGGTCTTTTATCACAGGTACATTACGTACTTGGCAAGACGCTTGGTTGTGTTAGTCCTCCTGTAATAGATTGCAGTGCAGGGAATCTCATTTTGAATCAGACATTCAAGTTGTTTGGTTCAAACCAGATCTGCACGCAAGATAAGGGACATGTTCAGATTTTTTAAAAAAAGTGAATTCTTCGTCATCACATTGTGGTAGTCTTGAAGGCCTAGGGAATATGCAAAACATCGGTTATGCTGAAAAGGCAAAGGACCAAGTAATGTGAAGTTCATGTCCTGTAAAACAGTCCAGGGCAGCCCAAGCTGGAGTGGAATGACGTGAAGAAGCAATCTGCACAGCACATGTGGGACCAAACAATTGCGTATAGGCTTACACCGAGAGGTTCAATCGAGGCTTATGATGGTCTGGTTACAAGCAATGGAAGGCCACCTTCAAAGCCTTACATTGCCTAATTATAGCCAGGTCTTCTTCAAAACTGTTCAGTTATTATTCGTGTGGGCGTTTGGTCAATTGTTGCAACATGCATAAAGTGTCTACCCACTGTCAACTTGGAATGGAGCTCTAATATATTGCATTGTCTGCTGCAGCACTGAAAATTACAGCTCTCAATCGCTTTCAATAGTCCTCATTATAAGTCATCTTTTCCAGAGTCTCATGTGGACCATTCATGAGCTAGCTCGAATCATATGCAAGAACGTGAAAGTGGTGTTGTATTTGGGGAAGTTTTAAATTGTTACTAACTTTTAAATGGAATGCCTACTGATATATACATGTACTAATACTATTATGCATAAGGAGATGTTAAAATTGTTTTAAGCTGTGCGGACGGCTAGTAAATCTTACCGAGTTTTGAATCGGGGGGGATTTGACAGCATTTACATAGCACGCCTCTGTGATAGAGCTACGCCTCCCAGCAGAAAATCAATACAAGTGTACATATATGATCCAATCCGATACCTTCAGGTGCAGTGGTCTTCTGAAAGGATCATTGCAGTCATTCAATAGGATACACAAATCTGCAGGCTCTTATATGTAATGATCTTATATAAGATCATTGCAGTCATTCAATAGGATACACAAATGTGCAGGCTCTTAACTCGTATAGTTGCCCCTGTATATGGGGTCTGGAACCACGGGCCCACTATGTGGCCATGGTATTAAGCACATGCATGTAAAGCCCCAAACAAATTTACGTGATTGGGTACGTACGCCATTTCTCAAGCCGCGTGGTACGACCAGTCGACCAGCAGCGGTTTTGCACCCTGGTGCTGACTCATATGAGCATGCACATCAGTGCATTCAAAGGCAAGCGGCTGCAGGAGCTTTTCGGATTCCCACAGCAATGTGTGACAGCAGGCAGGTGTTTTCCAGCCAGTGGAGATAGAAGTGGTGGTACCAGCCTCGCCCAAGGCCCATGCGGATATATCAGATTACATATTATATAAGAAACTGATCCTTTGGTGCGGTATACGCCGTCCGTAACCCACATTCTACCAATGGTAAGGTCATGACGTGAATCTAAAAAGGAGAGCTGCATTCCATGGGGCTGCCAAGTGGGGGTGGGGAAACAAACCAGCTGCCTGTGACCACAGCTAGTGCTGGGACAGCTCACTCCATGACTCTGCTTATCTTTATCACTAAGGCATGGTGGAGTACACTTCAAGGCGTCAAGATATACCTCACTTCCCCTCTAAGAACACAGAGCACCAAAATGTGTGAAGTGTTCATGACATGGCGGCGGAGCATGGGCCATGCCCTGGTGCCCAGGGGATCCGCGTGGGACCCATCTACATGTCGCTCGACTGTTCCGGTCCAAACATCAGTCCCCGGCAACTCAAGCCGGCCAACTCTCCCCCTGTTTCTTTAATTTTTTTCCAAAGTAGGCAGGTGGGCCGATTGCGATTCCTTGTTGCAAGGTTGTTGCTGTCCATGGAAAGCCGATATGGATTGTGCGAGTGTTACAGCGGATTCAGATGCCCTCTTTATCGGCGAGCCCATTGCATTCTACGAATTCTGACCCAAATACGCCTTGGACGAGCCTTGACAATACCTGGGGTAATCCGTAAACGCAAGGGTGCTCGCCAGACGCACCCAAACTTGCGGACAGATTTAGACTGTCCACATTTCGATTATTGCTCTGGATGCAGCCTGCAAAATATCGATGTGGGTCCACAAATTTTGGCCCGTGCTCGAGATTTTTTTTCGAATCATGGGGTCCCGGACCTTGCCACGGACGTCGGGCAAGTTCACGCATGGCGATTGAGGGCAAGGGTAGCTGTACGCCACCATCCAGATATGGGCCTATGCATGGGCCTTTTTGAAGCTGGAACGCATAGAGTCCAGCCTATTCCCCAATGCAGGTCATAATGTTCCCGGACACTTTGTCGTTGGCCTACTGAGTTGTTAAGTGGTGGCCCACAGGGGCTGTTTTGAATTGATCACAGGGAAATCCCCCTTGACATGAAACCCTTTAGAGTTTGCACTGAAGGGTAAGGGTACTGAACCCTATCGAAGGTCCTTGACCGGGCCTGGGATGTTGACTTAATGATGTGATCCCTTGCTCATCAAAGCTAATGTCGCAGGATCCAGCACCCCCGAATCAATGGTGCTGCTGAGCTGGCAAGACTTGCTGCTGTTGAAGTTGGCATTACCCCCTATGATGAGGCGTCTGGAACAGGAGACCTGCGTTACATACAGCTAACGGGGGCAGGCGACCAAAGCTCAAGCTTCCCGAGTGCACAGATGGATGCAAAAGCATCGGTGCAGGTGTTGCGCAGTCTCTTTAACATACTGTATCCAAACGTGATAGCTGCCTGCAGTGCAAGATCTGAAAGACATCAGGCTTGTATGCAAAGGCTGGCTAATGTAGTTGGTATGCAGCGATGTGTCGTGGTCCCTACAGGTTTAGGTTACTGGCAGCCTTGACCTGTAAGTTGTGGTATCCGAGCTAGGGTTTCCTCCGTCTCGGAGGGACCTAGATGGGGTAGTTCTGGAGATCTTTGTTTTGGCCAGCCTTAAGGTTCATTTGTGACACTTAACTCGTTCGTCAACCCTGGGTTGCAGTGCAGGTGGTATTGGTCTGGAACTCTTCTATGGACGACACAAATGCATTGGTACGGCTCACTGAGTTCGCATCAGAGTTGTGGAGGCGTGGGGGCCCCGGCAGTTGTAGGAAACTGAGAAAGTCGCAACTTGAGAAGAATAAAAACAAAAGGGATGCCTCTCAATCTGAGTCGCACCCTCTGTTACTATCCGTCACCGCAAATTTCCAAACATCGAGGGGGAATGCTATCCTAGGTTCGCAATGGAAGCACCTCTTTGGTCCCCAGGCCATGTGGCAGGTGTGCTCAATCTTACAAGATCTTCTTGTACTTGCTATTCTGATACCAATCATCTACACCAAGACCTGTACCGATACATGTACTGCTTTGTAGTGCAATCTAAGGTGGATTTTTGTACAATTGCAGGAAGACGTGCATGCACGTTGATTATAACTGCCTCTGGCGGTTGGTTGTCTATCTGATAGGAGGATAATATTCTTACCCCATCCATGTTTTTCCCCTGTTTCTGCAGTGTTACCCCAACACTGCAGTTTTTCCAAGCGTTCATAGAGTGCACTTTGTGGTCGAGAGTGTTTGCTTGTACATGCATATACCTCATGCTACCTCTTCTGGTGATCCATGACATGAAATCTTGAATCAGCTGATCATGTGATGTCGAATATGGGGGCTCGACTGCCTGAAGCTCAGGACAGATGGTTGCCATTTTCACCTGGAATCTTCCGTAAGGTTATCAAGAACAGAGAGGAAAAGCTCGAGTCAGTGTGGGGATTGCCAAGCTCATGCATGCTGCTCCAAACATGCAGCAGTTGCATCAGAATATGCGTTCCTTCTTGCTTTTGTTGGGTAAAAGCTGATAGCACATGTCGAGCAAGCATCTCAGGTGTAGTTGGGGTTGCTGCGAAGGCTTTCGGCCAAGCCCTGGTGTGCCTGTCTCCTGGAGCATTTGTCCAATCCAACTTTGGTGCGATGGAGTCCTGCCTAGCAGATATTGTACAGCTCGTACCCGCGAATGCTTCGATTGCTGACCTCCATGCTGGAGTGGGTACAATAGGTGCATCATCAGCCCCCAAATCCATTCTTGCACTCTAAAGTTATTTTTCCCTGTTCGCACACTTTTCCCATTGAGATGAGATCAACAATGAAGTCCCTGATATAGTACCTGGGGCACTTGTTTCGGTAAAGACCCATACGACCAGGGTTCCCCATGCTGGATCCTCTGCTGGTGTAACTGGGAATACCCTTCGATTTGCCAGAAGGAATGTGAACATCCCTAAAGCTTCAAGCGGTCTTTTGGCGGACCTTGCCCTCCTCTTCCACCTCCTGCTTCACCTCCCTCCTCCTCGTCCTCCTCTTGTTCTCTCCTCGTGCTGCCCCCCCCCCCTTGAAGAATTGATTATTGTGTTTTTTTTTTTTTTTTTTTTTTTTTTTTTTTTTTTTCACGGTTCACCCTCCTCTGTCCTTCTGCCTTAATGATATTATAGTAGATCACACCCGTTTTAAACTTATCAAAATCAATTGTTTAATCCAAGTGTTAGCGGCATCTGCATGTACATTTCGTTTTGCATCTCTCTCTCTCTCTCTCTCTCTCTCTCTCTCTCTCTCTCTCTCTCTCTCTCTCTCTCTCTCTCTCTCTCTCTCTCTCTCTCTCTCTCTCTCTCTCTCTCTCTCACACACACACACACACACACACACACACACACACACACACACACACACACACACACACACACACACACACACGTGCGCGCGCGCACGCGCACACGCATGCAAGCTCACACAGGCACACGCACACGCACGCGCACGCACGCAGCCCCGCGCGTGCGCGCGCGCACGCACACACACACACACACACACACACACACACACACACACACACACACACACACACACACACACACACACACACACACACGCACGCACGCACACACATGTGCGAACACGGGGTCGTGCCTTGATTTTCTGTGTAAAGCAAGGATAGGAAGAAGAAAAGTTTCGATCATATCTATAATGCTTCATTATCCGCATTTTGTAAAATCCAGATGAGCATGTTTAAAAGCCAAGGATGTCTCTCTGCAGTGACTGGATGGCATGCCCCTGACGGCCTGGGCCTTCCCAGGCAGCAGAGCCTTTGTTCCTTGTCCGGGTCTCCAGGCTGAGAATAGTGTCAAGGAGTGCCTGAAAAAGTAGTTGTTAAAGGTTACACAGGTATACAACAACTCATAGGGAGTCACTGCAATACGCCTCTAGCAGTCAGGATGCATATAAAGTGGGATCTGTGGCTTGGGTCTGTGATGAGAATGTGGGGAGTTGGTACTCTGTCGATAAGTAAAAATGTGGGGAACAAGTGAGGCTGTACTGTTTCCGTTTTTGCGCAGGACCCAGGGCTGTGTTGGCCTCGTACTTCAGGATAGAATTTGCTGGTCACAGGGTCTGCTAGTGAACTATCAGATAGGATGAGATGGGAAGAGACAGATTTCCTGCAAGGGTTCGAGATAGGATTTGCTGATCACAGGGACTAGTTAGTGTCCAACCATAGAGGAAGAGACGGGTGAGTTGAGACAAGATGGGTTTCCTGCAATGTTCAAGGTTTGAGTTAATGTTCTGACGCGCTTGGCACATGACGGTACTTGATCGATTGACGGCTCCGCATATGGCCTGCTGCGGACTGCGGACGTCGATTTAGGGAACCGGGTTCCCGGATTCCAGACGCAATTGAATCAAAGTTTCTGAAAAGAAGTGTCCGAGGATTCGTCGGAAAGCCGCGCTACCGTGTGCATGCAACGGTGTTAGTAACATTGTTACGACAACGATCGTTTTCAGGAGTTTTCCGGAGCGGCCCTTTCTTTTCGGCGTTTCGGCTGAAACTGACAATCCAGTATCGTGCACGATCGTCCCCCTGCGCTAAATTTGACCGGCGCCGTCGAGGGTATTCGAGACGATTCCACGTCAATTTTCCTTTGCTCCTTTCTGGCAATTCCGTCCGTGATGGACGTCCTCAGTTCTGTGAAACACCACTCCCGGAGTTCTTCTGACTCGTGCTTTTATGGCGTCACTACCCGTACTCCCACTTGGGCAGGGTATTTCATGAAGGCCCTTATTAAGGTTGGCTATCCTTATCAGATAGATTGTCAAGCCCCTCATCCGATTGATATGCCGTCCCTTCGGGACCTCTTGCGTCGGCATGGCCGCCAACCCTGGGAGGGCTTGCATGTCTCTCCTCGTCTCTGCCCGTCTGAGCGGGCTCAGCTTTGCACATACTCTAGGTGGTTTAATAGTCCGTCCCGCGCCACTCTCTCTAGGCTTTTGTGGTTACGTATGAGTGTTTCCAAGTTGAGGGTTTTCCATCGATTCCGCATGGGGGTTCACAACCTTCCTATTGATGCTGGTCGTCGTCGGGGCATCCCCCGTTCCCACCGGTTCTGTGATCAGTGTCAGGCTGGTTTGGTGGGTGATGAACACCACCTTGTCTTTTCCTGTTCGGCCCTTCAGCCGATCCGGGACCGTTACCCCCATCTTTTTCGTTCCCCCTTTCGGTCGTTACGTCAGTTCGTCTGGCAAGATGACCTTCAGTCTGTGGTTAACTTCATTTATGATTGTTTTCAGTTTCGGTCTTAGGTTTGTGTCTTGCCCTTTGCTGGCCCTTGCCCACTCTTGGGCTGTGTCCTGGGGCTTTCCTGCCCCTTCCTCTGTGTCCTGGGGCTTTCATGCCCTTCCTTTGTGCTCTTGGCTCCCCACTCGGTACTTTGGGTTTGTGTTTGGCCTTGATTCTTAGGGTTTGTGTTTGGTTTCTCTCGGTGTCTTGCTGCGTCGGTGTTCGGTTTTCCATCTCATCAGCCCTTTGGGCTGGGTTGATGTAATTCCTTCCTTCCTTCCTTCTGAGATGGGCCTCCGCCATTTTGTGAACAACGCTCGAGCGCTGGCATCAGTCCATTTTTAGATTTACACACTGCGTTAACTTGCGGGTTAAGCAAACGTGTCAACCGAAATTTACCTTTGCGGAGCCTGCTTTACTGCGTAATCTTCAGACGGCTGAAGTCAGCCCTCACTCCGAAGTGGGGCCCCTATGGGGTCCTGTACCCCTGTTCTACCCCTAACAATTGTCCCACTCCCCACATTCTGTAGCAATTATTATCAGTTACCATGTGCACGAGTAAAAACAGCTACCAGTACTGTAAAAACTGCCATTAGTAGACTCGTTAGCTAATAGCAGATTCGAATAAAAGAAATTTTGTCGAGTACATTGTTAAAGCGCACACTTTACAGATGCTGGAGTGTCACTCTGCTCCTGTAGGACTGGAGTCCGCTGCAGAGCTAGCCTGGATTTCCACGCATTATAGATTATGTTTCACTCTTGCAGGGGCAGCTTGAGGCAATTGGCCGTTAGGCTTCCCTTTGGGGGTTTTTTTTTTGGGGGGGGGGGGGGCACTGGACTTCCTGACGCGGGTAGGGTAGGGCTTGAAATGCCTTATAGGGTAGAGATTTAAATATACAGAAAAAAAAGGGTGGGGATTGAAGGACGTGTCACACCTTTTGTGAAAGAGCGTGCTCTTGAGGCTGAAGGCCCCTGCTATGGGCAAGCTTACGTCATGCATAAATGACCATGGTTGAATGTGATCTCTACGGAAGCCAGAAAGGACCTATGTGTGATCCATACTCTTGTTTTAGTATTGCCAATGCAGTGAGTTGGCGTTCACCAAGTGAGTGGATACACACTCTACGTGTTCGATGTTCTTCACTTCATATGTTAATTGGAACTGGTGTGGGAAGCAGCACTGGCTGTGGCTGCAGCCGGCAAATGTCGCTGGGCACGGTGTGTGGAGATAAGCGATGCTGGCTACCCCGCGTTTCTGGCATCATACTCCCGGCTGGTTGCCGCTCAACAGGCGGAATCGCGTTTGCCAGACGTGGGGGCCCTGTTACAAGCGGGAACCCGTAGTTCGCCCGGGTTGACGCCGTCGTCTTTCATCCCCATGGAATACCATGTGGCTTCCGCGGGATCCAGCCCATTTACTTTTCTGGATGGCGTTGAAGTTGTCATTCTGGATCCTCCCCGCAAGTGCGGGCCCTCCCTAGACGTCTTCCTACGCACGACCACACACACACACACACACACACACACACACACACACACACACACACACACACACACACACACACACACACACACACACACACACACACACACACATGCGTGCGTGCGCGCGCGATCACTCACACTTACTCACCTACTGTCTTATCCACCAACCCACTTCACCGACACACCCACAACAGAAGGAAGGAACGGGGGAAGCATGCAAAGAGATGAGCATAAAAGGGCAGTTTGTATCAAATGTGCTTTTGCCACCCACGAATAGTGGTCCAAGTCTGCAGGGCCTCCTAAGTCTCGCTGCCTTGCATTGCCCGTATGATCTTCGGACCCCAGATACCCGAAGGCTTCCAATTCTGCGACGTTGCAAATTCATTTTATTTTGTACACGCCTTTGAGGCCTCAACCTCATGAGACCATCAACCTGATCAGGACTTCTCAAGACGCATGGATTCTGAAGAATTGAAGCCTCGGATTTTGCGGTGTTGCAGAGGCCTCGAGCCTGAGCTTCTTCATGCTCTCTGCTTGCAAAACTCTCCATCATCATCGTCGTCTTCCTCCTCCTCTTCTACTTCTTTGCCGTTTGCGCCAACGTCATCAGCACCATCACCACCTGGAGGCCTGCCAGGGTCGGCAGCAGCAGACGGATCAGTGCGACCGTCAGGCTCCTACTCCCTTCCGCCAGGGTTCCGCTCTGTTTCGCCCGACTTTGGGCTCCTTCGGCCATGCGACAGGAGGCGCTTCCTGGGCATCTTCAGCCCGGGGCGCGAGATCCCCGCATCTCCAAGCTCATCTGTCCCTGACGTCCTCCAACAAACCCCTCCATCAGGGCCTTCCTCCTCTACTTCCGCAGACAGTCCTTCGCAAGCCAGCTCCTCCCCAGGAACCTCGCTCGATTCAGGTGAGATGCATCCGCGGGGTTCTGATGCGGCTGCAGAGTATGGGAGCGATGAGGGCAGCGGAACTGAAAAGCTGTCACGTGATGGTAGACCATCGACCCTGGTCCAGGGTGAGGCTGGGGCGTCCTCCACGTCCGCAAACCGTTGTGGTGCAAGCGAAGTAGAAGAGGATCTTGGTCTTGAAGCCTGGGGTGCACAACAGGTCAACGCCAGTGGTTCACCACAGTTGAAAGTCCGTGGTGGACAAGGTTTGGTGGGTGGGAAGGCCGATTCCAGTTTGGTAGAGTTCCCGTCTGGGTCGAGGAGCTCTGCGGTTCAAATCCGGCAGGGGGCCTCTCAGCACGATGTACATGTACTGCCTGACTTGCATACGATTGTTTACTTGTCCTGTGGGTACGAAGCCTTGGAGCGGGATACGCGGGCGCTTGTGGCGAGCGGCGCTTGGAAGGTTGACTTCGCGAAGGCATTCTGGTTCTTCCCTTTCACCAACAGCCTGGAGACCCTGGTAGTTTTCCGCAGGGTCGTGTCTGCTGTCCAGTAATGAACAGCTGTCTGGAGACCAGTAATTTGTAAGTGCGTTTACCCCATCACCGTGCTAGTCTGTTCAAATAGAATGTGGAAGTACATCTATTCCGTTTAAGTAGAGTGTGCAATTACATCTCATCTGTAAGCAATTGTGCAAGTGTTTACCTGACACACGTTTCAGGTATGCTGGTATTCTAGAGCCATGCTAGTGTAGTGCTAGTCTAATTACGTCAGAGAGTCCCTGCAGTCTCTGGGAGATATCCGCAGGGGGCGCCTCTCTTTTTGGGTTCCGAGACCCAGACTAGTCGTGGTTTAAGGAAGGTGTAAACGTGTAATTGCAACGATCAATGCCGTTGCAAAGGGGCGAGCCGCCTGACAACTCCTGGGAACCTGTACAGAGGCCTCGCAATGATGACATGCCAATTAAGGACAAGAAGCTGAGTCATGTAGACAAGACAAAGTCCCTTCCAAGACCAACAAAGAGTACCTTTGGACGGGCGTGTTGGTTGCTGCTGTTAATGATACCGTTATGATTGGTAATTGAACTGTAAAATCTTCATGGCAACCTCGCAAGCAACACCCAATGGAGCACTTTACACTGTTTTTTAACACTTTCGAACTTTCCGACTACATAGTCGCAAATGTCAACAGAAGAATATCGCTGACATTTTGATCAATCGGTTTGTTGGCAGCGGGCAATGGTCTTCAACGAAAACAGGGGATTGGTGATGACGATCTTCAATGCCGACAAAAGTGCGTTTGAGATGGCATGTGTGCCGTGAGCCATTCAGCATCTAGAACGACAACGTCGCTGCAGCATCCCGTATCTGAAGACCTGCTTATAAGCAGGTTCCTAATTAGGAACCTCGTTATGATCTCATCCCGTCGCCTCCCAATTAGATCAAGTGCGCACTCACAGACTCTCGCAATCAAGAACAGTGTGCCATTGAATCCCCCATGGGGAACCTGCAGGGAATGCAGGTGACGCACCCGTCATGCGTGAAGCACCCTAATTAGGTCAGGTGATCAGGGCGCATATCAGGACACCTAATCCGTGCTTTCATGAATCAGGCCAGGTACAGAAACATTGGCGGTATCAACATCCTGATCAGCCCAGGTACAGCAGCCCCGGTGAAACAAACGTCTGGAACAAGCAAGGTGCAGCAACTTTCGTAGTACCAACGTCCTGATCAGGCAAGGTACGGCAACTTCAACGTCACCACCAGGTGATGAATGTTTGCCACTTGGCCACTTACACGTGTGTACACGCAAGTATGCACGCGCACGCTGGTATGTGGGCTAAGCCTTTACACACGCATCTCACAATCGCCGTGGTTTCATGCTTCCGAAACAGTGTATCTGTCAGACACCACACCGACCGTGACCAACATCTTTTGTCGGTGCGGCATTGCGCTTGCAAGTGCACCTCATTTCGCCTTAGCGAAAGGACAATTCCAAGCCCAGCGCTCATATCTTTCGAGCCCAGCTTTGTTGCTAAGTCTCACTGCAATTGGAGCGGCTAATTAAGCAGTTTCTGTTGATTAAACAATCACGACCAGCCCGCAGGAGACGTTTTGGAACCCCAATTGGCATATTATGCTTACATACGTTTGGTATGCACGTAGGCTAGGTGATGTAGCAAACAAAGCTTTTTAAGGTTATGATACCAAGATCGTTGAGAAATTGTACGCCATCAGATCTGCCGCATGCAGACAATCAAGAAGCTGTCCTTGAAGACACCAAGGGGGGGTGTACACCTGAATCGCATCAACCCAGCCCCCCCCCCCCCCCTCCTTTCAAGAGCTCCCAGATTGTGACAGGCCTCGTGAATTGGAAAACCGTCCCTTCAGAGTCAAAAGTTTTCCAAAATTTGCACCACAATGCTTTAATTGGCAGAGAATGCCGTACTATTGTAAACGTTGTCACTCGAAAAGTGGCAGCAAATCAATAGAAGTAAACCAACACACTGCAACTCAACGTTAGCTGCGGAGACCTTCAAATCATGGCGGGCAACGAAGGCAGGGAAGTGGTATAATCCCTGCCGTAAGGCCAGTTGGCCTCCAACCCCGCTTATAGCTTAAGCTGCAGTTCTGCAAGCTTGCAAGATCCCAAAACCACTCCAACCACTATAGTCCGTAAACCTTTACGTAACACACATTTCCTGTTAACGCAGATGTTAACACACACTTTTACGTAAACACACAACTTTTGACACGACGGAGGCCTGCAGCGGCCCAGCAGATTTGCCTTAAAATATGTTGTCCCTCAGAGCTAGCAAGCCAAGCGACAAACACGAGATCGTGCATGATTACCTCTAATTAGATGCAATCATTATAACTAGACGTAAATAGGCTTAAGCAGTGCCAAAATTGAAACAGGCGCACCACACGTGGCCCTGACTCACTGCGGTACAGCGGCGGTTTGCCCATCCGAAGGCTCAGGCCCCGGGACGGAAACACGCCGGCCGTAAGTTTTCGGGCATGCAAAAAACAACGAATCATGCAAAATGCATCCTACATTCTTCCGCACGTGACTGACATGAATTCTCCCTCTGTCTCACCACGGTCCGCACATCCCACCCCGATTACCACATCCTTGAAAATCTGTAACGCCTCCACATTCAAGTAACCCTATCCTGCAGGCCTGCAGGTCAGGCCCCCCATAGGATTCACCAGCTTGCCAGCCAGTGCCACCCTGCGAGAGCCCGGCAAGGGATTCACGCTTCCCAAGGTCACACTTTACAGGGTGACACTTTTTAAGGTTGTAAAGGTTGGACATGGATCTGCAACGCGTGATATGATGGCTGTACAGTACCCACATGTGGGCCGTTGGCCAGGGATACGTACAGTACCGTACCGTCCATGCAAACCCACACTCGTGGAGCTTGCCATTTCCCTGGCTGACGCCCTACTGCCTGCAGGGTGAGCGTGACCTCCAAGTGGCGGGCCTTAAAGACGCCATCCCCACGAGGTGTCAAATGCAATCGAGAGGTCTAGACGAACTTGGAAAAATTGCGCTGCTTGTGCTTACGAAGATGAGAATGCGTCACAAAAAGTCGGAGACAGTATGGCGAGGGCCGGCCAGCTCCTGGACCTACAACGTCAACCTTTCAAATTTTGCAAGCAACTAAAGCGCTCTCAGAGACTCCTCCCAAGCCCAGCCCCTCCAGGCATCCCACATCTGAACCGCTGTACCGCTCTGTACCGCTGTGTACTGCTGTTGTGGGGTTGGACCTTCGTCCACCTCAGTCCACGTACGGGGAAAAACTGCATTTGCAACGAAACTTGCGATTGGGTGCATCTTATGATGGATGCATCTCACATCGTGTCACACTTGGCTAAGCAAACATTGGGCCACCTCAAGCCTCTTTGTCCTGCGGGCTGATCAGACGCACCATCTATAGGCTATCTTTCTAGTAGCTACCTTTCTTTCTTCCTTATAGCCACCTTTCCTTCTAGTAGCTATCTTTCTTTCTTTCTTTCTGTCTTTAGAGCAAAAAGTGAAGCTCTGCTTTCTCTTTTGTAATCGCACACCAATCAGCGGGCCACCACTTTTTCTTTTTTTCTTATTTCTTTGCCCCTCTAAGTTTCTACGTTCATCGACTTCAGTACTGTTCTCCTTTGTTCATCGGCCCCTCCACTAGCTTTGAATGATGAAGGCCGATGTGCAAAGCTGGAGGGGCCATAAATAGCACCTGCCCCTTCCACCAGCACGCACTGTGCAGATTTGCCCCGTATGGGCACACGACTTCAACATTTTCCCCATCGGGAGCTGCAAAGAGTGAAAAATCTCCTCTCCCTCTCTCCCCCCTCCCTCTTCTTCCCTCCGCGACAGGTATGGCACGGGTTCAGAGTGTGAAAATGCTCCTCTCGCCACCCCGATCAACTTCTCTTTCCCCGAGGGGTTTGGTAACGTGCTAAACACTACGCTTAACACCCAATTGCGATTGCTGAATGCTGAAAATCATCCCGGTGATGCTCAGAGGTAGCAGTTCGTAAGTTTCCATATTGATTGACCCCTTGAGACCCCTCCTTTCAAGGGAGGACGATCCTCCTCTTGAAAAGGGGGATGATCTGACAGAAAGAATTCCCATTATTGGCAGGGGGTACCCGTGAGGTTAGTCCCCCTCGGCTCGACTCGGCATGACCGCCCACCTTTAAGGACTGGACACGTGGATGCATGTATCAATGCCAATGCAGACTGAGACGGGCCTCACTCACACTTCAAATAAATACGACCACAGTAATCTGGTCTCGCACGTTTCATTACCGCAAAACATGCAAAAGCTTACGCACTTGTGCGCTCTGGCGGACGGGCTCGCTGTACCGGGATGCGCTCCGTTCCCTTCCCCGCGACGTCGCCCGTGCTCTTGCTAGAAAAAAGAATATCGCCAGAGAGGAGCCCCATGGTAATGGCAGAAAACACTCCTCAAATCCCGACACATCGACCCGACCTCTTCTACTGTCCTAATTTTCACTGTTTTATTTTTAAACCATCCGTTCACAGTTCAAACCCCCTTCTTCAAGGGTGCGGATGCGGATCCATCGCGCGAATGAGCTCTGCTGGGGGAAAAAAATCTCGGCTCGTTCATCAGGACTACGGACTTTTTTTCTCAAGACTACCGACTCCGGAATGCTAACTAAATGACGGCAGCAAAACAAACTCCGCAAGCGCCGCGCCCGCCCGCTGAAGCTTAGTCAGAGACGGGGCGAGTCTTGGCTACACGCGTGCGAAGGAAGCACGATCTCGGTTGAGCATCTCCCTTTGCAGTCGGCCAACCACCCTCAGCATGTGGAAGGCCCCAGGGTTGCTGTGCGGGACAGACTTCCCCCCCACAACCGGACCCGCGAGTGTCGCAGCCTTCCCAATCTTGCGCAGATGCACAGGCAGCAGTTCCCCCATCGCATGGCTCAAGATACTGTCTGTGGCGTAAGCAGGCGGGGCCAGATTGTCCTCCCGCGGTGCTTGGTCCCGCTCTGAGATGCTGCGATGAGCGCTGGGATTCTTATACCTCGGAAAATCCGCTCGGGCGCAAGCCACGGTGCGAGCGGCGGCGCTGTCGTGTGGCGGGGCTGCCTGGGTTTCCTTGAGTGGGTGCCCCAGCTCGAATCCGCTCAGGTTCACCTGCGCGCCAAAGTGCCAATGGCCCCGTTTTTTTCGCCGAACCTCTTCACCACTGTCACCAGCGCGACTTGTTCAATTTCTGGCCTGCCGTAGCGGACACGTGCCTCCCCCGACAGAACAGCAACAGGCAGGTCAGGATGTGGGAATCCAACCATCAGTTCCGGAAATTCGTGCTGCAAAATGTGTGCTACAAAAAATTCGTGGTACAAACTTCGTGCTGTGAAATTCGTGCTCAATATTCTTGCGATGTACAAAAAGCCTGCTGCAAAATTCGGGAGCCGCTGTACATGAGGGAGCATGCGCCGCATGCTCCCGCATGTACAGGGCATGGGGCGTGAGGCAATATACGTGAGGGAGTATGCGGCAGGGCAGGCAACCCACCATGGGCAGGTTTGCGCACATGGCGCAAGGGGCCAGCTGCGCGAGGACGCTGTCGGGGGACACGCAGCAGCAGGGCCTCCGCGTTTTGAAGCTGGAGGCGCTGCTGCTCTTGCGGCTGAGGGCCGCCTCGGTCCGGGAGCAGGCCCCCTCCTGGCTGCTGCCCCCCAGGCAGCGCGCCTCGATGGACGTGCTGCCGTCCCCTTCTTCAATAATGAACTCCTCCTTCTTGCTCTGCACGCCCCCACCCCCGCCCGGCCCCGCTTTAGTTTGCATGCACCCATCCCTCGTCCGAATTCACTGATCCCCCTTCCAAACTCACCAATCCCTCTTCCGAATTCGCTAATCCCTCTTCCGGATACACTAATTCCCCTTGCAAACACGCTTATCCCTCTTTCCGAATTCACTAAACCCTGTTCGCGATCTTGGGGCCCACATCCCAGCCCTGCATCTCATCAGAGGGGGTGCATGAGCCACCGCAGTCGAGTTTGCCCCTACGGGAACTCTAATGCCTGTTGCAGGCGCATATGAACCCATGCATGCGGGAACCCTAAACCCTGTTGCATGCGCACTGGGACCCATGCATGCGGGAACCCTAAATCCTGTTGCATGTGCACTGGGACCCATGCACTTGGGAACCCGAAACCCTGTTGCATGCACAAACCCTCTAGCATGCGCACTGGGACGCATGCACTTGGGAACCCTAAACCCTGCTGCATGCACACTAGGACCCATGCCTCCCAGAAACCCCCATACCCTGTTGCACGTGCAGTTGGACACATGCCTTGACCTTTGCTCTTTCAGCCTCCCACCATCAACAAAACAACCATCAAACCAACAATATACTTGTGGTAAACTCCTGTAGGCATCACACAAAGACTACTTTTTAAGACAGGCCAAACACCACTTTGAAGACAGGCCAAAAACCACTTTGATGAAGAATCACTTTGATGAAGAACTACTTTGTTGACAGGCTACAGGATGACAGGCAAGGGTGAAGAGGTGGCGTGGAGCGAGCTGCGGGAGCGGGGGCGGGACTCACCTCCTTAGGCAACCACTTGCTGACGAGGGCACAGTAGCGGCGCCAGGGGGGGCAGGCTTCGTCGTTTTCCTGGAAGGCTTTGGCCATCTGGTCGGACAGCACTTTCAGCATCTCCAGCAGCTGCCGCCGGTTGCCCACGAAGGGATGCGGTACAGCCTCAAGTACGGCGCTGTACAGCGGAGTTGCCCGCCGCATCCGAAACTGGTCTCTGCAAAAGACCCAGGGCCCCATGCTTGGTCCCCAAGAGGCCGGTCCCCAAGCTACCCAACCCGGTTCTGAAACTCTCCCCAACCTCAGAAGGTCAGTCCCCCGGTCCCCGAGCCGTTTCCTCAAGTCCTAAACTCTCGCCGACCTCAGAAGGCCGGTCCCCGCGGTCCCTGAGCCCTTACCTTAATTCTGAAACTCTCCCAAACCTCCGAAGGCCAGTCCCCCCGGTCCCCAAGCACTTGCCTCACTTCTGAAACTCTCCCCAACCTGTGAAGGCCAATCCCCCCGGTCCCCAAGCAGTTACCTCACTTCTGAAACTCTCCCCAACCTCAGAAGGCCAGTCCTCCCGGTCTCCGAGCAGTTACCTCACTTCTGAAACTCTCCCCAACCTCACAAGGCCAGTCCCCCCGGTCCCCGAGCAGTTACCTCACTTCTGAAACTCTCCCCAACCTCAGCAGGCCAGTCCCCCCCGTCCCCGAGCATTTACCTCACTTCTGAAACTCTCCCCAACCTCAGAAGGCCAGTCCCCCCGGTCCCCGAGCAGTTACCTCACTTCTGAAGCTCTCCCCAACCTCAGAAGGCCAGTCCCCCCGGTCCCAGAGCAGTTACCTCACTTCTGAAACTCTCCCCAACCCCAGAAGGCCAGTCCCCCCGGTCCCTGAGCAGTTACCTCACTTCTGAAACCCCCAACCTCTGAAGGCCAGCCCCCTGGTCCCGAGCAGTCCCCCCGTCCTCGAGCAATTACCTAACTTCTGAACCCGGCCCAACCTCTGAAGGCCGCCCCCCCCCCCCCCCCCGGGAGGGTCCCCAAGCTCTCCCATCACTTCTGAAACTCTCCTCCATCTCAGAAGGCCAGTCCCCCTCCTGCCACAGCCGCCTCTAAACCTCTCTGAACCCGTCTCTACAGGACCACGAAGCAGGTATGAACAATGATAGCAAACGAAGCTTGTCTTAAGTCGGTATCCGCCCCCCCTCCCCCCCCCCCCTTTCTCGAAAAGGCACAAGTCTGTGGGTCCTAATCAGGCTGCTACACCGAGGGATACCTCTTTAGAAAGAAAAGTGAATATACCAGTCTCAGGCCCCCAGTGCCCGAACAGGGGCACGTCTTAGCACTTGTCACCACGTAGGCTCGCAACGAGCGGTCGCAGTGCATTACTGATGTTGCGGTGCAGTACAGATGCAAGGGCAAGGTGCTACATTTTCTGAACTGCACTAGGCAGGTGGGAAAGTAATGATATAAAATGTAAGTACCAGTGGATGTGACTGCCAGTGAAGAGCATCACCTGAAGGAGATGTCAACAATGTATGCATCTTCGCTTCTCGTGGAGTCGTTGGGGAACACAAGGATATGGTGATGGCGGAGATTGTCAAAGCATGTGCGCCCGGAGCCCCCTCCCTTGGCAGTCCGAATTGCAACCCTGTAGCCCGCCTTGGAAAGGTACATAGCCACCAGAGCAATATCACTGGTGCCTTCATCCTTCAAAACTTTCTCCATGAAGTGCCTGGCACTGCGTGCCAACTGCATGAAAGGCCACCCCCAGTCAGAGCACAGCACAGCACAGCACAGCACAGCACCATCAGTTGCACTAAACTCACCCTATGAATACATGCATTTCGGACCATAACAATTTAAACCACATCAGAGTCGCCACAAAGTGTGCATTCGTATGACGTATTTTGGTACGGGTCCTGCGCTCCTGGTGTGCAGATGCCGGAGGCGACGGCAATGCCGAGTTGGCATGTTCAAGGATGATAAAGAACTGATTTATGAGGTGTTGATAGTTTGATTTGTAAAGAGTACGGGAGAATATACTGCAACTGAGAATGAACAATGGCTTTTGGAATGGCTCCCTCACCTGCTGCTGAAATGGCGAGTCTGGCTCCATGAGACCCTGAATGACATCATCCACAAAGTCGAATGATCTAATAAGAAGTTTTTGCTGCTCACTCGTGCAGGGTCCGTCGCCTTCCGCCTGATGCCACAACAAGCATATACCATGAACATACCAGGCCTGGTACGCAAGAACCTAGCCTTCAGGTACGATTAACAATGCACTCTGTAGAACCATTTGCGATTATTTACACATTGGCATCAACGAGATACGTTAGAAGTGGCACGCCGCCAGAGCGACGGTTGGAAAACTGACCCCAACGCTGACCACCCGCCGACATAGTTCGAATCACATATTTTACTCCACAATAACCGAACTGGGTTGTTCAATGAATGACTGGCATATATATGATATTCATGGCACAAAAAGATGAACAATACACATCTAATAGTAAGAGCATCGCTCGGCACGTGTAGCTTCGTTGGAGTTTTTGGGTCCTAGGAGCAATGAATCCCGCTCATTGAACTTGCACATCAAATAAAAATTGCAGATTGGTAGCTCATAGTAACAAGATTCTCATACCTCCTCTATTGCAAAAATGTCGGTGCTGCCAATTCGCTCCACTTGCCCGTATGCTGCGCAAGGCCTGTCGACTTGTTCCGAATCCATGACTTCAAGGCCGAGATCTTGGTGGCCAAGCAAACAGGGTTGTCCCATTTGTGTTTTCTCGCTTGCCGTTCGGATTGGTGGAGCATCCACTTCAATACGGAATCTTAGGACCTGTTCTGCCCCGTCTGGAGCGGCATCCTTGACAAGAGATACGGGACAATTTCAGAACAATGCTGCTGATCCTCGGGATCTTTGGGTTTGGCAGGTACAGGCACGTGCGAGCCACAGCCTTTTGGCTCGGTAAGCGGCCACGGCTGCATGCAGAAGCTTGTAGCGATTCGATTCGCTCCACCTCAGCTACCTATTTTTCCGTAATGCAGGAATCGGAGGATTTGACAGCAGCCTTCTCACACTTGCAAATGGCGGGTCCGTCATGCACACATCTGCGGCTCAAGGCCCATGTATGTGATTATAAGTGAATTTGACTTCCCGCGCTGTGAATTCTGTTGAAGCTTTTCCTCCAGCCGGAACGTTGTCTGTTCTTAGCTCGTACCGCTTCTTGCGTTTGCTATTTTGAGCTTGTCTTGCAACCCCGACCGGGACGTTTTTGGGTGAAGGGGTTATGCGTATACATTCGGTAGTTCTCTGATCGCACGGCTGCTTGTACCGTGCTGGCCCCTTACTGCAAATGTTGTGACTCTGATATCAGAGTCACAACATCGATGCCATTCAGCTTCGACTAATTTAAAGTCCCAGATCACCCCCTTTCTTAGTCGCATTTAATAATCATTGATAGTTTAGAACATCAGATGTGTACGCTGTTTTCAAGGACAACCATCTTCATGCACCGCAGCTCTGGTTAAGATCTGACGTCAAGTTCACTTACTGAAGCTGCTCCACGAGCTGTACCTTCTACCCATGCAGTGGGAGAACGTAATGTTTTCCAACGGTTGATGACAACCAAGCTACTGCTTCTGGCATGCACAACGAACGGCAACCTTCTACGATATGCCTTGTGGAAATTTTATGCCAACGGATATCGTAAATGGGAGTTTGGCCTTTACCAAGCATGCCTCAAGCCAAATGTTTCCAGCTTATAAGAGACGTAATTACGTCTCTTGTTATCTGCTTATACTGTGCACTACTGCTCATATCTGCGGAAGGTGTGCTCAAGGCAGCTTCCAGAGCCTTTTCCTCCTCCTTCCCCTCCTCCTCCTCCCCCTCCTCAGATCTGCTTCTAAGTGGTCATGGACCCCATCTCACATTCCGCATTTTCTTTAACACCTGCTCTTTCCTCAGATTCTATCAAGCAGCGTGATGCACCATTCCAGAATGGGGCTTGCCTTCCCCATCCCGCACTTCTACAATCGCTGCCGGCTCCCGTGTGAAATGCGCTCAGGTACCCTTAATACAAAGTGAGATGTACCTGATCTGTATTCCTGGGGGCGTAAAAGCCCTCCGGGTGTAGGGAAGGGCCCCTCCTTGGAATCAATGCCCGACCCATGAAGGGCTTTCTCCGCCCCCTGGGGCCCCTATTGCATACATGCATGTTTGGTTTTGAGCGGAGGAAGCAAACATGAAACTTAATCGTCCTCCGCCACTGCAGTGCTTGAGCTGGAACAAACCAATTGGTGGAATGCATGGTCTGATATACCGGTCGGAATATGACTGCAATGTTTGATAGCGGTCGGAATATGAATGCAGATGCACCACATTTGTGGAACACCGGACATCTGCACGTCCTCTTCAGCGCCATATGCATAGTGGCTAACATTCTTCATTCCGTCCTTCGTGCAAGGAAGAACAGATGAAAAGCCATGCCCACCCATGTGGGATGTAAGCAAAGCGAGAGCATCGGACAGCTAGCTGATCAGTGTCTCATAAGCTGGGAGAATCCGACTAAAAGATCTCGTAGAAGCCGAGTGGCGTGCATGGAAGAACAAAAGAATTCTT
>KV908465.1:35316-47816 GCA_002005505.1 Botryococcus braunii | reverse complement strand
CCACCGACTCGATCACTTCCGGAACCTTCTGGACAACCCTGCGCCCACCCGCCACAGCCTTTCATCCCCCCTTTCGAGGTGTCTCGTCTTCAGCAGGGGTGTCGTCTTGTCCACTACCGTCTTTGACCACTTCCGGAACCTTCTGGACAAGCCTTCTGAACAAGCCTGTGCCCACCCGCCAGAGCCTCTAATCCTTTCGTGGTGTCTCTCCTTCAGCAGGGGCGTCGCCGTGTCCACCAACGGCTCGATCACTCCCAAAACCTTCTGGACAAGCCTGTGCCCACCCAAGTCGATCCCTTCCAAAATCTTTTCCACAACCCTCTGCCCACACGCCCTGATCACTTCCAGAAACTTTTGGAAAGCCCTGTGCCCACCCGATTCGGTTACTCCCGGAAACTTCTGGACCAGCTTGTGCCCACCCAACTCAATCCTTTCTGAAACCCTTCTCGACAACCCTGTGCCCGCCCCCCCTCGATCACTTCCAAAACCTTCTGGACAGCCCATGTCCGACCCGCCAAAGCCTTTCATACCCTCTAGAGTCTTTCACTGCCCAGGGTCCCTTCCCCCTACCTCCCCCTCCCCATCTTCTCCCTAGTCCCTTCTCTCCCCCTCCCAAGCCAATCGTTCCCCCCCATTCCGCTCTCTCTTCCCCCTCTCTGACTCAGCTGCCCGTCCTGGGCATGCCCCCCCTCCCCCCCAATTGGGCCCCACTCCCCCCGGGGGGGGGGGGGGGCACGGGGCTTTCCCCTTCCCTGCCTTACGTTGTTCCCCCAATCCCAGCTCATCTCCCCTCTCCCTCCTTTCCCTTCCAAACCTCCTTCCCTCCCTCCATTTCCGCCCCCCTTCTCTCTCTCTCTCTCTCTCTCTCTCTCTCTCTCTCTCTCTCTCTCTCTCTCTCTCTCTCTCTCTCTCTCTCTCTCTCTCTCTCACACACACACACACACACACACACACACACACACACACACACACACACACACACACACATTCGCGCGCGTGCACGCCCCGCCAGGGGGGGGGGCACCTGGTACAGCAGAGGGCGGCCTTCTTCCGGACGTACGGATTGGCTGATGACAACAGGCGTTCTATCTCAGGGGCCAGATCCCGGGCCATCTCGGCGGACCCGATGTTGCCCAGCGCGCACAGCGCGAGCCCCACAATGTACTGATTCTTGCTGCTGAGGTCCTGCTTGAGGCTGTTGGTGACCAGCATCAGCACCTCCTGCCTCTCATCGAGCAGAATCATGAGGCCCAGGTAACCGATCCGCTGCACCCCACCGCCCCCAGACTCCCCTTCAGCTCAACATCGCTCTCTATGCCAGCCTCTGTGTGTGTGTGTGTGTGTGTGTGTGTGTGTGTGTGTGTGTGTGTGTGTGTGTGTGTGTGTGTGTGTGTGTGTGAGTGTGTGTGTGTGTGTGTGCGTGTATGTGTGTGTGTGTGTGTGTGTGTGTGTGTGTGTGTGTGTGTGTGTGTGTGTGTGTGTGTGTGTGTGTGTGCGTGCGTGCGTGTGCGTGCGCACATGTGTGGGTGCCTGGGGCTGAGGGAGAAGCAGCAGGAGGATAGCCTGCGTTAAGGGAGGGGAGGACTAGAGTGGAATCAAACATGCCTCCTACCCATCCTGAAAGCTGTGGGGAAAGGGCGATGGTCAAGGCACGGAGGGAAGCACATATTCACAGTCTTCACATGTACGGTTAGTGCCATAACCACATGCATCCCCACATGGGAACCCCGGTGTTTAGGAGCGCAGTTGCACTGAGGTTGGGATACGTTCCCCGGCAGTTCACAGTGAGGGGCGGGGGAGGCAGTGGGGAACGAGAAGAAATATATGAAGAGGAGAGCTGCAGCACCTTCTCAGGAAAACCACTTGCGGCTATTAGCTTTAAGGTTTCCATCTGGCCAAAGTGTGTCGGATACCCCAGCATGTGTATGTACATCAGCTTGGCAAGGTTGCGATGACGGTACAGAGTGTCCTGCTCCCGGAAGGCTGTACGAAGGGCTGCGCTCTCCTTCTGTATCACAGCACGCTCCTCGGCCGCAGTTTTGCATTGTCGCACAGCCCGGATCAGTTCCCTGTTGTCCCCCAGAATGCCGCCCAAGTGCAGTTTACTGAAAGCAGTTAACTAAAAGTGAGAGGGTTACCCCTTCAGTAGCCCTATCCTCTCCAGTATGTGAAGCACTGTAGAAAGAATTTGGAGGAGGTATTCCCTTTCAATTCTGGGTGGAGAACAAAGAGGTGTAAGCGGGACAAGGAAGGTGGAGGCCATCCAGTGTTGATGACATGCCTCAAAAGAGCCCGTTTTGAACCCTCTGACTCCTATTCCAAGAGTAAAATTATCACCAGGTTTCCCATTATGAGGAGAAATAGGGCATTGCCAACGCAACCTGTTAAAATGCTGCATTAGTTTGACATGAGGTTCAGCCCATACTGTACAGGGAACTTTTATCTTTTACTTTTTACTTCTTAAGAGCCACAGTTGATATGCATGGGAATCCTAGCAACTAGACATTCCAGGTGAGCTTATGATAAACCCAGCGAGTTAGCTCTTTAGCCGGCCTACCATTGCCTGTCTAGCTAAATGCTTGCAGGAAAAATATTAATATTAGTCATTCAAATGTGAATCTTAATGTCTCGGAAATTACCCCTCAACTAACCTTCTATCCCATATATCTAGTGCCCACGAACAAGGGACTGGTTTCAGGCACGTACAGCAAGTCAGTACAAAACGGACCTCATCCATATTCTAAACGCAACCTAATCAGCCTCAAAGTGTCTAAAACCTTAACGCGGTGGGTTCGGCCTTCCACCCAACAAGGTCGGCACTAAAGGGCATCATAGAAAGTTAGTTGATCAGCAACACAAAACCACCCCCTGGAGAATGTTTGTCGAAACAAGAGAGTAGGTACACAAGAAAGTCTTTACATCAATGCTTCATTACACCAATACGCAAATTCGTCCAGGAAAGCCGCAGTGCCGACTGCTTCACGACTCCCTGTTGACAAACCATGCCCAACCTTACTGATATAGGGCAGAATACAGTACCTCAAGCGTATTGACATGGCGCTTCAAAACTGTTGGAGTGCCCGTTTAGGTCCTCATTTCGGCCAAGCCCGAACAAACTCTTTTTGCACTTTTCAGGTGCCTCCCGGAGACAGACTAACTAAGCGGCACCCTTCTTCCATCTACATTGTTGTGATCTGCGCGCAAAGACCTTTACCGACTTGATGAGATACTGCTCCTGTGCATCCTTCATGTGTTCTCTGGCAGGGGTCAGTTTAATGATGACGGGTAATCAGGTCGGGTAGCAAGCTGCCTCCTGAATTGAAACGGCCCCTGTCACGTGCCAGGCAGGAAGGGGACAGCCTGTACGGACAGAGACAGCAACCAGAAATCTCTCGTTCCCTCTCATGATCACCTTAAATATTTGGCCCCTACATTCTCCGTCCCTACATGATGGATTTATGGTATGCGGATAGGATGGGCTTCACTCTTAATTTTAAATCTGCATCAGTCCAGCCCTCAGTGCAGAAGTACGTGTGAGTTTTTTTTTTTTTTTTTTTTTTTTTTTTTTTTTTTTAATTATCATTTTTTAATATAATTACATAAGAGGAAATCACCCCCCGCACCACAGAAGCCACTTTTTATTTTTTTATTACCGGTATCATTTTTTTCCCATCCACTTTTTCATTCCGTTGATGCCAAATGGCATTAACTGAGAATGATTTACGAGTCTTAGAGGGTAGCACATTCGGCAGGGCGTCGGGTCGGGGTTGCCAATCACTTTCACCACCTGTTTCTTCATGCAGCAAACCACGAAGGAGGGTTTTGCAGTCGCATATTTCTCGTTGTACTATGAAATACTCGGTGTTTCTTTGTTTTAACTGAGCTGAGTCTGAGAAGACAAGGGGTGGTGGTATCGACTGACAGGATGTGTGTGTTGCACCTGTCGAACAGGCAATTGTCGCCTTACTCTTTATGTGTGGTGATCCGTCGCGTTTCCCTGATTTATCCCCTAGGAAAAAATTAAAGTACATTTGTACCATGTCCCCAAGGCATGAAAGCCGTATTCAGAGGACACCAGTCCCTCAACTCTGTACTTGATAAAACAAGGGTTGATCAATTGAGGTAAGTGTTTGGCCATATGTGAGTGAGCGTCCTATTCCGAGAGGACCAGGGCATCACCATCCCTGCATGACCATGGCGTGCAGCTTGGCTGAGGGTAATCTTATACATTTGGCGCCAGGAAACCTTCTGTTCTTTACCTCCGTCACTCCGGTCATGCACTGAAAGGATGTCATACGCTTAAAGGATCTGTTCCAACCGAAGAGCATGGTTGTTGTGCTGTACAGCCACTTGAAGCAGTAAGGGCCAAATGTAGCAAGATGTTGCTGCACTGCCCCTTAGATCAAATGCTGAGGCCGTTACTGAAGATACACCGACAGTGACCCTCTACCAAGCATAACATCTGACAGGCACTGCAGCAGTGGAAGAACCTAGGATTTTAATGTCAACCGACGCATTTTGGGCTTTTGCCACCTGTTTTAAAGTGACCAAGGCTGAATCCAGCCATCCAATATCTAGGGAGAGTACCAGTGCTGGCATTATAATAAACAAGAAAAAGTGCATACTACCAACCCACAGTAAGCATTGTCTGTCCATGTAATGTTTGGGCAGCAAAAAATTCTCAATTTCCCTGCCCATTGGGCAGCACGCATATTACGTCTTGCTTAAGGTTTTTGCAATGATGTCTGGACAATCTGGACTGACGGTACGGTAGATGTGCTCCAAGCCGAGATATGAGTGGCACTGTTGTCTGCAATGGGCATGTCCTTGAAAGCGATTGTTAGCGGGCAGCTTCCTGCTAACAAATTACTGTGATCGTAAGTATCCTTCTCAAAGAAAATCTACGGACCGTATGAGTTCAGGAAGAAGGTTACCGCATTTAAGTGAACAAAAAGTAAGCAGGGATCCCTTCCGGAAGCACTCACGCATCAAAGATGGTGCGCGCTCATGCGCACGTGTGTGTGTGTGTGTGTGTGTGTGTGTGTGTGTGTGTGTGTGTGTGTGTGTGTGTGTGTGTGTCTGTCGGTCTGTGTGTGTGTGTGTGTGTGTGTGTGTGTGTGTGTGTGTGTGTGTGTGTGTGTGTGTGTGTGTGTGTGTGTGTGTGTGTGTACAACATTTCGGGAGAGGTCCCCATTGCCCCTGAGCGCGAGCGGATGTTCAGTAATGTTTCAATTGCCTGAGCACCAGTATTTACAGGTGTTCTGTGGGAGCGACCCCTCACATGCAGATGCCCACATGGTAGTGGACTTCAGGAGGGTGCTCGCGTTTGGGACTTTAGTGCACACGACTAAAGGGCTGTTGGTAACCAGGGGGTTGTGCACTCTCAATTGGCATTGGTTTCGGGCACTGGGGGCCTGAAAATGATGTATTTCACATTTCCCTTATAAGTCGCGGATGACGGCATGGACCACGACCTGAGATCCCCCTTGGACCCCTATAAGAGTGTAACTTGGAACGCTACATTGCTGTACACATGTGACGTGGCTGGCTTGCTCGTTCTCCTCGTCCGTCCCCCTTGTGGTTGAACTCTGGAGGACCGTTTCCTTCCTAGCATATATTTGCTTGTCCTGGGTCGCACGTGAGGCAGCATCCATCCTATATTGCCTTTCCTGCGTAGCACGTGTGGCAGCAGCTGCAGGTGCATGCACGATATGCAAGAAGACTTGCACTAAAGGCAGGGCAATGCTTTTGTGCAACTAAATGACGAGAACGCTCAGGAAGACGTCGTGAAGTGCTCAGCTTCCCCGTCTCCTTCACCTGAAATGCACCTCTGTGGGTGTTGAGTGTACGGATGGCATTTGGACCCCTTTTTCCGGTTCACGTGGTGGCGATTGCTTGGCACGGGGGAGCCAATTTTTCTCGGCATCTAAAACGTCATCGTCAGTTGGCAGGACTTCGCATTCAAGTTACGCTGTAACTTCTGCAGGTTTTGGAAACGATCACGGCCATTCGGGTGCCGGTTGGTGACTTGCTCCTACTTGCTTAAAGGACTCCGATCTCGTTCTTGTAATTTAGCAGGAAAACCCCCAATCGAAGCGATTGGCTTTCGTCGTTCGTCCGTCGGCATGCTGCAGGGGCTAAGGGACATTCGGCTTGGGAGTGGCGTGATAATAAGGAATTGGGTAGATGATTACCTGTAGGAGATAGTGTTCTTGAAGATCTGAACAGTCTTGATGACCTGTGGTCGACCGTGGGATGTGTTGGCTGTGGATGCTCAGCTTCTTTTTCGGCGTACTTGTAACAACCCGTGAGTGCAATCCTCAACAGCGGATGCCTACATTTATTTTGCCTTTCTTTTTAGTACTCGTCATGTTTCTTTAAAAGGGTCCTGGAGCTACATTCACCGAAGACCGTAGTCACGTCCCGGCAACATTCTACACCAACTCCCAATTCAATAAACTGGGTTCAAGTTTCAGTATTATAACACACTTGTGGGGCTATGGTATTGTGTAAACGTACGTAACTGCCTGGCAACTGAAAAGCGTTTTAAGGCATCTAGCTGTCATGTGCAGGCGGGGTTGGAGCTCGTTTGGAACCCTCATCCGATGATGAACATCACCTTGCTGGGAACAATGAAGATCTGCAATCCGCAAGCTATCCAATTGATCCCCAAGTGGAAACTGTCACGGTTGCTGAAGGGCGATCCATCGGGCTTGATGTTATGTCTGTATGTTCCCTCATTCTCACAGTAGCGCACCAAGTGCCACCCATGCCACTTCCCGCATCCCCCCCCCACACACGCACCTGCGGGCGCGCACAGACACACACACACACACACACACACACACACACACACACACACACACACACACACACGCACGCAGGCGCGCGCTCGCGCATGCTAAGGGCTGCACAGACTCATGCAGACATGCATGAACTCATACAATCACGCATATTTGGAGATTCGAAAGGAAAGGAGCATTTACGCAGTACCAACAGCAAATGTGCTAAGATTAAATTATATATCTCTGTCCGTTCTCCCTCCGTCACCACCGCCTCCCCCGCCCCCCTCTCTCTATCCGCGATATCCCCCTCCGAGTGTGTATTTGATCGAGTGGGTGTGCGTGTGCGTGTGCGTGTGCGTGTGCGCGCGCGCGTGTGTGTGTCTGTGTGTGTGTGTGTGTGTGTGTGTGTGTGTGTGTGTGTGTGTGTGTGTGTGTGTGTGTATGTGTGTGTGTGTGTGTGTGTGTGTGTGTGGGTGCGTAAACATGTGTGCGCGCAAGCTCGCGCGATGGTCTGGTGCTCGGGCAGCATGGCGAACAGGCTTGAGAGGGCAGGGGGACGGGCAGGGGGGGGCACGCGGGCGGGAGCTGCTGAGGGCGGGGCTCCTGGGCTTTGATGCCGCCTCCTTCCTGTGGCAGTGGACCGCCTCCGTGGAGGAGAAGGTGGAGGTCCACCTGGAAGGGCCCCCGGTGGCGGATGTGTTCTCCGCCCTGCGGGACCCTGCGGCAGAAGAGGTCCGGCTCATTGTCGGCTGCCGCTCCGAAGTGTACTGCCGCAATGTCATAAGTTGCAGGTCAGCTTGTTCACATGTTTTCTCCTCTACGTGCGTGCATGCATGTGTGTGTGTATGTGTGTGTGTGTGTGTGTGTGTGTGTGTGTGTGTGTGTGTGTGTGTGTGTGTGTGTGTGTGTGTGTTGTGTGTCCATGTGCATGTGCTTGCGCGCACACGCGCATGTAGACATGGGGTGTGGGCGTGGGGGTGTGCGAGTTTTTTTGGGGGGGGGGTTGCGAGTGGGAAGGAGAGAGGGATGATCTGGGAGAATTTGAGGAAGCGGGTGGGAGGGACAGGGGGGATACGCGCATGCGCGCGTGCACACACACACACACACACACACACACCACACACACACACACACACACACACACACACACACTCACACGCATGCACGCACAAAGAGAGAGAGGCGGGGGCGAGGGGGGGAGTGAGGGAGGGAGGGAGGGGAGGGGAGGGAGGGAGGGAGGGAGGGAGGGAGGGAGGGAGAGAGGGAGAGAGAGAGAGAGAGAGAGAGAGAGAGAGAGAGAGAGAGAGAGAGAGAGAGAGAGAGAGAGAGAGAGAGAGAGAGAGAGAGAGAGAGAGAGAGAGAGAGAGAGAGAGAGAGAGAGAGAGAGAGAGAGAGAGAGAGAGAGAGAGAGAGAGAGAGAGAGGAGAGAGAGAGGGAGGGAGGGAGGGAGGGAGGGAGAGAGAGAGAGGGGGGGGGGGAGAGAGAGAGAGAGAGAGGGGGGGGTGTGAGGGGGAGGAAGAGAGAGAGTGTGAGTGAGTGGCTGGAAGAAGGTAGGAAGAGGCAATGGGATGGCTGCAGGCAGAGTGCTGTGTGCATGTGTGTGTGTGTGTGTGTGTGTGTGTGTGTGTGTGTGTGTGTGTGTGTGTGTGTGTGTGTGTGTGTGTGTGTGTGTGTGTGTGTGTGTGTGTGTGTGTGTGTGTGTGTGTGTGTGTGTGTGTGTGTGTGTGTGTGTGTGTGTGTGTTATGGTGGGGCACACGTGGCATGGGGGACTGTCAAAGGAACTGCAATGTCACACCTGCTGTTGCGAATACACGGACTGTTTCCAACATGCATTCTGCAGGCCACAGAGCGTTCTCGCTTTTCAGCAGCCAAGCGCAGTCTTGGCAACAAGCATGCAAGGTAACAACTTCTGTACTGCAGGTATGAGTTGTTCAGCGAATCTGCAAAGACGTCAAGCGCGGTATCCGGGATGGTGCCCGCAACCCAAATTTTTGTGCACCCGCAATGCGGCCGAAAGGTGGATTACACAATGCTGGTTGTGTCCTGCCCGTACAACATCAGCGGTACAGGCCCCAAGAGAGAGGTGGCTGCGAAGTACAATGCCGTGAGCCTCATAGACAACATAGGCCTTCCCATGCACAAGCCCATGGGGGTGGAGGAGATCAAAGTTGTACCGCCGCAGTACAGAGGGGTCGACATTTGTGTGGGGCCCATCTATAGCCAGCACCCGCAGTTCCTGAACTGGTTCGAGCACATGATGGGGCACAATGTCTCGGCGGTACATGCCTACGCGACGATGTACACGCGGGAGGTCTGGGAGCGCAAGCGGTTCGGGCAGCCGTACCGCCCCCCGGACCTGTACATGCTCAGCAAGCTGCACTGGAGGGTGTATGTCCCTTACGAGGACGCCCACTACCACTCGCAGTACTGGCTGTACAACGATTGCCTGTTTAGGCACCGGCAGAGTGCCGACTTCCTGCTGTTCATTGATGCGGACGAATTTCTGCACTTCCGCGGCCGCGAAGTTCCCGACCTTCATTCCTGGCTTGCCAATGTGGTACCGCCCCACAGTGTGGGGGTCTGTGGTCGGGTGAGATCTCTCTTCCCCACCCCCCCCCGCCTCCTCAGCTGCCCAAAGTCTCTCATTTCATCCGATTTAAACAAGGCTGTAGAAAATGCCTTGTTGATTTAAACAAGGCCGTAGAAAATGCCTTGTTGATTTAAACAAGGCCGTTGAAAACGCCTTTGACATTTTAACTAGCTGCCGAGAGTCTCTCATTTGATCCGATTTAAGTAAGGCCGTAAAAGATGCCTTGAAAAACGCCTTAAATATGAAGCTATCACGTGCCCTGGGCCTCCCGCGCTGCCCACCCGGGTCCTGCCGGTTCCACACCAATGTCCGAAAAAAAATTTTCCCTGTGGAGTGAACAATCGTTTTTAGAGCAGCATCCTGACACGCTGTTAACTCCACAGAGGATTCAAGTTTTTTCCACACAATAGCGGAATTCGCAACAGCCAACAGCCAAGAAAGGATTCCTATGGGGTGGTCGGAGTGTTTGTGTTTTTGTTGGATCTTATTCTGGCTTGAACATATGTGCGGACTCAATCTGAGCCTGCGGCTGGGCATACTGGTGGCTTTGCCTGTCCATGCGAGGAAGATGCACACCCTACATGTCTTTCGGAACACAGGAAAGATCCCGCCAGCCTGTTCAGGCGCCTTTATCTAAACACAGGAAAGATCCCGCCATCCTGTTTAGGCGCCTTTCTGAACTCGGCGAAGATCCCGCCAGCCGGTTCAGGCGCAAGCCGGGGGAAAAAAGGGGGAAAACGGGGTTTTCTATACTGAGGGGAAAATAACGGCGTTTCTACCTTTGAGCGGGCAATACAGGGTATTGATCCGGAGGGGGGGGGGTTATCTGTCCCTGAGGGCAAACGATTGGGACTTGGCGCTGAAAGGAATTGACACTGCAGATTCCGGAGACGGAAGGTTACGGGAGCGTACCTTGCCGGCGGCTTATGTACCGCCCGATGAATGTACCGCTGGAGGAGCAGCAGTTGCAGCGGGCCGGGTACGAGGGGGTGCAGTACACGCCCCTCAATATTAATATTTCCAGTGTACTGCCTGATCCGGTGTACCGCGGAACATGCGATGCGAGCACACTCCAAGGCATAGTCCGCAAGGGCGGCAAGGCCTGCCACACGAAATGTGCGGTACGGCCAACTGGGGTCTTGGTGTACCATGTGCACTACCCCTGGCCTGGGTACCTGGAACCGGGCTGGGAGGGGCCCGACCTACTTCCCCGGGAGGAGCTTCTGATCATTCATCAGCGGTGCATACAGGGGAAGCACTGGGGAGCGGGGCACACAGACGTGGCGGCACGCTTGAAAGAAAGCACCTCTCATTTGGGGTAGCAACATTGCCGCGTGTGTGTGTGTGTGTGTGTGTGTGTGTGTGTGTGTGTGTGTGTGTGTGGTGTGTGTGTGTGTGTGTGTGTGTGTGTGTGTGTGTGTGTGTGAGTGAGAGGGGGGGGGAGAGAGAGAGAGATAGAGAGGGGGGAGGGGACGGGGGAGCCGGAGCGAAGGGGCCACTATGCTAAGTCATGTGTAGCTCAAGGAAGAGGCAGTACAATCTTGTGGACTCCCACGATGCTGAGTCATCTGGCCCTTGGAAGGGAAAGGAAAGGAAAGGAAATATGTCTGTCCAGCCCACTGGGTTTCTGCAGGATCTGCAGGCATACTTTTGACATGCTGTGACACCCTTGCTCATGTCAGTGAAATCCTGCGTGGCCGCGTTAGAGAAAGCTGCAAGGAATATCTACTTTATGCGCCATCCGAGGCGAGATCTGCGAGAATGTACGGCCTTCGGGCAAAAAGGCCCACGGGTGTGCATGGAAGTCTGAGATAGGGATAATGTACGTACCTCGTGCGCCATTTGGGGCAAGATCTGCGAGTTTGTAAGCCTCATTTTGGGTGGTTTATTGAGCCCCATGGGGAAAAAGGGTATACCTACCTTTGTGCGCCGTTTGGGGCGAGATCCACAAGCTTTTAAGCCCTCCTTGGGTATTTTATTGAACCATGAGAAGGAGCATTTTCAGCATGTACATTTGCTAGTTAACCAATGTCAAGATCGCGTTTATAACGTTGATCACCAGGTCACCAGTTTCCTGCAGTCGATCACCTGCATGTCGTCAGGTTACTGCAGCTGCATTTAAAGGAATGTTACTGATGCAGCTGCATTTACGTAATTACAGGGATGTTACTGATGCAGCTGCATTTACTTACAGGGATGTTACTGATGCAGATGCATTTACTTACAGGGATGTTACGTAAGCAGCTGCAGCCACGGCCCGCCTCAGACGTTTGGAATTCTTTGGCGTTTTACAATCATCACGTGTGCCTTAATGCTTCTATGGCAGTGTGGCGGAGGCTGGCTATGGCACTAGCTAGCTGCAACTGGGCCATGCGAGGCACCGAGATGGTTTGAGGATTATGTGTGCTTTTCAATTTACAATTCCGGATGGAAAGTTTTCTTATGTGTACTTTTCAATTTATAATTCCAGATGGAAAGTTAGAGCGAGGCAGCAAGATATATGAAATATTTGCTTTTTAACAAGCTTAGTAAGAATTGGGAAAATGAAAAGTTTTCCCAATCGTCATTTGTGTAGATACTTATACGCGATACTTATACACAACGTATGAATTTTTGTCATGATGATTGCCACGTCTGTCAGATTTGAAATATTTTAGATATTTGAGGACGGTATTCTGTGGGCTATGAGAAACAGATGAGGACATCCAGACGGGCAACACACAGGTCGTGGCTTTTGATGCTTCCAAGTTGTCGAGTCGTCTCTTGAGTCCAGAAAGGGGTAGCGCAGGCCCAAATGTTTGTGCCTGCGAAGGCACGTATAAGTATCCTGCAGGCGTGGAGATCGTGCACATATCTGGGGGTGTATGGCTTTACGTAAAGCCACCATTAATGAATATTCTGAAGAATATTCTAAAGCTTATCCAAGGATCCTATCCCCGTTGTTGTTAGCTGCCTTATTAGTTATAAGCAAGTTGAGTAAAATGCATTGTATACAATTATAATTATAATTGTACAATTACAATTATAATTATAATTGTACAATTACAATTATAATTATAATTGTACAATTACAAATAATGCATTGTATACAATTATAATTATAATTATAAGCAAGTTGAGTAAA
>KV908465.1:22816-30316 GCA_002005505.1 Botryococcus braunii | reverse complement strand
GCTCTCGCTCTCTCTCTCTCTCTCTCTCTCTCTCTCTCTCTCTCTCTCTCTCTCTCTCTCTCTCTCTCTCTCTCCTCTCTCTCTCTCTCTCTCTCTCTCTCTCCCCCCCCCCTCTCTCTCCTCTCTCTCTCTCTCTCTCTCTCTCTCTCTCCCTCTCCCCCCCCCGTCCTCCTCCCTCATTTACACACTCTCATATCGTGCGCGCATAGACAATCCAAAAGACCCCAGTGCAATCTACAGCCACACATTGTTGCCAAGGTATGTCTTGTAATAAAGCACACACTGCAACATACAGTAGTCTTGCCAAGCCACACTCCATCACATATAAGTGTGAAGTAGTATTCTTGTTCTTCTTTGTGTTCTTCCTGTTAAAGTGATGGTAAAACATGCAAGCAGCTGGGCGCAGGTCTACTGGGATTTGATGCGAATGGCGGATTTTGGTTGACCCACTCCACTCCCAAATTTCCCAACTCACCCACGTTTTATGACTCTTACACAGGTATGCCTCAGGGTACATGCTCCAGCAGCGTCCCCCCCCCCCAGGGGCCTCATAATTTTAACTTATTTATTCTTGTTCCATCCTTTCACCAAAATGACATATGATGCAAAAGGGGTGTGCACTTGATTGCAGTCCGGGTTATTGCATTCCACTTTTGTTGTGTGTGTGAGTGTGCGCGCGCGGCGGCGTGCGTGCGTGGTGTGTGTGTGTGTGTGTGTGTGTGTGTGTGTGTGTGTGTGTGTGTGTGGTGTGTGTGTGTGTGTGTGGTGTGTGTGTGTGTGTGTGGTGTGTGTGCGGCGCGCACGCAAGCACACGCGAGAGAGGCAGAGACAGGTGCAGATACAGGGAGGGGGGGGAGGGCGTGCATGTGTGTGTGTGTGTGTGTGTTTGGGGGGGGGGGGGGGGGTGTGGGTGTGTGTGTGTGTGTGTGTGTGTGTGTGTGTGTGTGTGTGTGTGTGTGTGTGTGTGTGTGTGTATGTGTGCAAGCCTTTTTTGTCTCACCCCCCCCCCCCAAATTGTTTGAGGGTTTTCAGAGACCAGTGCTGCGCATGTCCTTCAGGTGTGGACAGCTGCAACGAGCAGGAAACGAAATGCACGGTCTCCGGCGGGCAGCTGAAGGAGGGGCAAAGCTTTTTTTGCGTCAGCCTCAACGCATCGGGGATCGAGGATGTGGCGCAAACCATCATAACGGCCGCGCCCATAATATACTCCTCCCGCCTGCCTCCCAAGGCCAAGACTGCCTTCCCCAAAACCCAAGCCCTGGTGGACGACTGCGCTGCCCGAAAAAGTGGGCCCTCTTCTCTCTCTCTCTCTCTCTCCTCTCTCTCTCTCTCTCTCTCTCCTCTCTCCTCTTCTCTCTCTCTCTCTCTCTCTCTCTCTCTCTCTCTCTTTCTCGCGTTCACACTCCTCTCTCTCTTCTCTCTCTCTCTCTCTCTCTCTCTCTCTCTCTCTCTCTCTCTCTCTCTCTCTCCTCTCTCTCTCTCTCTCTCTCACACACACACACACACCACACACGCTCACTCTCTCTGTCTCTCACTCTTTCTCTCTCTCTCTCTCTCTCTCTCTCTCTCTCTCTCTCTCTCTCTCTCTCTCTCTCTCTCTCTCTCCTCTCTCTCTCTCTCTCTCTCTGTGTGTGTGTGTGTGTCTCTCCCCCTCCGCCCCCCCCCCCGTCCTCCCTCCTTCTCTCTGGTGGAAGACTGCCCGACGAACTGGGCCTCCCTGAAAGGACTTCCCTTGTTCAGAACAAGGGGAATGCAGAACGAGTTGTAATGCTTGTTGCTGTTGGCGTTGTGGCTGCATTGGTGGAGTGGGTGCTTGTGGACAGTGTGGGTGTTGCAAGCAAGGTGCTGCAACAGTTCCACCGGCCACAAGGGGGTCGGAGGAAGGGGAAAAGAGGGGAGAGAGGAGGGGAGGAGGGGGGGGGGGGGGGGGAGGGGGGGAGGGGGGGGGGGGGGGGGGGGGGGAGGGGAGGGAGGAGGAGGGAGGGAGGAGAGGAGGGAGGGAGGGAGGGAGGAGGGAGAGGGGGGGGGGGGGGAGGGAGGGGGAGGGAGGGGGGAGGGGGGAGGGGGGGGGGGGGGGGGGGGGGGGGGGGGGGGGGGGGGGGGGAGGGAGGGAGGGAGGGAGGGGGAGGGAGGGAGGGAGGGGGGAGGGAGGGAGAGGGAGGAGAGGAGGGGAGAGGGGAGGGAGGGAGGGGAGGGAGGGAGGGAGGGAGAGGGGAGGGAGGGAGGGAGGGGGAGGGGGGGGAGGGGGAGGGGAGGGAGGGAGGGAGGGAGGGAGGGAGAGAGAGAGAGGGGGAGAGAGAGGGGGGGGGGAGGCAGGGGGCAGGGGGAAGGGGTGGGGGACACACACACACACACACACACACACACACACACTCACACACACAGACAGAAAGACAGAGAGAGAGAGAGAGAGAGAGAGAGAGAGAGAGAGAGAGAGAGAGGAGAGAGAGAGAGAGAGAGAGAGAGAGGAGAGAGAGAAGAGAGAGAGAGAGAGAGAGGGGGGGGGGGCGGAGAGAGAGAAGGGTGGGAGAGGGGGAGGAAGGGAGGAGAGAGACCATGCATGGCATACAGATTGAGTAATTGTACAAGAAAAGTGGATGTCGCTACGCGTAACGCATGCTGAGTAATTGCATGACTCATGCTGAGTAATTGCACGAGGATGACTAATTGCAACTGGGGGGGGAGGATGATAGAGGGGCGAGCCTACGTACGGGACTTGGAGGCAGCGTAAAGTGGTTTCGGCGGGGGGCATCCCTTCGTGCTCTTGCTAAAGCCCCGGGGGGCGGCAGCATCGCAAAGGCGCTGTACCTCTATGAAGAGATTGTGGAGCCCTACTTCAAGACAGGTGGGATTGCCTAACCTTGTTGAGGATATTGTAGAGCCCTACTTCAAGACAGGTGGGATTACCTAACCTTGTTAAGGATATTGTAGAGCACTACTTCAGGACAGGTGGGATTACCTAACCTTGTTGGGGATATTGTGGGGCCCTACTTCAAGACAGGTGGGATTACCTAACCTTGTCAAGGATATGGTGGAGCCCTACTTCAAGACAGGTGGGATTACCTGACCTTGTTGAGGATATCGTGAAGCCCTACTTGAAAGACAGGTGGGATTACCTAACCTTGCTTAGGGTTTTGTGGAGCCCTACTTGAAAGGCAGGTGTGTTCAGTTTAATGTCGAGCCCTACTTCAAGACAGGTAGGATTACCTAATCTTACCAAACTACATTTTGGCCCCAGGTATTTGGTGGTTTCAAGTATTGTCGTTATCAGTGAATCTGTTACACGTATCATGAAGACACGGTGAAGCGATACGATCCTATGATCCTGAAGCATGCGTGATGTTACCAGGACCATCAAGGTGTATGATATTTCCAAAATCATGAAGACACTGTGAAGGAGTACGATATGACGCTGAAGCATGCGTAATGTTACTAGTGCCATGAAGACACTGTGACGGAGTATACGTGACACGTTAAGCCACGTTAAAGTTAGCAAGAGTATTTGTAACAGTCAGTGGGTTGGTTAATTTGGGGGGGGGGGGGATATTTGTGGTTGTGCTTATGATTGTGATGGATGGATGGGCAATGATTGGAGTTTCCGAGTCGTGAAAATGGGGCCTGAAAGTTGGTTGTGCTTGTACTGGAAGATTAAATTTGGTCCGTGTGTCGTGCCTGCTCTCTCTCCTCTCTCTCTTCTCTCTCCTCTCCTCTCCCCCCTCCCCCCCCCCCCCCCCCCCCCCCCCCCTCTCTCTCTCTCTCTCTCCTCTCTCTCTCTCTCTCCTCTCTCTTTTTTTCTCTCTCTCTCTCTCTCTCTCTCTCCTCTCTCTCTCTCTCTCTCTCCTCCTCTCCCTCTCCTCTCTCTCTCTCCTCTCTCTCCTCTCCCCCCCCCCCCTCCACCCCCACTCTGTCTGTGTGTGTGTGTGTGCGCGCGCGCGCGCGTGCGCGTGCACGCATCTGTGCATGCGGGGCGAGTGTACATTGCATGTATGCATGTTTGTGTGTGTCTGTGTGTGTGTGTGTGTGTGTGTGTGTGTGTGTGTGTGTGTGTGTGTGTGTGTGTGTGTGTGTGTGTGTGTGTGTGTGTGCTCTTTACTTGGACTCACAGGGCATCCACAAACAAGCCCAACAGGTGTCCTCGCAAATCTTTTCTAAAACTTTGAAAATAAAGTAGTGAATGAAGATCCTGGGGTTGTGCCGCACGCAGGATTTGGCGGACGACCACAGCAAGTGGGTTGTCTCGGGCACGGGGGTGTATCCAGTCGCGGCTCCCGAGCCCGGACCCCATGGCAAGTGGCACCGGTCCCCCAGCAGCTCCCACAGCCCAGGTCCCGCCGTCTTACTTAACCGCCGCCGCCTCATCACCCAGGTTGCCGGAGCTACGTCTCCATCCTACTCCAACTCCGACGGATCCCCTGAGTACGAGAGTAACAGGGGACTGGCCGATGGAGGAGCTGGGGGACCGATACTCCCGCCTGCGGGACCCGAAGAGGCCCCTATGGGCCCAGCCCGGGAAGCGGCGGTAGGCAGGGCAGGCCCCGATGAAGAAGCTGGGTGGCCGGCAATTGGTGAAGAAGTTGCTGGCAGTCCGCAGGTTGTGTGTTTTGGGGATGTGAATCGGGCACAGACTCAGCTGCAGCGGGGGGGAGGAGCCATCTGCTTCACATCCAATAGAAAGCTGTGGTCCATCTTCGACCGCATAGTGGCCGAGCTGCTGGACTGCGGAGAGATGCCGTGACTGCAGAGGGAGCTGCTTGGTACGTGGGGAGGGACGTCTTTGTGTGTGTGTGTGTGTGTGTGTGTGTGTGTGTGTGTGTGTGTGTGTGTGTGAGAGAGAGAGAGAGAGAGAGAGAGAGAGAGAGAGAGAGAGAGAGAGAGAGAGAGAGAGAGAGAGAGAGAGAGAGAGAGAGAGAGAGAGAGAGAGAGAGAGAGAGAGAGAGAGAGAAGGGGGGGGGGAGAAACGGTGTGCACGCATGGGTAGATGCTAAGCAGGGGATGAGCGTGCCCGCTTGCAGCCCAGTGAGAGGATGTTCGCACGGGCCAGCCAGAATGCTGTGACTTCATATGAATCTGCAGGGTACGTGAGAACTACCAACTTTCAATTCCACCATGATGGATTTTTTATTCACAATGCAGTGTTTGAGGTCTTGCTTTGCACGAAGCAGATTGCCGTGCAGCAGATTGCATTAGTAAGGTGCAGAAGGCAGGTACGGCAGTGAGGTACATCGATACGGTCCCGCTGGCCCCTTGGGGTACTGCCCGCTTCTGTGTCAGAGTGCCAAATCCAGCACCGAGTCCCTTCTCGCACAGAGTTTTGCAAATGGTGTCATATTAAATGTTCCAGAACCCACGGTCAGACGATCCAGAACCCCATCCACAGTTGATGAACTGTGTGTGCCCAGAATCCGTCTTGGCAGAGAAGGGGCCGCTTTTGAGACCGGACCTATTGGTTTGGCAGTACGGTTCAAGTGTACTATCATAACGCACTCGGGGTTGTATAATATAATCCAGTTATTAGTGGTTTCTGCATCCTACTGGTCACTGTGACTGATTACTGCAGACCACGAGCGAAGTTATGATATAATAAAATGTCCTATTACATCAACGTAGTTGATCAGTAACGTAGTTCCACGGCTGGCAGGGGCAATTTCGGCATGGCTGTGTGCTGTGGCTTCGTCCAGAGGGTGGTAGTTGTGAAACTGGCAGAGGTTTGCTTATATTGAGCGGCCTCCTTCATCCGAAGTCCAAAGAATAGACTTATCATTCAGTGATTACCACGAGACCTCGTAAAGTTGATAGCACATTGATGCCTGTTATGTGGCAGGTATATGTCGTGGACGTGTCAATCAGCACCTAGTGTCAAACATAGACCGGCATCAAGCTTAAAAAAATGTCGAGCAAAGAACAATGTCAAGCAGGACACCAATGTTGCCCGTTGGATAACCGGCGCGGGATCTGGATTGGCGGGTGCGGCCTCATGACTCATAAGTTAGGAGCGGGGGCCGTACATATATGTCAATCAGGCCCGAAAGAAAGGGGATGGTCCAAGGTTTCCAAGGTTTGGCGTGGCAACCGCGGATGCTTGCAGGTGAAGCGTCAGTCCGGGGAAGAAACAGAAGAAGAAGAATATTAAGCGAGTTTTCAGTCACGTGGGTCGCCACTAACAGGTTTCAAATCGTAGCAGGGCAATTGCGCATGCCTGGGAGGTGAACTGTCAGTTACAGTGGTTATCAGTCACGCGGGCACTTGTGGTGGCCCCCAATATCCATTGATGGCAGCACTAGAAAAAAACAAACAAACACACACACACACACACACACACACACACACACACACACACACAGACACACACACACACACACGCACACACACACACACACACACACACACACACACACACACACACACACACACACACACACACACAACTAGTAAGCTGTAGTTTCTAGTGCTGGCAGTCAGAAAGTAAGCAGTACTCACAGTACTAGTAAGCTGTAGTTTCTAGTGCTAGCAGTCAGAAAGTAAGCAGTGGTGACAGTACTAGTAAGCGATGGTGCTCCCCAGAATCAGCACCATGGCAGGTTAAGGGACTGGTTAGTGTTGTTTGCAGAGTGGCATCTTACAAGCGGCCTGGGTGCGCTTGATAAACACCACTTGAAAAGTCACGTTCACGTTTTCTTCTCAAATTTGGGAATAAAAGGTGGAGCATATCCCAACCACACACCATGACTATTGTGCCAATTTTGTTTTTGTGCAGCTGATCAGCCTCTGCGGTCATGGCGCGCGCAGGCAGCAATTGTGTTGTTTTGCGGACTGTCAATTTGGAGAGCCCTTAACGTGCTTCTGAGAAACACGGTTCTTGTGCAATTTGGTCGATGTGCAGCTGATCAGCCTCAGCTGAGGCAGGCGACAGTGCACCTGAGAACCCTCGCGAGGTCGAATATGTGTGGATTTTCAGCGCATTTTCTTGCTTTCGAGTCGGGACAGGGCCGATCGTGGCAGATTTCTGGCTGAAATGTGATCTCGCGGGAGTTCCCAGTGCACCGTCATGAATGACGCCCGCAGGTGTTTGACCAGGGCATTAGGCTTGTGTTGTGGCCATCTTATCATGCCCTATATAGGGCTAGCTAGTGGCTGGACAGATGTAACTTCTGCTTCTTTTACAAGAGTGGAGTAAAGAAGACCAGCCCAACGTTCAAGGACCCAAACCCAAATGTTTCAAGCTATGAGTCACACCCTGCGAGCACTCGTAAGCTGTAGCTTCTAGTGCTAGCTGGCGACCAACAGCGGCCGCAATCCTGAAACTGACCTGACGCATGGCAAAATATCCCTCCACATCTTCTTGAGCAATGATGGCTTGGTTCAAAAGCCCCTGGAGCCTCTGCAACAAGGCCAGCGCATCAGCATGCAACCCTCCAAATGTTTCAAGAGCGAAGGCTTGGAAGGCCACAGGTGGTTGTTGACGCGACAGCAAGACAGCAATAACGGGTCTGCTTGTCTTGG
>KV908465.1:5000-15000 GCA_002005505.1 Botryococcus braunii | reverse complement strand
TCCAGTCGAGGATCCCGAGACCGGACCCCATGGCAGGAAGTACCGGTCCCCCAGCAGCTCCCGCAGCACAGCTCCCGCCCGCTTACTCAACCGCCGCCGCCTCAAAACCCTGGACGCCGGAGCTGCGTCCCCATCCCACTCCAACTCCGGCGGATCCCCCCAGCACGAGAGTACCGGGGGACTGGCCGAGGGAGGAGCTGGGGGACTGATGCTCCCGCTTGTGGGACCCAAAGCCGCCCCTATGGGTGCAGCCCGGGCTGTGACGGGAGGCATGGCAGGCCCTCTGAGCGAGCCCCAAGCAGTCAAAAAAGGAGCTGGGGGCCCGGCAGTCGATGAAGAAGTTAACGGCAGTGCGCAAGTTGTTTGCTTTGGGGATGTGAACCGGGCCGAGAGTCAGCTGTACCGGGGGGAGGAGCCATCTGCTTCGCCAATAGAGAGCTGTGGACCATCTTCGACGGCATAGTGGCCGAGCTGCTGGACTGCGGAGAGATGCCGTGACTGTAGAGGGGGGGCTTGCTGCGTGGGGATGCATGTGCGCGCGCGCGCGCGCGTGTGTGTGTGTGTGTGTGTGTGTGCGTGTGTGTGTGTGTGTGTGTGTGTGTGTGTGTGTGTGTGTGTGTGTGTGTGTGTGTGTGTCGGTGGGAGCTGAGGCGCATGTGAGCTTGTTGTGATTTGCCGGCTATCAATTCCACCATGATGGTTTATTTACTCACAGTGCCGTGTACAGTGTAGAGGTCCTGCACGAAGCACATTGCCATGCAGCGGATTGCAGTACTAAGGTGCAGAAAGCAGGTACAGCGGTGAGGTACAGCGGCACGCTCCCGCTGGAACCGTGCGGTACTGCCCGCTTCTATGTCAGAGTGCCAAGTCCAGCACCCGAGGTCATGCTCCGCACATAGTTTTGTTGTGATATTCTGATTTCAGATGATACCCTAATTGCCAATATCCAAATAAAATGTCATTTGACTTTGGGGACAATGATGATTAAATAAAGTATCTAGGTCATGCTGGCCTCATCTGCCACGTGGTTTGTCCTTACTAAGCAATGCAAGATACGTCTCTGCTGTTTATATGAGTTTCTGCAGTTGCTCAGGCATTTTCTAAGGCATTTTAAGCTTGATTACTTGTATACAAGCTGTTTTGGACGCTGATGTTGGTCCCTTCTTCATGAGTCATGAAGAAGCCACCTCACGTCATCCTGGAGTCTCCAGGATGATCTGATCATGAGTCATGAAGAAGCCACCTCAGGTCATCGTGGAGTCTCCAGCATGACCTGATCATTTGTCTAGTCTCATGTTGTAACAAGACGCTGAGGCTTGGAGTTGATTGAGCAGTTAGATCTTGGCAATTTGTAAGCCTCGATTGTGTTGTGTCACTTCTGGGAGTCAACCATAGCCCCTCCAGGAGCTAGAAAAGTAAATTGCCAAATCCAAGGGAGAACCATTAAGGTTGAGCGTATCAATCCACGGCCGTTTCCCTTGACTAGCCACTAAGTAGCCAGCACCGATGATCGTGACTATAAACATTGGCGGTCTAGTCCGATGCAGGACCCTGATGTTCAGATCTTCAACCGAACCTTCGACCACGAGGTTCAGTTTAATTGGTGGACTTGTGCCTGGGCTGACTCGGGTACGCTTATGAAGCCTCACTACAGAGCATTACTCTGGCATTAAAGTGAGCCAATCTCTCTCTTGAAGTCAACAGTTCGTTGGCTTTCTATTTGAACCGCGGCTCACGTCTCGTTATATAATGTGCTTTCAATAAGGCTTGTTTGAAGTCCTGATGTCGGTGCGCATGCAGGTAATTACCTTCGTTAGCTCTAAAGCGAGGGGGAATGTCTAGACCATCCCATAGTATGTCGTATTAATGATTCAAAAGGCCTTTTACTTACGGATGTCAACGCCCCTATAAAATTTGCGGTCCAAACACTACGGAAAATCCCGGTGCGGAATCGAGTCGAGTAGTTTAAACTGCACAGGGTCACCAACACGGTCCCTCTAGTACCCTGACTTCCTAAGTAGTTGCATAAAGGCACGGTGAATGGTTCTTGGCCGAACTAGCTATCGGTGGTCGGAAGGTTTTGCATTAAACCTTGCACCACAATTGTGGTGTACTCAGTGTATTTGGTCTAACGGCCGCTGTTTTCAGATCACGATTGATCATTTAGTCATACGACCCCATAACTGAACATGTGCCCTCTCGTTGCCATTTGATAGAGGCATACTGTTTGATCTCCCCAACACCAATTGCTTGCAAGCAGTCGAGCAATTGCCTTGGAAGCACTCAAAGGCCATACTTCACCCCAACAGAAGACCACAGATGGAAGGCATGCTACATGCTGTTTTACCTACAACATCAATGACATAAAATATGACACAGATAATGATCACTTGTTCAAGTGCGATTGAGAGGTTGTGTGGGAAGAGGGACTATAGTCTATAGACCGAAGCTGCGGCTCTTACCTGTGCTTGACAAAACAGACTCATGTGGATGACAAAAATACAACGATGAACAATATCCAATGTCTAGAAATGCACGGATTGAGCACCATGAACAAATTCAGACACACACCATGTTCAAGTACAGTAGCATCTGTGACTGTCATGCTTTAACCGGGTATAACACTCACATGCGACAGATCATCAGCAGCTACAGGTCAAAGGAATAGATGCACTCATATTCCAGGTGGACGCGTTTCTGAGCAAGGGTACCATACGGTTTGCGATCTTGCAAAATAAGTGCCCCCTGGTTTCTTCCAAGGTGGGACTGAACCGTTGAGCGTCAAGATAACATGCGACAGAATCCACTCAGCTCTTTGTCAATCATCTCATATCTCTTTGATCCAAGGAAGAAGTAACACAATCTATTCAAAACGGTGCTGTAGAGTTATAGGCAAGGCCGGGACCTTGGACTTTCTGCAGGCCGTGCGGGCCGCAAGGGTGCGGCACGTGCCCCAGAACCGGGGCCCCCGAGTCAGGCCGGGCCCATCCGCATGCCAGGTGCGCACCAGCCCGGCCTGACTCGGGGGCCCCGGTTCCTGAAACTCTCGCCGCCCTGTTCGTCAAGCTGCCATAATCCCTTCCCCGGGGACTGCAGGCCTTCCCCGCCTCTACAAAGACCCTGGGACGGAAAAGAAAATGTGGAAGGCTTATCAAGACGCCCAATCCCACCTCGGACGAAGCCATTCCAATGCCGCCAGCCTTGTCAAACTCTTGTGGGATAGGGCAAAGGAAGATGGACTTTTGAAGCAATGCCGCATGGAAGACGGCACGGCACGGCACGGCTCGGGGGGGGGGGGGGGATTTGTGACATAGACTCGCTGTATCATAGGAGCCATTCTGTCCATCCGTAAGTCACTGTATCATAGGAGCGATTCTGTCTATCCGTAAGTCACTATATCATAGGAGCCATGATGTCCATCAGTAAGTCACTGTATCATAGGAGCCATTCTGTCCATCAGTAAGTCACTGTATCATAGGAGCCATTCTGTCCATCAGTGAGTCACTGCATCATAGGAGCCTTTCTGTCCATCAGTAAGTCACGGTATCATAGGAGCCATTCTGTCCATCCGTAAGTCACTGTATCATATATAGGAGCCATTCTGTCCATCAGTAAGTCACTGTATCTGTAAAAGGTTATGGGCATTGGCGTATCCTGTAAGCAAGCAGACAGGTCGTAAGTTCGTGTTTCTCCAGCTACAGTCCTTGACGACTGTCTGCTCTTTAAACACATGCAACTGAGTGAACAAGACTGGCATCCTTATGTGCCCAGTATCTTTCCAAACCAGTTCTGTTACACGTTGATCTGTCAATGAGCATCTACACACGGATAAGCTTTTGACGGCTGAAAGCAAGTACCTTCCTATACTCAATCCAGACTCCGTCCCTTAGCTGTTTGGGAGGCTTGATTGTACACTAAGATGGGACACACTAACTTGCAATCAAACATGAACACATTACCAATACACACCCTACGTCGCCGCACCTGTAAGCAAGCAGACAGGTCGTAAGTTTGTGTTTCTCCAGCTACAGTCCTTGACGACTGTCTGCTCTTTAAACACACGCAAAAGAGTGAACAAGACCGGCATCCTTATGTGCCCAGTAACTTTCCAACCCGTTGCTCAACTGTGCGGTAATCGTAGCTTTAATAGTCCTTTCACACTAACGCGTAATCTAGATCAGATTGTAACTTATGTTCGAGAGCGTCCAAAACCTAACGTGTCTCAAGGTAACTTATGTTCTCAATGGACCCATATCCTAATAGTGCAGACATGAAGATCACTTAAAGCACAAGGCATTCACTAATAATGTTCAGAACTCAACAAAAACCCCCCATATTCGTGACTGCTCGGAGGAGCTGTCTTCCTCGAAACTTGGTTTCTCCATCCGTACCAGGAGTCATGGGGGGCAAGGGCCCTATCCTAGCATTGAAGTCCCCACCAAGGAACGTGAGACCCTCGGTCATGCCCTGCCTAAACGTGGTCTGAAGATATGTGGATCTTGTACTCAGATCCATCTTCTAGAAGATGGATCTGAGTACAAGATCCACATGTCTTCAGACCACGTTTAGGCAGGGTATGACCCTAGTTAAAGAATTCTTTACTTAGGGGGAGCCAGCATGGAGAATGTAGGTGTGACCTATGATCAGCGGGATACCACCATTAGCAAACTGGAGCTTAGCCCATAATGAATTCTTTGCAGATGCAAAGGGCAGGATATGGTAAACCACACGATGTCGAATAGCTAGGAGTAGGCCCTCCCCACCCTTACCGTGTTCACTAGAAGTAATGAAAAACACCTTAAATCCCCTCCACGTATTTTTTTCATTCATTTGTATCCTAGTTTCTTGTGACATAATAATATCGAAGGACAGCAGGTACTCAACAAGGCCTCTGGATGCCAGTTTACTTGGGTTCTATGGCGGGTTCTACGGTGGGTTCTACGGCGGGCTGAGTGACTCAGGCTGAGTCACTAAGTCAGGCGTAGACATCGGTAATCGACCCCTATTCAAACATGCCCCCACAGCGATGCTCGACTCGAGCATCCCGAGGAAACAGCCTAATCCCGTCCCACAAAAACTGCAGCACATCGACCCAACTGCTATCTTATGGCATGATGATTTGTTTCAAGACTTCTTAATATCGCACAGTAAGTGTTTTTCGCCCAGAATGCGAACGAAGATAGCACCCAAAATCAGGTACGGAACCAATGCCTCCCTCTCCTGGGGATGAATATCAGCGGTTTTGCCCAAATATTCCTTGAAATGACAGGTTTTAAAGTTTAAAGAAGCTTCCAGGCCTGTAAGCTCGCGAGCCCTGTCCACAAAAGGTAGCTTGGGCCATGGTCTCATTTTGACTATGTGTTGTTTCGCGTGTAGGTATTGTAATTTGAAGCCATCTGTCTCTTTTCTGATTCCATATGTCAAATTAGATTCCGTCGTGTTAGATTCTTGACAGAGTTGCGGGCTTTGTGGTTCTTTGCACTGTCGCACCCCATCATTACCTGCTGTGAATGTCTTAATCTTTTTCATTGGTATATACGATAAGGATATAATATGTTAATTATTTAACACATAGTCACCTGATCCCAACGTGTCCAAAAACATGACCCCTTCAGGGTTACCCTGTACACATGTGCTTCACTCTCGATGGGTACAGGCACATCATTCGTGTTCGCATTTTGCCAGTTCGGCGCTGACTTCAATTTTCTAAACGTTCAGATATTCTCGGTTGCAAAATCCCGTCGCTCTCCAAGTAAATGGACCCTGTTGAGCCTCACAGCAGAAACGGTCGTCCTGCTATTAATTATTGGAGTTATTTGACTTCAACAAGCAACTTCATTAGCTACTCGCATCAAGGTAGTCTTTCACGAATACTACTTCCCTTTAAATGTGCTTCTTTTGTTTTTCTTTCTTTCTTGATGTTCTCCTCTGAATATCTCTTCTTTTGCGTACACGTGTGTGTGTGTGTGTGTGTGTGTGTGTGTGTGTGTGTGTGTGTGTGTGTGTGTGTGTGTGTGTGTGTGTGTGTGTGTTGGGGGGGGGGGAAGGTTCTGTGCGGCTGTGTGTCTGTGTGTGTTCCAATTCTTTGTGGCTTTTGTTTTTTGTGGTTGTTTCTCTCTCTTTTTTTTTTTTTTTTCTTTTTTTTTTCTTTTTCCTCTTTCTTCTCCTCATCCTACTCCTCCTCGTGTTTGGGGGCTGATTTTCTGCTAACTTTGAGCAAAGCTACCTTGCGAAGCGCTTCGCAATTAGCCATTGCAACCCCTATTGCTGGAGCCAGGTGACAACTCATGACGGATGTACTCAGAAAGCCCAGAGATATGTTGATGATCACAAACAGCTGTCCAAGTTTCACACCTTGCTGCTGCTTTTGCTCATGTAGAGGCATCCAATCCTCTCGGGTCCGGCCAAGCAAAGAACAGCACTTTCACAGTCAATAATAACCATATGTATAAGCTTATAGCCCCATAATCATGTGGTCTTGGTCGGAGTTGCGCAAGAACAAGAACAGCACTTTCACAGCCAATAACATCTTGATAATAAATAATGACAATTTCACAGTCAATAATAATCATGTAGAGGCATCCAATCCTCTGGGGTCCGGCCAAGCAAAGAACAGCACTTTCACAGTCAATAATAACCATATGCATAAGCTTATAGCCCCATCATTATGTGGTTTTGGTCGGCTTTGCATGCAGGCGTGAATCGCTCCGTGAAATCTGACCATGATCATGAATCGATTCAGGAAGACCAAGGCTAATTGCCCATTACCTATCCATGTCCGACATATACTAATGCTATGCCTGCCCATTGCTCTAATGGCAGCAAGCAATGCACGTGCAGAAGACCATCCGCTTTTCCCTGTGCTCAGCCCCATCCCAATAACAATTCCAGAGGGGCCCGAGCCTGATCAGGAGGCCAATACCGATGCCCACACGCTTGGATCCCACCCCGCAGCCCCTTCAGCTGACATCAGTACTGTCAGCACAGAACTTCCCATCGAGCAACAGCCCAGTGGAAAGGCTCGCAAGACCCTCAAGCCCCAGAAACTGAGCGAGACAACCAGCAGCATGTTAACATTTCCTAACAGCGCAGAAACCGCTGCACAGCTGCCCAACAAGGCGGCCAGACCATGGCCCAACCCCCACAACGCGAGTGCCAAAGCAGTAGTTTGCGGTAACGATTTTTTTTGGGGCACAGGAGATGTGGTTATGATTCCTGTATGTAGGATCTATATGTACACGAACAAAGGAGGCACGCAATATGACATTTACACGGGTTGGTTTGTGGACCCTACGCATGTGGCCACGACGGGCTCGGCTGTAGCGGCCGGGGGATCGCGGAAGTACAGCCTCTTTGCGGTCAATGGCCGCTACGGGACAGTGTGTTGCGCACCCACAGGCAATACCCCGCTTGACTGCCCAGCAGTGTCCAGCTATAGTATTATTCAGGCTGTCACCACCAGCGGTTGGTTCAACAAGGGCCAAATATCCAATGCTGGTGCTGTTCTCAAAGTTGTTGGCCCAACATTTACAGCCACGCTTTATCCCACCGCAACGATAGCCTGCCCCAGTTTTAGTCAGGTCTTTAGCGGTCAGTACCAAAGCCTTGTCCTTCGTCCAAGCAGCCCAAGCTCAAGCCTTTGCAACGATGCCACTATCTATCCAGCAAACACTAGAAAGGCGTTCGCTGCAACCGCACTTCCTCCAAGCGGTCTGTGCAGCACGGTCCTTACCTCACCGTCTTGGTCAATTTTGGGGGGCGTATGTGCCGGAACATTGGGGACCCCTTTCCTTGCCCGAGACCGAACTATCGTGGGTCTACTAACTTATGCGAGTGATACCTGCTCGGCGATCAACACTGGCACAGTTGGTTTTAGTGCCATCTCACCTGGGAACACTGCTTGGGGTGTTGCGATTGCGAAATTGGCTGCTGCCATTCCGTGAAACACAATATGTTATGAATACTCCCCTGCATCACAGCATTTCTATCAGGTCCTGCAGTTCGTGATGATGTGACTTTGCCCATGCATGCCGAGATCGGCAAATATATGCTGAATCAGAGGCCAGAGGCACGTGTGTGTGTGTGTGTGTGTGTGTGTGTGTGTGTGTGTGTGTGTGTGTGTGTGTGTGTGTGTGTGTGTGCAATCATTTGTCGTGTCACCGTCAGTTAAGCCGACTAGGTAAGCACTGAACCTTGTGTCCCCTGTTTTTGCACACAAAGCTGTTCAAGATGGTTTTCCAACCCAGGCATGCGATGGAACACGCCACTGTGACAATTAATAAGTTCTGTGACACACAAGTATGTCATTTGACAAATAATATGTACTGTGACAATTCAATATGTACTTATGTACTAGGAAGTCATGCTTGAGCAGCCCAACACTGGTCTGGGTAGTCTGTCCTGGCCAGCAAAAGAGTCCACTCAGTGGTCTACTCAGAATCTACTCAGTGGTAACTCCAAATTTGGATGTATCACTTCAAAGTAGTCGGTATATATAGGGGCGAAAGGCAAGACGTGTAAGAGTCAATTCAGCGTGTCAAACGACGTGTTCCACGTGATTTTCAACGTGGTGAAGTTCATTTGAAGTACAACTTTCAGTTGAGAAGTACATATGCAGTACGATTCTCTTACGAGAAGTACATATGCAGTACAGTTTCGGATGTACAACGAGAAAAATTTGGCCTGTGGGCCGCAGGTTTCGGGATAATCTGAAATCTCCGAAGGCCGGCCAACGGCACGCCCAACTCCTTCATGGAACTACTGCTGGGGAATTGGGATGGCTTTGACATTCAGAATGTGTTGGAAAATTGGACACTAACATGTATACCTTAGGTATTTGTGCGACATGTTGGGTCATTTCATAATAGCATGTTTGTGAGGCATATCTAGCATTACAAGGCTTTATAATACTTAGAATACATAATAAACAATAAGGTACAGTTGTATTTCACTGGGGTATACTTGTACGGTATGGTATTTCAATGATTATTGACACTTATCGTGTTTTATAGGAGCCATGGTACAAAATCGGCCTGTTTTCTGCCAGTTTTCTAGTAAGGTATACTTAGCCCGGATCTCATCGATGGTGGGACTTTAGTCCTGCGGGTCCTTGGTGTTTGATCCGAGACTCGTATCGGTTATGACTTAAAGTTCCGAGTCACTTAGATTCGAGACTATCATCGACCGAGATCCGTACTGTTCATCGACGACTATGTCGAATCATAAGGTACATTGAAATTCCAGTGCATAGTACTCATGGCATGCAAACTTGATCGTGCCCGTACGCTTTCAAGATCTGGAGTTGCAAATCTGTCTGGAGGCTAATTAATATGTAGTCCCCATAGTTAGTCTAAATCGGGAAGTCCCTTCAGAGGCCAATTAGTTCTGAGTGCCCTTATCAGACTCCTGTGCCATTTGCTCTACCGTGCCTTGTTTAACGTCTGAAGCTTTTCTGGGAGCACAGTTTATCACCAACTCTAATAAGAGTGTGGTTTACAGGTGATTGCAACATCATTAGTTAGTTGTTATTGTAACGAGTTCTGAGTGCCCTTATCATACTCCTGTGCCATTTGCTCTGCCGTGCCATGTTGCACGTCTGAAGCTTTTCTGGGAGCACAGTTCATCACCAACTCTAATAAGAGTGTGGTTTACAGGGAACAACACCTAATTAAAGATTCTACAAAGTATATAACGGTGATGCCATTTGCTGAAAGAATGCCATTTTTAATAATTTCATTCAGATCTCTGCAACAGCAAGGACAGTGGAGAACACTGCGACCGGCCGCAATATTTGAAGTCAGCAATGATGTTGAGCAACTGCGTTCACAGCACTCTTTTTAAGAGCCTCATTTCCCTGGGTTCTCTATTAAATATGCAACTGCAGTGTGGGATTTATGGATGTGGAGGTTGTGTGTGTGTGTGTGTGTGTGTGTGTGTGTGTGTGTGTGTGTGTGTGTGTGTGTGTGTGTGTGTGTGTGCGTGCGCGTGCACGTGCATGCAT
>KV908464.1:367656-402556 GCA_002005505.1 Botryococcus braunii | reverse complement strand
GTCATGCGAAGCTACGGATTTTTGCAGCGAGGTCCAGAGAATGATCGGCTTAGGAAAGCGACTGTTGTTGGCCTTTCTGAATTCAGCTCTTGCATATTGCCAATTTTGCAGAGGGCTTGCGAGGGGCTATTGTCAGAACTAGAACCCTTGACGGGTGCGTGGGTGGGTGTGTGTGTGCGCGTGTGTGTGTGTGTGTGTGTGTGTGTGTGTATGCGCGTGCACGCGCGCGCATACGCATCTGTCATGGGTGGGGGTGTTTCATTTTCCCCCTCTATCCTGCATCTTGTGGTTGGGGATCAAGAGTGGTGTAACTGTACATCAATGCAGTACATCCTTGTATGTGTACAGGGGAATATCACAGCTTTCAAGGATGCCTGTACTTGGGCCAAGTCGTGCAGGAGGGCTAGAGAGTGACACATGAATTAATAATGGGTTGGGCACACGGGTTGTTATGTGTGGACATGGCATCCGGCCACGCTTATGAGCAGCAGCAGCTTTGTAGTGTGTGCATGAGTTGGAGTGTTCCATTGATGCTGCCGTGGGGCACTGCACGATGGTATTTAAGATAATAGCATATGATGCCTGTTCCCCCTTATAATGCTTGCTGCATCAGTTACGCAGAGTCGTACGGCAGGAGCATGCAGTAGTGTCAAGGTTGCAATGCATGGATTGCAGGAAGTGTATGCCTGCAGATCCAAAGGTTGTCCGTTTGTCCTTGAGATCCTGCCCTTGCAAGGGGTGAACGAATTTAAAGAGCATCCTAAGGATCGAGAGGTAGGGAGTGCAGGCAAGAGCTCCAATCTAGAGACAGTGGAGTCAGAACGGCCCAGGGCAAATCCTATTAGGAGGCAAGGTGGTCACATGCCCTCAATGCACGGAGTATTTTAGAGCTTATGAATCTTCTGTCTAGTCTTTACGATAAGAATGGAAAGGCCCAATGCTTCAGCTTGATTCGCCTTCACATCTGCCAAAACCGCGTCTTCACTTCTTAAATATTGATCTTTCTTTTAATTAATCTTTAATCTAAGAATGAAAGGTTTCAATTTTGGCTTCATTCGTCTTCACATCTGCCTAAATCGCATCTTCTCATTAATCTAAGAATGAAATGTTTCAATTTTGGCTTCATTCGTCTTCACATCTGCCTAAATCGCATCTTCTCATTCTTGCTGCACCTGCCTCACCCACATCTGCCTCACGCACGTCTGCCTAATGCTTTCACTAGAATAAACTAGCTTCCATAAAACCCTCTTCACTTCCCCTGCCCCCCCCCTTTTCTCTCTCCCCTCGCTCCCCCCTCCCCCCCTTCTCTCTCTCTCGCCCCCCCCCCTTTCTCTCTCTCTCTCTCTCTCTCTCTCTCTCTCTCTCTCTCTCTCTCTCTCTCTCTCTCTCTTCTCTCTCTCTCTCTCTCCTCTCTCTCTCTCTCTCTCTCTCTCTCTCTCTCTCTCTCTCTCTCTCTCCTCTCTCTCCTCTCTCTCTCCTCTCTCTCTCTCCCCCTCCCTCCCTCCCTCTCTCTGTCTGTCTCAGCGCGCGGGCGTGTGTGCGTATGTGTGTGTGTGAGCCCCCCCGGGGGGTGGGGGGGATGGGGTACAGCATGTCTGGAAAAGAAAAACAAGGTGATGCATTGACCAGCAATTGGTATATCTGCCATCTACCTTTATATTACACTCCCCAACACACAACCCTTAAACATAGTAAAATACTACCACAATTTTGCACGGAGAGCACTGAGATATCTGTTCAGCTCACCAGCAAGAGTCAACGTTGCATCAGCTACAAGCAGTGCGCCTGGGGATGTTGGCTATAATGGAATGCAATCATGTGGAGCGTTAAAGACCGCACATGATTTGTTCGCATGATGCATCCACGTGTTCCACCACACATGGCCTGCAATGGAAAACAAACGCTCGCACACACACACACACACACACACACACACACACACACACACACACACACACACACACACACACACACACACACACACACACACACACACACAGGGGGTGTGACGTGGTTTCCGCGCCACACTGCGCGCGCACACACGGCCGAGGTAATAGCCGCCACCACCTCCAGGGAAGTGACTAATGATGGTGAGCCCAGTCATCGCCTGTCCCCGAGAGACACCTTCATTGTTAGAATGCGAAAAGAGGCCGTAAGCCAAACGGCCTCAATGTCTGCACATAGCCCCTGTCAGATGCAACGATCATTTAAGAAACATCTGTCCAAAAGAGGGGCATCATCCTCAAGAGAACATCACTCCGAAAGCAAGCAATTGATCGCAAACACACAGTTGTCACCATTCCATACGACATTGAGGGCGCGAAAACTGCACGGGCAGCAAAATTACCCAGATGAAAGGGAGGTTTGGTAGGATTGTCTAACAACGAGGACAGTCCGGCTTGGCAGTTTCTGCTACTTATTAGTCTAAAACCTTCGGAAGTCCCAGGAATGGCTACGGAGTTCCGGCACCATCCAAGGGTACAACATATGACCTGGTTTAGTGCCCATGGTAACTATAGCTCCATGTGCCCCTCCGTACTTTGTAAGCGGCTCCATGTGCCCCTACCAGTCCCCCACTAGTGCTTCAAGTAGCTCTTGCAGTTACAAAGCCGGTTCCGAACACACCACCACACCCAGACATCAACCTACATCCTGTCCCTCCAGTCTGACCTCAATGGGCCCTTAGGATAAGAGCTGTTAGGACATCCTTTACTTTTCATTCAGAATAAAGAGTGAAGCCTATCCTAATTACACAATTTTCATTTGAGACCGGACATCATTTACTTTTCGTTTGAAAGGCTGGAAGCGTGGTACAATAGCCGGCACACACAGGGGGGGGGGGGGAATGAAAGCGAGGGGCCCTTACTGTAAAAGCGGTTGCCGGTATATTTGCAAACCGCGGGGTTGTCTATGGAGGTGCCTCGCAAATCAATGTACTCCACAGGGCAGCCCAGGGCTGGATCGTCCGCTGTGGTGCCCCACCCCACCCCATCCATCCGTCAATCCATGGATGGGTCACATCATAACATTTGAGTTTGGATTCCCATCATGATCGCAAACCCTCACACATCTGCAGACTGCAGCAAGACTTGTGGCAAAAGAGCATCAGGGCTCTATCTAAGCCGCCATCTCCTAGTCCAAGGCTGCCGTTGCAACTGAGAGCAAGCGTGCTCCATATCGGAAGTAAAGACAGTTTTATCATCACCCCATCACGAGGTTTGTCACATGTTTTGGTGTGAACAGTAGCACGCACAATGCAGTTCAACCCATGAGGCCTGCTCTTTGCACTAGACATTTTGGAACGTCCTGCACGTGCGAGGATGTGACGAGGCTGCAGGCTTCTGGTACAGGGCAGGACCCGTAAACTGGAGAATAATTGCATTGATTTTACAAGAGACAAAAGCAAGGAAAGCACTACAGATCCCTGTGGTTTCAGGTGCAATAGGATTATCCCTTGATTTTGCCCCGGTTATGACACTCAGGGGCTGGTTGACTATGGGCTGAACATTCCTCCCACCCTGTCTGCATAGAGCCAACAGAGCACCAACACACCCCGTCCTTCAACTGCACACTACTAACAAAGGCGCCTTAAAATGATAAGAGCCCGCTTCAACCTACACGCTCAATTACAGTGAACTACATTCTCATCCCGGCTGTCACGTCAGAGATTCACTGCTTGTATTAAACCCTTGGCATCAACCCATCAGGCAAAGAGTGAAACTCAATGTGGTGATTACCTCCATAGGAAGCTACCACTGCCCCGCTGACTTTAATTGGTGGCGCCTCACTTATGAACTCCATGGGGGACTTGTCGTTCCCATCATAGAACTTGCCAACCTGCCATCCCATGCAGTCATGGTGTAAGGACTGGGGAAGCCCGAACTGAAAGATGTAACCCGAGTTGGTTCATGCAGAGCCTACAGCACAGTTACTTCCTGTGCCATGCAGTTCCCTCCTGGGTCATTCTGACATTGCCCATAACAATATGACAGTAGTAACCCAGCAAAATCAAGTCCAAGACCCAAGAATTTGAATGTTAGAAGGTGCACCAAAAGAGATCGCGCACCTGGAGCCACTTGGCCGTGTGAGAGGTCAAGCCATCTCCAAGACCCAGACCGCTCGTTGATCTTAGATCTCCATAAAATGCCTGACCTCCTTCAACAGTAATTTCCCGAGTCTGAATATCCCCAACGGGCAACTGTTCGTCTTTCTCTGCTCTCACTTCCTTTTTCACGACCTCAAGATCAGTAGCAAAGCATCGACTTTGCACAAGACCTATAAGATTGTATGACCTGAAACGCCTTACAGTATTAATGACCTTCAGCATGACTTCGATTCGTTACTGTCGCTTGCGAACCCCCGATCGGTCCAGACCAAAACTAGGACTTTGGACCCATGCGACCCGCAGCAAGTATTTTAGCTTGAGCGTCCCTTCAGACCAGCAAGCTATTTTACGTACACATCCAAAATTACAAATGCTAACATGGGCATTGGGTGCTTGATTGCGTATCCGTACTGCACGGCCAACCTGGTCGTGTACTTCATCTTTCCTTCCTTTCCTACTCGTTGGCTTTCTGCCAGCAGCTGCCCGCCACATAGTCCATAAAATGTGCGTTTCCTAAGCGCAAATTAAGCTTGGCTTTCGCAATTTTCGAAAAGTTAGTGGAGACTCATAGCGTCCTAGGGGTTACAAAGAGCTTTGTAGCTGTGCTCCGTTCACTATTTTGTGCCCGCAGCATCACCGAGTTTGACTACTATCAAAGTCATTCAGCATTTGTGGCATCATTGGGTTTAGAAATGAAACTGTGCGTCTGTCTCTATTCTCTTAGCTGAAGACCGCTGCTACCCGTTGAAGGGACGTGCGATCTCGAGAGAGCAGTGCAATTCCAACAGTTGTCGGAAGTTGAGGGCGGATACTGGTTGGATCCCTTCGCATTTTTGTTCTTTCATCCAGTTGCAAAATCCATATGTCAAGGACAGGGAGGGTGTACAAGAGTCAGCCCGGACACCAAGCAGTCGGGTGAGCTGTTGGTGTCTCAAAATGGTTTTATTTTTTTAAAATATGAACATAAAAGCTTTAGAGAGACAAATCCTCAGCGAGGAGGATCATCGAGGGCCATTGTTGAGCCCCACACTTCGTTTGGACGACACAGGAGATTTCATTCCAGGGAGAACGACATGCGTTCCTGCTCCCCGTTCTTCTCCTCCCCCTTCCTTCGTTTCCGTTTTCATCCCCCCTCTCTCTCCACCCCTCCCTCCCAACTTGCAGAAACCACCTGATTTTTTGAGGGTGGGCACCTAGGGCTCCTGTGCATACACACCCTGGCCAACCCACTCCTCAGGCTGCTATGTTTGTCCACTTCTCATTGCGTCGTGATGGGGTGAAACAGGGGCTAACCCAGCCTGCAAGCACAAGGTCGGGGGAACAGCACCAACCAGTAAGACGACCCAGTGTGCAGAAGCTTCCCTGGCTTCTCTGCCTTGGGAAGCGAGCTCAGCCAGCCTGAAAAAGCCCCTTGCGCCAGGGCTCTGTGAGAAGCTCTGCCATCGGAAAGGCCCTCTTGTGCCGGCGCCTCTCGTGCCTCTCACATCTCTACCCACGCCTTGCGCCCCCTTCGGGCACTCTCTCCTTCGCTGTCAATCCTCGACCGTGCCTCTTCCTTTCTTCCTTCGTAAGTATGGTGGATGTGGACGCGCTGTTTGACAGCGGGAGCGAGGAGGAGGACGAGGTGGGACTGGTGGCCAAGGCGAAGCCCCGTCCGGTTCTGGCTACCAGCTCAGGGGACGAAGATGACGGGGTGGCCGAGCGGGAGCGGGCCCCCACAAACCCCGCGCGCCTAATGAGGCATGATGATGAGGAAGAAGAGGAGGAAGAGGAGGATGTCAACATCGTCGGGAGCAGCCAACCCCGGGAGGAAAGGTGGGCCTCCCACGTCCCCCTCCACCCTCCCCCCCTCCCCCGGGGGGGGGGGAGAGAGGCCAAGCACTGTACCTCCCACACCAGTGGGATGGGATTTGTTTGTTGCCCCTTCTTCAGATCTCCCCTATTTTCCTTGTGTAAGGGAGGGGAGCGGGAGCGGGAGGGAGGAAGGGGAGAAAAGGGGGACACCCACCCACCCACACACACACACACACACACACACACACACACACACACACACACACACACACGCACGCACGCACGCACGCACGCACGCACGCACGCACGCACGCACGCACGCGCGCGCGCGCTCATGCACACACACACACACACACACAGAGGGAGGGAGAGGGAGGAGGAGAGGGAGAGGGAGAGAGGGAGGGAGAGGGAGAGGGAGAGGGAGAGAGAGAGGGAGAGGGAGGGAGAGAGAGAGAGAGAGGAGAGAGAGAGAGAGAGAGAGAGAGAGAGAGAGAGAGAGAGAGAGAGGGGGGGGGGGGGGCGTGCTTTCGTGTGTGAATGGGTGACCAACTTCTTGCGGTTGTGTCTGTCTGTTTGTCTTTGGGGTTGTCGGGGTTGGGGGAGATGTAACCCGGCATGGGGTTATTTTGGCGTAAAGGTTAAAATCCAGGCTTATCTTTAAATATCGATTTTCACATGCGCAGAACCTTAATCAAAGGTTGGCATTTGTGTAGAGACCTGCGTGAGATGGAGCGGGATGAATCTTGTAGGTAATTTGGCTGACAAGCACATCTCGTCGCCATGGCCGCCAATGTGTAATGTTCATTCCCTCATTCACTCATTCATTAATTCATTCATCGCCCCGTCCCTCCCTCCCTCCCTCCATCTGTCTATCCATCCATCCATTCAGTCATTCATTCATTCCTCATTCATCCATCAATCCTTTCATTCATCCATCCACCCGCTCACCCTCTCACCCACCCGCTCACTTATTCACTCACTGAATCACTCACCCACCTACCCACCCACCAACTCACTCATTCACTCATTCATTTATTCATTCGTTCAGTTATTCATTTATGCATCTGTTTGTTCGTTCACATGTGCAGTCGAGCGTTAACTACCAGGGCTTGCTTTCTTGTGTCAAGCCAAGCTAGGGTATGGCAACCCTGTGATGGCTGCGCAGGTCATCGTGAAGGTTGTGGGTGGGGTGCTGGGCAGGCAAGCTAGGCCCCTGGGACCGCCTACGATACTGGAGGGACCGCTCCTGGAGTACCCAGACTCCAGCGAGCTGCGCCTGGTCAAGCTATCAAACATCCTGGGTATCGATACCCGCCCCTTTGATCCTGCGTCTTTTGAAAAGCAGGCACGTTCCTTCTGGTTTGGGAGTTCTTGGTTTAATGTTTTGTTGGGTTTAGTGTTTTGTTGGGTTTAATGTATTGCTGAGTTTAATGTTTTGTTGGGGTTACTGGTTAATATTTGTTGGGTTCAGGGTTCCTGATGCCCCCCTGGTTTGTTAGGTGTTCTCCCGCCACCCCCCCACCCCCCGGGTTTTGTTTCTTGGGTCCTCCGAAGCCACTTTGTCATCTTCTGTTATCAACGAGCTTGAATCCTACGCAAGGGGGATATTTAGAAAACAATAGAGGGGATGGAAAAGTGGTGGGGAAGTTGCAAGGAGCTGTTGTTGTCGAATCGGAGAACCGCTGAAAGTTTTTAAGTTCGGGTTTGATGTGTTGTGTGTGTGTGTGTGTGTGTGTGTGTGTGTGTGTGTGTGTGTGTGTGTGTGTGTGTGTGTGTGTGTCTGTGTGTGTGTCTGTGTGTGTGTCTGTGTCTGTCTGTGTGTGTGTGTGTGTGTGTGTGTGTGTGTGTGTGTGTGTGTGTGTGTGTGTGTGTGTGTGTGTGTGTGTGTGTGTGGTTATTTTCTTTTTTTTTGGGGGGGGGGTCTGGGTCCCGGGGGGTGATAAAGTCACCTTGTATCACTGGCTATGCTGTATTTTAAAACATTATGGCCTTGTTCATTGACCTGTGCTCTTGATGAATTTGAATTTTTTTAAACCTGCTCTCTGGATGAATAATTGATTGACCTGGCACAACACTGTTGATTGGCAGAGTATAATTTTGGGGGGTGTGTCCGGGGGGGGGGGGGGGGGTGTTCTGGGAGCGCGAGTTGTCAGTGGTTATGCATTGTAAAACAGAATGGCCTTCGTTATGGACTCGCCATCTGGACGAACTGTAGAGCACTTGTAATTGTTGGGGCGGAGTGTGATGTTCGGGGGGATCTCATATGGTCACACCCGTTTGGTCCAGTTGTTAAATGCGAGCTGGTGTTCCAGTTGGTTTAAATGCAAGTTGATGTTCCATTTGTTATAAATGCAAGTTGGTGTTCCCCTCGTTTTGAATGGTAGTCCATTGGTGTTCAAGGTGGTGGTCCAATGTTTTAGGTGCAAGCTGGTGTTCCAGTTGGTTAAAGTTTGGATTAGTGTTGTGCCTGCAGGAAGAAATTTATACAGATGAAGGCGGGAACCGCCGACTGCGGCTGATGGACCAGAACACGATCCGCTGGCGGTACGTGACACAGCCGGATGGTACAGTCACAAAGCAGAGTAATGCCAGGTGCGCACCCAACCTTTTTTTGTCCCGGGTCTCACCCAAAATCGGATCTGTCTCTGTTTTATTCCTTTCTTTTCTTAATATATTGGAAAAAATAGCCCCTGCAAGTTTCTTATCACTTTCAAGAAGAAGAAGGCGGAGGAGGAGGGGGAGGGGGAGGGGGAGCGGGGCAGTGGTGGCAAGGGATGATGTGGAAAAAAAGGAACGCACATGGCATTATGGCAAGCCCTTCCAACTTCAACGAAAGGGTTTTGGCATGCCGCCCTTTTTTTCTTTTTTCTTTGTTTCCCCTTTTTATTGGTTCTTTTTTTTTACTTTCTTTCCTCTCCCCCCCCCGGGGGGGAGGGTAAATGAACACTGACAGGGCGATGTCAACCCACCTTAAATCTGATGTGGGAGATGCCTCTCGTGCATATAAAGCTGTCGGGAAGGCCTCAGGCAACTCTGAATGTGATGTGGGAGATGCCCCTCTTGCAACGAATGCTGACAGGAAAACTTTAGGCAACCGTGAATGTTATGTGGGAGATGCCCCACATGCAATGAACGCTGTTGGGAAGACTTGAGGCACCTCTGTTTCTCATGGTGGGGATGCCCCTCTCGCAATGAACGCCGATAGGAAAGCTTCAGGCAATCTGTATGTGATGTGGAAGATGTCCCTCTCCCCATCGCTCCCAACGCCCTCCCTCCCTTGGGCCCCAAATCTCCTCTTCCTTGACCACCTCCTCGTCCTCCTCCGCCTTCTGGCCCAATCCGCGCCAAAGTTTTGCGGAATATCTACAGGAATTAGTCTGAGGGCTCCCCAGGTTTAACGAGAAAAGTGCAGTAGGTTTTCCTGGGCTCCCCAGGTTTAACAAGAAAGTGCAGTAGTTTTTCCGTGTGCTCCCCAGGTTTTACGACAAAAGTGAAGTAGTTTTTCCGGGGGCTCCCCAGGTTTAACAAGAAAAGTGAAGTAGTCTTTCCGGGGGCTCCCCAGGTTTGTGCGCTGGTCGGACGGCTCCCTGCAGCTGCTGCTGGGGGACGAGGTGATGGATGTGGCGCAGCATGACATGTCTGCCGACAACAGCTTCCTGTTCGTCCGCCACTCCCAGTTCATCCAAGTGCGCCCCTTCCCCCACACATGGACATGTGCGCGCACAGGGGGAGAGGGGAGAGGGGGCCTGAGCAAGTGTGCGCGCACGCCCAAGCGCGCGTGCACACACACACACACACACACACACACACACACACACACACACACACACACACCACACACACACACACACACACACACCACCGCGCGCGCGCGCGCGCAGAACGCGCACAGAGAGGGAGAAGGGGGGTGAGGGGAGGGGAGAGGGGGAGAGAGGGAGTGGAAGGCGGGGGGGGGTAAGAATGTGAGAGAGGAGAGAGAGAGAGAGAGAGAGAGAGAGAGAGAGAGAGAGAAGAGAGAGAGAGAGAGAGGGAGGGAGGGAGGGAGGGAGGGAGGGAGGGAGGAGGAGGAGGGAGGGAGGAGGGAGGGAGGGAGGGAGGGAGGGAGGGAGGGAGGGAGGGAGGGAGGGAGGGAGGGAGCGAGCGAGCGAGCGGAGCGACGAGCGAGCGAGCGAGCGAGCGAGCGAGCGACGAGCGAGCGAGCGAGCGAGCGAGCGAGCGAGAGAGAGAGAGAGAGAGAGAGAGAGAGAGAGAGAGAGAGAGAGAGAGAGAGAGAGAGAGAGAGAGAGAAGAGAGAGAGAGAGAGAGAGAAGAGAGAGAGAGAGAGAGAGAGAGAGAAGAGAGAGAGAGAGAGAGAGAGAGAGAGAGAGAGAGAGAGAGAGAGAGAGAGAGAGAGAGAGAGAAGAGGAGTGGGAGGAGGGATAAGGAGAGTGTGGGGGCGCCGGGAGGTCAATTTGGTAGCGCCCGTGCCTGAGGGGGTGGGTGAAAGGACACAGGGGCAAGGTGCTTTACTGCAGAAGATTGCTTTCCGGCCATCGAGCTTGAATAGCAAGTTCCACAAGCGCCTCACTGCCAAGATCGATGTTCGCTACACCAAGACAACCAAGGCATGTTTCCGACTTCACCCGCAGCTGATTTTGGCAATATGCATACGACCCCCCCCCCCTCCACTCCTCCTCCCGCAGCTGATTTGGCCCCCCCCCCCCATAGCTGATTTTGGCGATATGCATGCGATCCCGCCCCCCCTCCTCTCCCCCGGCCTTTTTTGAGGTTTTGGCAAATGGGAATCCCAGGGGAAGCTTTGGGGGAGGGGGGAAGGTGAATTGTTATGCCAGAGAAGAGTGAGGAGGTGGAGAAGGGTGGTGTGGAGAGTGGTGGAGGAGGGATGTTGAGGGGTTTGGTGGTGGGAGGTTAAGGAGGGAGATGGAGGTGGGAGATGGGGGGAGGTGGAGGAGGGTGGAGGAGGGAGGTGGAGGGAGGTGGAGGAGGGTGGTGGAGGGTGGTGGAGGAGGGTGGTAAAGGAGGGTGGTGGAAGGAGTAGGTTAAGTTAGGGACATCCATCCTCCATACGTGCATGCGTACATTCATTCAGTGTTAAATGCAGTACCATGCTCATCAACAAACTCATGTATTCATTCAGTCACCCTCGTGTGTTTGTTTCTTTTGGTCCGTCGTGTCATCAATGTGAAATTTCCTGTTTGTGCTGATGGTTCACTTTCATCTCTTAGTCCCGAAATTCTGCACTGGAAGAACGGGTCAGCACATGTGCATCCCTTGACATCGGCTCCCTCTGTTTGACAGTAGTAGTTATATGAGGTACCCCGTATGGTAACGGAAGTGTATGACAGTAGTAGTTAAATGAGGTGGTTGTAGAAGTATGGTAATGAAAGTATCTGACAGTAGTAGTTGTAGATGTAATGTAAGTGTGTGACAGTCGTAGTTGTATGAGGTGGTTGTATGAGTATGGTAACGGAAGTATATATGACAGTAGTAGTTTTAGAGGGAGGTGGTAGTAGCACTATTGCTGCAGCGTATCCAGAACTCCTTGATGCTTCTCGACATCATGCTATGTATTCAACAAAACCTTATTATCCTATTTTATTGCAAACATGGTACAAGTTACAACTTTCTGGGAGATTAAATCTTACTGATTCTAGACATCAAAATCCTCCAGTTATACATCCTGCAGCAACGGCAGCAGCAGTCATGGTGGTAGTAGCAGGAGGAGGAGGAGGAGGAGGAGATGTACAACTAGTAGCAGCAGTTGTGGTAGTGGTAGTGGTAGTGGTAGTAGTAGCAATAGTAGCAGCAGCAGCAGCAGTTCTGAGATGGCTGGAGGGAGTATACAGGTGAAAGCAACGGCGACTGTGGCAGACCCGGTTAAGGAGAAGCTGGCTCGCGAGAAGGCTGAAGAGGAACGGATCCGGAGCAAGGAGCTTCTTGAGCGTCGCCAGGCACTCCCCCTTCTCCATGCATCTTCCATTGCACCTCTCTCTCTCTCTCTCCCCTCTTCTCTCTTCTCTTTCTCTCTCTCTTTTTTTTTTTTCTCTCTCTCTCTGGTGTGGTGTGGGGGGTGGTGGTGTGGTGTGGTGTGTGGTGTGGTGGGTGTGTGGGGGGGGGGGGGGGGGGGGGGGCCCGTCGCGGTCCTGTATGCGGGGTGCATGGTGGGTGGGGGGGGGGGAGTATGTTGGGTCTCTGCTTCTCCGTGGGGCTGGCTGACTGTCAGCATCCAGCAGACTGGGCAAAGGCAGAGTGAGAATGTTGCACAGGAAGGATGAACCGGAACTGTGTCATGGGGGTGAGCAGGAGGCGTCCATGCGGAAGTACGGAAGCTCGGTGCGTCGTGCTCGGCCCTCCGGGCGCATGGGAGGCATCACCGCAGAGTACCTGGAGGCTGCTGACGAGGAGGGCGACTACGAGGATGACGAAGATGAAGACCTGACTGCTACAGAGCGCGCTCGCCACGCCTTGGCGCGCTCCCGCCGCATCGATGAGCAGGCTGAGGTGAGCAGGCTTGTGTGAAAGGCGGAGCCCTCAAACCCCCCTTTCTGGCCCTCCGCCTCCACTCCCTACTCGTGCAAAGCGTCTTAAAACGTGGTTTAAATCTGCATAACGTCTGAAGCTCTTATAAATTCGATCTGGGCAGACGTCATTCCAAATAGAGGCCTGCTTTTGATCCTCTATCTCTTAGGATGAGAAACGGCCTGCTGTAACGCAAGGGATGATTATCATTAACAACAACGGCGAAGAGGGTGATGATAACGACGACAAAGACGACGACGACGATAATGATGATGCTGACGATGATGATGACGATGCTGATGTTGATGATGATGATGGTGATGATTATGAGGAGGAGGAGGAGGATAGTGAATTAGCTGCTGAGGACAAGGGGCATTGGGGGGCAGAGGGAGGCGGAGAGGCGGCTGGCGGAAGCCAAGCGGGAAGCTCCACAACGGGCAGGCCCTAGGGCTGATAAACGGCGGCGGGCAGCTTCAGACAGCGACGAAGCAGAAGTCAGTGACGATGATGAGGAAGAGGTGCGTAAGCGCTGTGTGATAGGCCTTGAGCACTGTGTGATTGTCGCTGAGCACTGTGACTGTTGCTAAGCACTGTGATTGTTGCTAAGCACTGTCACTGTTGCTAAGCACTGTGATTGTTGCTAAGCACTGTGTGATTGTCGCTAAGGACTGTGTGATTGCCGTTGAGCACTGTGTGATTGCCGTTGAGCACTGTGTGATTGCCGCTGAGCACTGTGGGAATGCCCCTAATCACTATATCATCGACGCTAAGTACTGAGCAGTGCTGGATTTTCGAGGAGGACTGTGTGATTTTCTGTATGCGGACTCCGGACATTTGCGTGTATTTGGAGTTCCCCCGGCCGAGAGGGGGGGGGATGCAGTGCAGTTTCAGTGCCTTTTTTGTTGCTGGTGCTCGACGTTTGTGTGTTGAACCCTCTTTGGCTGCTGTTTGGTTTCTACTTTGGTCAGCTCGATATGTTGGCTCCCGCCCCCCCCTCTCCCCCCCCCCCCCCCCTCTCTCTCTCTCTCTCTCTCTCTCTCTCTCTCTCTCTCTCTCTCTCTCTCTCTCTCTCTCTCTCTCTCTCTCTCTCTCTCTCTCCCTCCCTCCCCTCCCTCCCTCCCTCCCTCCCTCCCTCCCTCCCTCCCTCCCTCCCTCCCTCCCCCCCCCCCCCCCTCTCTCTCTCTCTCTCTCTCTCTCTCTCTCTCTCTCTCTCTCTCTCTCTCTCTCTCTCTCTCTCTCTCTCTCTCTCTCTCTCTCTCTCTCTCTCTCTCTCTCTCTTTCTGCCTGCTGTTGTTTGTCTGCACACGCACACCACACACACACACACACACACACACACACACACACACACACACACACACACACACACACACACACACACACACACACATACACACACGCACGGACGCACATGCACTGTGGGTTTAAAGCCGTGCGCCCAGGAGGAGCGATTCGGGACTGGTTTTGTAGGACCTGGATATGGATTTGGAAGACAGCGATGAGCCACCGGCAAAGTCGCAGAAAGGTGGGACCGGCAAGAGGCAGGCGGCTCTCATTATAAGTGATGATGACAGCGAGTGATGCTGCCCAGAGCCCTGGCCCAGGGGTCCTGGGCTCCAGGGAGCCCAGGGGTCCAGGGGGCCCAGGGGTCTTGGAAACGCCCATGGGTCCAGGGGTCCAGAGGGCCTGCAAATGCCCAGGGGTCCAGGGGTCCTGGAATCACCCAGGGGTCCATGCGTCCCAGGGGTCTTGGAAACACCCAGGGGTCCATGCGTCCCAGGGGTCTTGGAAACACCCAGGGGTCCATGCGTCCCAGGGGGCCCAGTGGTCTTGGAAATGGCCAGGAGTCCATGCGTCCCAGGGGGCAAGTCGTCTTGGAAATGGCCACGAGTCCATGCGTCCCAGGGGGCCCAGTGGTCTTGGAAACGGCCAGGAGTCCAGGGTTTCCAGGGAGTCCAGGGGACTTGGAAACGCAACGCATCTTGTTTGGAGGAGCTTTGCTGCTTTGCTGGTCATAAAGCGACTTGAGCCGCGCCACACGGAGCTGTGGATGTTGTAAAACGGAAAGTGGAGTATACTTACATTGTGTTACAATGCTGTCAAATCGTGTTGGACGGGTTTGATGGGTTACGGCCGAACGTGTGTGTGCTAGTTGTTTTTGTTGTTAATTTTGTTTGGGGGGAGGGGGGGGGGGTTTTGGGGGGGGTGGGTTGAGCGTTCATGAGCAGGGTACGACTGGCCCTTTAAATTCCCTACGGGTGGCGCGAATACCTGAGGTATGAGCCATGAGCATGTGTTCATCAGTATGTACGTCCATAGCCCCTGGCTTCCGTGTACCGGCATGTAGGAGGCAGGAATTCGTTCGAAGTTTAGAAGCAGTTGCCCCCCCCGGGGGGGGGGCGGCGCTGGGGGGGATATAAACACTGTTATGGGGTGCGGGTATGCTTTTAAAAATTTTGTTTGTATTCATGAACGATGGGCGTCTTGAGTCGTGGATGCCGGACGCTGGTCCTTTTGCTGTTAGACGTTGGCCAATCTTGTGGTGCTTCTTAGGAAGCTTGCTTCCTTACGTAAGTATACTTTCGTGGGTATCTTAGAATACAGATTGAAGCCTATCCTAACCGCAAACAAGTAGCGTCCACCAGGATTCCACCGGTATTTTGTACCAAACCGTAGCGTCGTTGCTGCTTGCATGCTTCAGACATGAGGGAGTTCAGGAACGTTGTGATGCCACAAAGCCCTTCCCCTCCAGAGGCTGTTGCGTGCCTTTATTTATAAGGTGCTTATTATAATGGCTCTGCCTAATAAGGCAGAGGTATGGGCGGCAGCCGTGTAGTTACCTTATAAGGACACGAATCCCCCGTTGCAAGCATAAGCCTGAAACACATGTCTCAAAGGATGAGTATAAATACTCAAGCTTGCGTAGTGTTGGCATCACAGATATTCTTAAGAAGCTTGGCCACCCCTTCTGGGTGCCTGTGCGGTGGTTTTGAGCATGACTGCTGCCTTGTGCCACCTCCGGATCCGCAATATTTTATTAGCGTCATGTCCCCCCCCCTCACTCCCTACCCCCCCCCCCCCGCCCCCCCCCCCCCCCCCTCTCTCTCTCTCTCTCTCTCTCTCTCTCTCTCTCTCTCTCTCTCTCTCTCTCTCTCTCTCTCTCTCTCTCTCTCTCTCTCTCTCTCTCTCTCTCTCTCTCTCTCTCTCTCTCTCTCTCTCTCTCTCTCTCTCTCTCTCTCTCTCTCTCTCTCTCTCTCTCTCTCTCTCTCTCTCTCTCTCTCTCTCTCTCTCTCTCTCTCTTCTCTCTCCTCTCTCTCTCTCTCTCTCTCTCTTCTCTCTCTCTTCTCTCTCTCTCTCTCTCTCTCTCTCTCTCTCTCTCTCTCTCTCTCTCTCCTCTCTCTCTCCTCTCTCTCTCTCCTCTCTCTCCTCTCTCCTCCTCCTCTCCTCCTCTCTCTCTCTCTCCTCTCCTCTCTCTCTCTCTCGCTCGCTCGCTCGCTCGCTAGATCGCACTCATACACAGGAGACTGGAGGGTGGCCTCTGTAAGAAAACCATATATTGGGATATGTTGGAAGCTTCCAAAACAAGGCAGTACGCCTAATGTAATATCCCATGGGTTCGAACCGTGTATGTAGGTACATATGTCCAACATGTTGGATATATATGTTGGAAGCTACCAAAACAAGGCATTACACATAAATTATAGTATCATTACATTATCATTATTACATTAGGATGTACATACCCCACTAATTCGAACGGGAATTCCCAGAAAACTGCCTCTTACCATGCGACACCCTCTGCATCATGTCCTACGATGTTATCATGCCTTACGTACCGTAAGATATACCACACATGGTACGGCACACTATGGCATGGTAGGACAAACGTTAAAGCACGGTCAGTCAAAAATACGATGCACGGTAAAGCAATACTTAGAAAAAGTTTTAAGTGTGCATGACCCGGCACACGCGGAGACGAGATTACTTAACGAATGGTAAGGCAAAATTCGATGCATGGTGAGGCTGAACTTAACGCGTGGTAGGGCAAAACCCAGAAAACTGGTACGGCAAAACTCAATGCATGGTAAGGCAAAAAGTAATGCATTTTACGGCTGAACCTAATGCATACATGCCTTCCTCCGCATAGCCCAAGGCAAACCTTTGAGTCTGGAAGTTATAGCTTATATTTATGATTTGAAACATAATTTTGCAAATTTGCATCATCATGATGCTGATTTGATCATATTTGAAATGGAAACTCCTCGAGCTCCTCGGACCAGGAACTCAAACATGTACTGTTAAATTGTACACACATCCTACATCAATGCGTCTTACAGCCAGAAATTACCCTAATAAGGGTCTTTTTTGGTAGAAACTACGGCAACTGGGCCATGGGCCCACATAGATCCTACAGCTGATCAGGACGTGAGGGTCCTGTTTTGGGTTCAAAACCTTGAGCACCTTGGCAAGGGGCCTACCTTGGCAAGGGGCCTACTTTAGTTAAGTATGTTTTACGCTTAATCCAGCTTTGCCTGTACATGTCTGAAACTTAAGCAAGTCTGGACGTGGGAAGGGTCCCTAATCATGGCTTACACCCATAATAGGTGAAAAAAAAAACCACTAAGCCATCACTAGCTAGTTATGGCTTCAACTTTTACCAAGTGCTTAAACCCTTAACATATGTTTTATATGTTCCAAGGCTCTTCCCAAAGTAGATCTACAGGTCTGGATCTAAGGGTCTAGACCCTCCTGCATTTCAGACCCACAGACGTAGCGCTCAGCGGAATTCAAACCCAAGACAGTCGCCTATCATGGTACTGCGCTTTATACCCACAAGAGCGACCATGTGTTCGCAGTACGGAGAGGGTAATTCTCTCGTATATTAACCGATCGGAACGGGGACGCATTCCAGGCGTTACGGCATAGCTCTGAAGAACCGGCTTCTTCTGCTCGGGCAGGATTTCAGGGTTCTTAGTTCTGCAGAATGCTACGGCGCAGCCTCCTTGTCTGTGCGGCCGCAGAGCCGGCAGCGGGGTTTGTAAACCTAATTAGGGTTGTCAAAGCGGAGCCTCCTTGTCTGTGCAAGCCCATCGGCGGACTTCATACACCCTGATCAGGGTTTTCAGGGCGGAGCCTCCTTGTCTGTGCGGCGGCGGGGTTTCTGAACCAAATTAGGGTTTTCAGGGAAACGCCTCCCTTTCTGTGGGGAGCCCGCTGCGGGGCTTAAGCTCAAGCGTGTAAACCCTGACTAGGGTTTACAGGGCGGAGCCTCCTTGTTCTGCTCGAACCGGAGGCGGAGCTCATAAACCCTGATCAGGGATTCAGAACGGAGCCTCCTTGTCTGTGCGGCGGCGAAGCCGGCGGCAGGGTTCATAACCCTGATTAGGGTTCAGGGCGGAGCCTCCTTGTCTGCGCGGAGCCGGCGGCGGGGTTCGTAAACCCTGATCAGGGTTTTCAGGGCGGAGCCTCCCTCCCTCTGCGGAGGCGGCAGCGGGGTTCATGAACCCTGATTAGGGTTTCCTGAGGGTGACGTAGGGCTCCAGTGCCTCCCCCAGAGAGCCTGCCACATGCACAGCCAGCCACTCAGCCACACGTCCGAGGGGGAACAGGGCGTAGGGACCAAGCAGATCTCCTATGGACTAGGGCGAGGACATCAGTCTCTAGAGACCGCGAGGACATCAATCTCCAGAGACCGCGACGACATAAGTCTCTAGAGACAGCAAGGACATCAGTCTCTTGGGACCAAAGGACATCAGCCTCTGAAGACTGGACGGACATCAGCCTCTAGAGACCGCGGGGACAGACGTGTTTGAAAGCGAGAGGGAGACTTGCCTCTTGAAGTATACAAAAGTTAGACATTGCTGATTACTACGTGGTGGGAACTGCTGAGCCTTTATTCCCTTGGACGAGAAGAGGGGGGAAGAGGACGGGGGGAGGGGGGGGGTTGTGGGGAAAGAGAAGGGAGGGGGCAAGGGAACAGGGGTCCAAAGACTGTTGGGAATGACACGTGAGCATGGGGAAGACAGACGGAGCGGACATGACATACAAACCAAACAAGTAGGGATAACAAGCAAGTAGGGAAGTAGGGATATATATATATATATATATATATATACATACCGTACCGTCGCAAAATATATATACCCCCTCTCTCACTCATCCCTACCCACCCCACTCTCTCTCCCCTCCCCATTCCTACCTTTGTCTGAACGTGCGTGCTTGTGTATGTGTGTGTGTGTGTGTGTGTGTGTGTGTGTGTGTGTGTGTGTGTGTGTGTGTGTGTGTGTGTGTGTGTGCGTGAGTGCGTGCGTGCGTGTGTGTGTGTGTGTGTGTGTGTGCGCGCGCGCGTACGTGCGTGCGTGCACACACGCACACTCACACACACGCACGCACGCACACGGACGCACGCACACACGCACACACATACACACACACACACACACACACACACACACACACACACACACACACACACACACACACCCACACAGACAGACAGAGTGGGGGAGGGGGGCGGGGGGAGAGGGAGAGGGAGGGGAGGGGAGACGGGCGCTGCGCAAAACCTAAAAAAAGGGCTCCCCCCTGGGGGACCGGGGAGGCGGGTTTTTTGCGGGGGGCGGGGGGGGGGGAGGGAGGCAGAGGGGCCCCCTGCACATGAAGTTGTACCTATGGCCAGAGCGACAGCCGCGTATGAGTCGTCGGTGGCCTTGCCGGTTATATCCAGAAATCCGTGCAAGACTGAAAGCTGCTCCACGCTCTCAAGCAGGCCCTGCTCCTTCAGCCTCTGCACCTTTACCAGCCTCACCTGCAACCACACACCCCCCACATAAGCCACTCACATAAACCCCTCACATAAGCCCCTCACATGAGCCTCTTAGCCCCTCACATAAGCTCCTCACATAAGCCTCTTAGCCCCTCACATAAGCCTCTTAGCCCCTCACATAAGATTCTTAAACCCTCAGATACGCCCCATACATAAGCCCCTTAGCCCCTCACATAAGCCCCTCAGCCACACGTGCGCGCACAGACAGACACATAAGCGCGTGCATGTGCTGCGAAAGCAGGCGCATACCCATCATTTTCGAGAAACTGACAGTGTTCCACTATCCACAAATAAATACTGCCGCTATAATAATACTGCCGCTGCTCTGAATGTGCAGGCCTACCGGAGGCTATCTCTTCTCAACCACCCAGACAAGCAGCCGTGGGCCCACCTTAGCAGCAAGAACTCCTCACCCGCATTCGGGTTGTCCGGCTGCTTGTCTGGGTGCTTGAGAAGAGATAGCCTCCGGTAGGCCTGCACATTCAGAGCAGCGGCAGTATTATTATAGCGGCAGTAATTATTTGTGGATAGTGGAACACTGTCATTTCCTCAAATATGTATAAAGAAATATGTTTTAAAAAACGAGTTTTGGAATGTACCTACCCCATATGAAGTGAAAACCCGTCAGGATATGTACGTCGTGGAAAACAATTAAAGATACCAAAAGATAATGGAGGATATTAATTTCTGGTGATTTATCGGAAATGTTGCGAAGCTTTGAGGATGGATGCCGTTGAAGTGTGGATTTAGAGCTTGGCACTAAGTAGATTGCAATTTCTATGTCCTCTTTCCCGCTGGTATGCGTTCAGACCTACGAAACCACCTCGATCATGTGTTCGTGCCATGTAACGAACAGGGATGTATACTGAAAAAAGAAGGCAAACTGCCCTTTTCGAAAAATGGATCATTACCTACTCGCAAACCCCTAAAACCGAAATATTTTGCAGTGCCCCGCTTTAGTTTGCAAACTGTAGATCAGATACTTCATTTTCAAGATTTGGATTTAAAAAGCCAAAGAAATTAAATGGATTCGAAATATCTGCTGAGTTGTATGCCATCATCGCCCATCCCGTGTATCCGTATTGATTGCGGAGCGAGGCAGTGGCTGACCTTGTATCAGAGGATATAGATTTACTACACATTAAGCGCAACATGCCAAACTCTCATGTAGGCAGTCAAAACGCACCGTGAATTCGTTTTGTGAGAAACTGGCACACTGTTGGCAGGTCTTCTTCCGAGGTTAAACCAGTGAGGTTGGCAAGAAAATCTCGGCAAGAAGGGGTTCACAAGGCGCCTTTCTGCAGTATTATCTACCACAACATTCTTTGAGCTAAATTTTGAGTTCTCTGAAGCTTTTTACAACCCCATGCGAGCATGTTGTTGATTGCGCCAGAAAACCATTAAGGGATTTCTGGGACGGGTTAACCTGTAACGCGTGGCACGTTGCGAAGTGCCGTGCGGTCGTGTGTTGGTAGGGCCGACGGTTCAAAAGAGCAAACCCTAATCCTCCCGGTGAGGTGCGTGCGTGCATGCGTGCGTGCGTGCGTGTATGTGTGTGTGTGTGTGTCTGTGTGTGTGTGTGTGTGTGTGTGTGTGTGTGTGTGTGTGTGTGTGTGTGTGTGTGTGTCTGTGTGTGTGTGTGTGTGTGTGTGTGTGTGTGTGTGTGTGTGTGTGTGTGTGTGTGTGTGCACGGTCCCCCAAACACACGCAGGGTTGGCCCTCATTCCTCAAAGCGCGCCGCAAACGAAAACGCACCTAGAGAGTGTGGGAGCCCCAGGGGACCGACCAGGAGGAGAACCCACCTGGAGAGTGTGGGAGCCCCAGGGGACCGACCAGGAGGAGAGCCCACCTGGAGAGTGTGGGAGCCCCAGGGGACCGACCAGGAGGAGAACCCACCTGGAGAGTGTGTGAGCCCCAGGGGACCGACCAGGACGAGAACGCACCTGGAGAGTGTGGGACCCCCAGGGGACCGACCAGGAGAAGCCCTTCTTAACCAGCTCGTGGTTAAGGAAGAAACCCAGTCCCCCCCAGAAGAGGCGAACGTCCCCTCCGCTGAAGCCCACCTCCACGACCGACCTCACGCTTGCCGGCAATTCCGCAAGGCCCTTGCCCCTCACCGGCAATCCTTCGTGCCGCACCAGCCACCTGACCCGCCTCCCAGAAACCTTGTTTTCCAGTTTGCATCTCCTCATGCCCTCTGGGCTGGACAGATGTAAAGTTTGCTCCTTTACAAGAGAGGGATAAAAGACCAGCCCTACATTCATTCCGCCATGCTACTGCGACAAGAAGTTATCCGGTGTCGTGTATACCATTATTTATGTAAGATAAAAGGTGTGAGGGTAAGATATAGGATGTAGGATACATGGTATTGAATTATGTTATCTACTACCCTTAATTTGCGATTCTAGTCCGGAGTAGTCCACCTCCCCCCCCTCCCCCCCGTGGAGGGGCAAAACACACACACACACACACACACACACACACACACACTCACACACACACACACACACACACACACACACACACACACACACACACACACACACACACACACACACACTCACACACGTATGCAGGCAGGCAGGCAGGCACGCACACATACACACAAATGCAGCTAGCATCATCCATGCAGACCCAGGTTCAAGTCCGCTTCACCACCGCCACCCCCCCCCCCCCGCTTCCCTCGCTCCTGTAAAAGGCAAAGCAAACGCAGCTTCCCCCGGCCGGGGGGGGGGGGGGGGGGGATTTGCCCAGAGCACAAGCTCAGACTCTCTCAGGGCGGCATTATCCAGGTACAAGTGGACAGGACAGCATAGTGCAAGTACAAGTGGATAGGGCAGCATAGTGCAGGTACAGGTGGATGGGGCAGCACACGTGTGCGCAGAGGCGGGGTCTAGGGGATCTGGATGTAGCTTCTCCTCAGCTGCCACGTTGCGAAGCAAGCGCACTTCCGCCTGCCCTCCTTCTCTGTGCATCCTCATCACCACCTGCACACTTTTCACCATCTCTAACTCCACCTCAAAATCTTGAACCACCTCCCCCCTTGCCCCCCCCCTCTTCTCTCTCTCTCTCTCTCTCTCTCTCTCTCTCTCTCTCTCTCTCTCTCTCTCTCTCTCTCTCTCTCTCTCTCTCTGTGTGTGTGTGTGTGTGTGTGTGTGTGTGTGTGTGTGTGTGTGTGCGCGTGTGTGTGTGTGTCTGTGTGTGTGTGTGTGTGTGTGTGTGTGTGTGTGTGTGTGTGTGTGTGTGTGTGTGCGCGCGCGCGCGCGCGCGCGCGGGTCGGGGGTGGGGGAATTGCCAGGTTATCAACGGGGGATAAGGAAGGCCCACCTCATTCTGCAGGCACCTAATGCAGTGTTCAAAACCAAATGTTTGGGACCAGGGCTCCTCTGCAATGGCTCATGGAAGGGTGTGGGCCCTTCTGCCAACAACCTAAGCCTCAAACAAGATCTAGGGCCTGATGAAAAAATAAATAAACTAATTAAAAAAACGGGTTTCCCACCATCGCTTTTGTTTTCCCCCCATCAGCTTTCTTCTGTTTTCTCCTGCCTAAAAATTGAAGGCGGGGGGGGGGGGGGGGCGGAGAGCCCCCAGCTTTCCCCTGCTTTCCCCTGCGTGACCAGTGAAGGGAGGGGGGTTGGGGGGAAGGGGGGTAAGGGCACCAGTTCCCACTGTTCTCTCCTGCGCAAAAGAGGAAAGGGGGGAGGATTGCACCAGGTTCCATCCTGTTTTTTCCTGCCTAAAAGAGGGAAGGGAAACATGTCTTTCTTTCTTTCCTTTTTTTTTTTTTTTTTCCTTTTCTTTTCTTTTCCCTTCCCCCCCCCCCCTTTTTTTTTTTTTTTTTTTTTTTTTTTTTTTTTTTTTTTTTGGGGGGGGGGGGGGGGGGGAAGGTACCAGGTTCCCTCTGCTTTTTCCTGCCTAAGAGAGGGAAGGTGGGAAGGGGAGGCACCTCGTGTAGGTGGAGGGGCGTTCCGGACTGTCCTGCCAGCCCCGTCAGCAGCTCCTCCACTGCTGACATGGCCATCAGCTCCACAGCGCTCACAGCGCGGCACTCATACATGGCCGCATCTCTGGCTGGCCCCACCCGATTCCTCCCCGCGCCCTCCATCACCCCAGACATGTGACGGGGTTAAAATAAAAGAGCAAGGACGACTTGCTGGTGCCCGAAAGGATGACTAATCCCTGCTGGTGTGTCCAAAAAAGGCGACTCCTCTCTGCCCACTGCCCGAAAGGATGCCTAATCCCCTGTACCGGGCCCCGACAGCCGGTGCCCGCAAGGATGACTAAACCCCTGCTGGGGCCTGCAAGGATGACTAATCCCTGCTGGTGCCGGAAAGGATGAGTAATCAACCTCCCCAGGGCCCGACTGCTGGTGCCCAAAAGGATGACTAATCCCTGCCCTTATCCCAGCCCTCACTGCCAAGCTCTGCTTCAAGAACCCCAATTGCCAGTGATGAGCCCCCCCGAGGGGGAAGGGAGGGGAGGAGTAACGACGGCCCCCGGAGTCTGAAAGAGACAGCGAAGCTGATCCGTTCTGAGGGGATCAGTCACCACCTGGGGCAGCTGGATCCCTTGTTGATAATCAGACCAAGCTCATCCAAGCCAAGCTGAGCTAAGAAAAGCCAAGAAAAGTCAAGCCAGGCTAATCCAAGCCAAGCTAAGCTAACCCAAGCCAAGCCATGCCAAGCCAAGCCAAGCTCTTGGGCCAAGCTCTTATCAATATATGTCCGATTTGTTGCGCACGGCCTTGGATGACTTTCTATCTGAGCGCAGCCTCTTGAAGGTGGAGCTTGCGTCACGATCTCATGTCCAATGGAGTTAGAATGCCACTGATGTCCAGAAGGGTCATGGCAGTGTTTGCCATCAAGAAGGCTGCCAACCCCACTGCTGCAAAGCACAGAGTCACAAGCCCGATGCAGATGGACCGCCAAACCTCCTCATCCATCCTGCAGGAGGGCTAGCATGTGCCTGCGGCAGTTTGTGCAGGATTCAGAGGTTGAAACTTTCGCAGCAGTCCTTGCCAGCTCTGGCTGTCTGGCTGCATCAAAGCATCACAGTGCACCGCTGTTTTCCAGGTGGAGATACCCTGCACAGATGTCACGGAGGATAGGCAATGAGTGTGGTTGCAAGACCTTGAAAGGCGGGCAAGCGAACGGCGTTCGAATAAAGCGCTGGAATTCTTCGATCTACAGTCGCAACCGACAGAGAGCATCTATATCATGGTTGAGAAGTTGTCGCAGCATTGTTGTTGAGAAGGGCCGTGGCTCACACAGAGCCATCTATTGGGTGGAGGGGGCAAATGAGGTGGGCTCAAATGGAATAAAGAACAATCCCGCACTGCGAGCCCCTGACGCATCCCCTACTGTAGTACTGCGTACTGCGCCCGAGTTCAAACTGCGTGGACTTTGGATGGCAATATAAGTGTTCACAGCCGTCTGCGACCTCTTTGAACGCTTTAAAGAGACGTGCTATTGCGTGGCGAAACAATCGGGACTTCAAAGGTTATACGATCAAAGGCGCCCGAGAATATTTATTTGACATTCAGAGAAAAAACTGAAGAGCTTGCAGGGAATACCTTTAGAGCGTACGTTGCAGAAGGCCCAACCGGAGCTGGTCACCTTTGGATTGGCTCACGTTGCTCTTCGCAGTTGATAGCTCCTTTAGCAGGCTAAGGAAAATGTATTCAAAAGGACTTCTCACGGATTTGCTTCTACAATTCTTGTGTTGGCTCACGTCCGTCTTGCACTTTGGGGCGTCATGTTCTGTACGAGATGAGAATGTACCGTACGCCGATCTTCGCGGAACCAGTGCACAGACAGGGTCCGAGATGAGGTTTCGTCAAACGTAGCCTGCATACAAATACCCCCGCGGTAAAGCTATGACGACTGGACAGAAAAAAGGGGGCTGCACAATTTGATGGCATGACAGGTAGGTTTTCGTTTCGGTTATTGCTTGGGATATGGGTTGTGGTCGTATGTCGGCGTCGATCTTCATGTGGGGATACCAAGTATAGTCATCAACATAATAACAATGGTTAATTGCATGACATACAGCCAATTTACCGAAAAAGCAGCATAATCGGTGTTCCGTGAGCCTGCCTCAGATCTGGGCATGTTGTGACATTTTGCTTCCACACATCACAACCTCATGTGTCGAAACGATTTTTAAGGGTGTTGTTAGCTCTTTCACAATTTCAAATTCAGTTATGTAGTGAAAAAACTGGAAATGCACGCTCTCCTGTGAGGTGACCGGGAACGGCTGCTTCTGCATCTGAAACCATTTCGGCTGGACTCTACCACATTGGCACCAATGGCGTTGCGAAAGAATTTTTTACATTTTAGACGATTCAAAGCATCGGTACTTCAGGCAGAACCGTGCTTGCTTGGCCGGGGAGCTCGGAATTCCCATGTCTTTGTAAGATCCAGTTGACCACATACAGGACCAGCATCCGGTGCACTTCCCATCGTTACCTTGAAGTATCCAGGAAATCTGGGAACACTGCGTGAACTTCCCGGATACACGTGAACAGAGCAGAACACAGCATTTAGCGACCGCTGACCTTGCCCATTACGCATCTTCGAATAGCATCCATGCACCTCCAGGTCGCACTCCCAGATCCTCACCTGCAAGCATCTTGAAACTATAGGCAGCTCACTTGTTGCTGCTGGAAGGCACGGGGCCAGGAGGCTGGGCTGGACTATGGGTGGAGGGCATAAGGGTGGAGGCGGAGGAGGAGGAGGAGGAGGAAAGGGAACTGGAGCAGACAAAGGTGGCGGAGCGGGGGGAGCTGCCGCAACAACAGCAACAGGAGCCGCTGGTGAGGAAACATCTCATCGGAAGCCTGGTGCTTCGGGGAAGGGTTTGCCAGCCAATGCCAAACCCTTTGTCCCCAGCAGCAGTGCCTTGGGGTCAGGCAAAGGCAATGCCGGCTTGAGGAACAATGCCCAGCCTTTTGTGCCCAAGAAGCCTTCAGGTGCGCTGCCTCCCTCTCCCGCCTCCTTCACCACCCTGTCCCGCCACCACTCTGATCCCCACCTCTCTGCCTGCATCCTTTCCTCAGTGCCCCGTAGACATCCACGGGCTCAGACGAGCACGCGTGCGCACGCACGCCCTCGCGCGCACACACACACACACACACACACACACACACACACACACACACACACACGCATGCACGCACGCACGCACACACACACACACACACACACACACACACACACACACACACACACACACACACACACACACACACAGGGTTGTGGGGTCAGGGCCTGCGCACATCCCGGTTGGCTGCCTGATTAGACACAGCCAAGGGTTGGCGCACGTCCGGGATGGTTACCTAATCCGGATCCAAGCAGGAGTGTGCAACTGCCCCATGGTTGTGTGTGTTGGTGGGGTTTGGGGGTCCATGGCTTACAAGCTTGGGGATTTTCAAGGTCGTGCGCTGTGGACCACACCCCACCCCCCCCCCTTTCTCTCTCTCTCTCCCCCCCCCCCGCTCTCTCTCTCTCTCTCTTTCTCTCTCTCTCTCTCTCTCTCTCTCTCTCTCTCTCTCTCTCTCTCTCCCCCTCTCTCTCTCTCTCTCTCTCTCTCTCTCTCTCTCTCTCTCTCTCTCTCTCTCTCTCTCTCTCTCTCTCTCTCTCTCCTTTTCATCTGTTCTTTTTTCCCTCTCACCTCTTGTTTATACCAGATTCTGGCTGGGTCGGGACATGCAGCAGGCAGCAGCAGCAACCCCCAACAGCCGCTGAAGAAGGGTTTCTCCTCAACCTCGGCGAATGCCGCCCCGTTCGTTCCAGGCACTTCCGGCGCCACTTCCGCGTCCACTTCCCCTGCAGTCTCCGGGACGATGTCGTCCTCAGCCATGCCGTTTGTACCTCGCAGCCAGACTCCCTCAGGCGAGCATCCACTACCCCTCACCATGTACCATGTTGTACCTCAGGCGGTGCATCTTCCTGGTTGTTACCCTGTGCAGCTATACTTCACCCAACCACATGACTCACAATCTTATGATCCGTGTCCACGCACATCACTCTGCCTCAACCCTGTACCTCTTACAGTCCTCGCTGTACATCATACTGCCTCAACCCCGTACCTCTTGCAGTCCCTTGCTGTACATCATCCTGCCTTACCTTGTACATCTTGTAGTCCCTTGCCGCTCACCGCAGTGGCCCCACCCTGTACCTCTTGCGGTCCCTCGCCGTGTATCACGCTGTACGCTCTCCCTTGCCCGAACCTGTACTTTTAGATGGATCCCACCGGACGCTGCTCGAGTTATGTGCCCGCTCTAAAACTGCACTTCTCCAAGCCTGACACCATCCAACAATATCAGTTCACAAAACTAACGCTTCATTAAATTAATGTGCCCTTCGGCAACGCTTTCGTGTACCTCACCGTATATAACTTAACTCCTTTACTTGGCTTACCATCCATCACTTAAACTCCTTTACTGGCCCTGGGCCTTTCAGTCATTTGCCGTAGTGCCCGCCAACACCCGGGCGGGGAACTTGCGGGAGCCGCTGCAACAATTCCATCGCGTTCTCGTGACCAAATCCTCCCACCTTCTCACACCTCCCCTCCATGTCCTGCTATCTGCCCCAATCTTCTCTAATTCTGACCCAGTCTTCTCTATTTCTGCCCCAGTCTTCTGTTTCTGCCCCAGTCTTCTCAGTTTCCGCCCCAATCTTCTCTGTTTCTGCCCCAGTCTTCTCAGTTTCTGCCGCAGTCTTCTCAGTTTCTGCCCTAGTCTTCTCCATTTCTGCCCCAGTCTTCTGTTTCTGCCCCAGTCTTTTCAGTTTCCGCCCCAGTCTTCTCTATTTCTTCCCCAGTCTTCTGTTTCTGCCCCAGTCTTCTCAGTTTCTGCCGCAGTCTTCTCAGTTTCTGCCGCAGTCTTCTCTATTTCTGCCCCAGTCTTCTCAATTTCTGCCCCAGTCTTCTCAGTTTCTGCCCCAGTCTTCTCAGTTTCTGCCCCAGTCTTCTCAATTTCTGCCCCAGTCTTCTCTATTTCTTCCCCAGTCTTCTCAGTTCCTGCCGCAGTCTTCTCAGTTTCTGCCCCAGTCTTCTCTATTTCTGCCCCAGACTTCTCTATTTCTGCACCATTCTTTCGATTTCTGCCCCAGTCTTCTCTATTTCTGCCCCAATGTTCTCTATTTCTGCGGCCGAGCTGCCCCCCCCCACCCCCAAACCCCCCCCCCCCCTCTTCTATCTCTCATCCTCGGCTCCCTCTCCTCCCCCTGAAGAGCCCATATGGGGAATGGTGGGAGGGGAGGGGGGGGGAGGCGAGACCCCTTCCATACCAACTTGGTGGGTGCGGGACAGCAGGAAGCCAAGTGGGGTCACATGGAGGGTCACATGGGGGAGGGCATGCGGGGCGGGCCGGGAAGTTCCGCGCCAGCCCGATTGCGGCCTCACGGCAGTCACATGGGGCCTCTGACAAGAGCTCCGGCATGTCAGAGGCCGCCTCCCAGGTGCATCACATGGGCCATCACATGGGCGGGGCTGACGTGGCGATGGATCCCGGTCCCGCAGCTGCGGGCGCCAAGGGGCACATGACTGGTGGCGGGCATGTGGCCTTTCACCTCATTCCCCACATGTTTTATTTGGAATGGCCTCCCACCTTTGTCTGGAATGGCCTCACAATTATTTTGTCCCTTCCAAATTTTGTCTGGAATGGCCTCATAATTGATTTATCCATCATAATTAGTTTATCCAATGCAAAGCTTGTCTGGAATGGCCTCATAATTTAGTCTGGCATGGCCCCTTGAACACTGAATGGTTGAGTAGGAGGTTGGCCATGGTTCCGATTGGTCCAGGGACAGTAGCACGAGAGATACTTAAATTTGGACTTTTACAGCTGACAGATCCAATTGCACTCTCTAGCTGTAAAGAGTTTCATAGCTGTTCTGGAGGTTCCCAGACCCAAAAAAGGAGAATCAGCACCCTTCATCTTAATCATCTTTTTCCTTCTTAAATTTATTTTTCTTTTTTTTTTCCTGTCTGGGTTTCTTTTGTTTTTTAGTATGTTTATTTATTTAATGATTTAATTAAAAAGAATAAAATAAAATAAAAAACCCAAAAACTGTTTTTGGATATGACCTTTCATGTTTTAAGAAATTGTTAGGTGGAGAAGGCTGGGAGTTTAGAAGAGTGTGGGAGGCATAAATTTGTGAAAGGAAGTTGGGGCCTGATTAGGAGTGGATCATGGTCCAGATTGTTTAACGAAAAGAGACCGATTCGTTGCATTTCTTTTTATTGAGAAGGGGGGTGGCCAGCAACATACTTTCACAGCAACCTACATGCTTTTCATAGCAACAGACTTTTCACAGCAACTCACATACTTTTCACAGCAACTTGCATACTTTTCACAGCAACTTATATACTTTTTGCATCAACTTACTTTTCACAGCAACCGCCTTTCACAGCAAATGCCCTCCTCAGCAGCCAACATGTATTGGTGGTGCTTACATAATCTCTTCTCCCCCCCCCCCCCGGCGTGTGCCGGGTCATGCACATTTTACACTTCAACCTTTTTCTAAGCACACACTTAACATGGAATTAGATGATATTCCAAGACAATGTAGGGCCGCATGGGGCAGTGAAATGGAGGTTGAGCCTGATTAGGAGCGGAGCATGGTCTGGAGTCTGCAACACGGGGTTTAACGAGTAGCTATGAAAGGTTTCGTGAGAGGAAGTTTGGGCCTGATTAGGAGCGGAGCATGGTCCGGATTTTTTTTTTTTTTTGGGGGGGGGGGCCAGCAACCCCCTTTCTTAACAGCGCATTTGCCACATGGAGTTGGCGAAAACCAAAAAAAAAAAAAAAAAAAAAAAAAAAAAAAAAAAAAAAAAAAAAAAGAAATAGTGGGAGGCATGGGGCATTGAAAGGGAGGTTGGGCCTGATTAGGAGCGGAGCATGGCCCGGATTCTGGTGGGCGGGCCACCGGCGAACATGCAGCCCGGCGCTGGAGGCCAGGCGCGGCCTTACTACGGCATGCCGCAGCCCTACACTCTACAGCTGCCACATCAGCACCATCACGGTCCCCAGGTACCCGCAGCGGTGTCTCCCGCCCGGCGCGCCTGCGTTGTGCTCAGGATCGATGGAGAGTCCTGGAAGGGGGAGGGGAGGGAGGGTGGGGGATGCCAGGGGGGAGGGGGAGGGAAGGGGTGGGTGGTGGTTGGGTGGGAGGAGCGGAGGGAGGGAGGGCAGGAGGGGAGGAAGGGACGGAAGGGGGGGAGGAAGGTGAGGGAGGGGGCGGGAGAGAGGTGCGTTGAGTTGCAACAGGAATAATGACTCAGAAGTAGCTGGGTAGAGACGGGTCGGGGATTGGGCCGCCGGGGGGGGGGGGGGGCGGAGACCGGGACTGGGACGGGGCCGGGGACCGGGACCGGGACCGGGATGGGAAGCAGGAACCGGATTGAGATGGGTGCTGGGGCTGGGACCGAGACAGGGACGTCAAGGCTTACATCAAAGGCGGCAAGACGGAAACGAGGGACTTAGATCGAGTGGTGAAGGTTTGTGGCCAGGATCCTATGGAGTGGATGAATAATCTCACAAGAACAGAATCCGGCTGAGCAAACGCATCCCCAATCATCATGACGGGTGATGTGTAACTAACTTGATTCACTCGGGGTGATGTGCAACTACATTCATTTGCTCGGGGGGGGTGATGTGTAACTACATTCACTCACTCGGGGGGGGGGGTTGCGTGCTTTGCAGCTACATTCATTCACTTAGGGTGGCATGTACTACGTTCATTCACTCGGGGTGATGTGCAACTACATTTCATTCGCTCCATCCCTCCTTCACTAATTCTTTCATTGGAGCACGAGTGAGCGCATTTGGAGGCTGCACTAAATCTGGTATTTTCAACAAAGCAAATCATGGAAACAACGATAAAGAAGAAGCAACCACATGTCTTGGATGGAGCGCATGGGAGGTGCAGGCGATGAGCGCAGCATTCGCCTCCCGATGCCAAATCCCGGCACCATGATGCGGCGCAATCGCACAACATGCACAGACCTGGATGTCGGGCTTCATGCAACACCTGCCCTCCAGGGTCCGAGATTCTGGCTCAGGTGCGCTTCCCTCACAGCCAGCCGATCTTCCCTGTATGAAGTCGCTCCCCCCCCTCCCCCCCCCCCCCCCCCCCCTCTCTCCTCTCTCTCTGCACACACACACACACACACTCAAAAAAAAAAAAAAAAAAAAAAAAAAAAAAAAAAAAAAAAAAGAGAGAAGAGAGAGAGAGAGAGAAAGAGAGAGCGTATGGGGGGGGGAGGCATACATGCGTGTGTGTAATGAGGGGAGAAGATTACATGAACGTGTAGCTCCTGTCTGTGAGCGACTTTGCAAAGAACTGTGCGATGGATGTACCGCTGTACCTGCTGGTGAGGTCATGTGTGACCTTATTGACGAGTGGTAGGATTGCCCCATTGTTGGAAGGAACATGGACAGGCCCATGGGCTCATGTGATAGTTCCTGGGGCCCATGGGGGGCCCATGTGTTAGTATGAATCTCAGACAGCGTGTCCACAGGTGGCACCAGAGGGGGAGACTCCGGGGATTCCGCTGATGATGGAGGACTACCACTCCATTGTACCGCTGGAAGACCCTGGCACCGCAGGGGAGCGGGTCTCCCAAGTGCTTGGCGAAGCGTCCCTTGTCTTCAAGGCCATCAGCTTACGGGACGGACAACCATTTGCTCTGCGACGAGTTGCCAAAGTGCGGCCTTCTTCATTGTTTGTCAACTTAGTTAAATTGAGTTCAAATTCTGTTTGTGTCTGTAGCTTGCTTTCCCCCCATTTTGTTTGTGTGTGCGTGTGTGTGTGTGTGGGGGGGGGCTTCTTTGTTGGGGTTTTTGGGGCGGGGGGTGGGTGGGTGGGTATTTGGGGCGGGGGTTGGGTGGGTGGGTCTAACGGCAGTTTTGGCATTTGGTCGCTCATCCATCTTCCCCAATCTCTCTCTCAACATGCCATTCGGTCTATCATCAATCTTTAAAGTTATTCACTGACCTGAATCTAGCACGATAATCTGACATCGGTTCAGACGATAATCTGGCAGAGTTTACATGTGCGTGCGTGATTTTTTTCCCCTTCCAAACTACACCTGGCCTTCCTCCCCGTGGTGTTTGCCTGGTATTGTACGTCGGTTTGTGTCTCATTTTTTAAGTGGCTTTGCGTCAAGGTGTGCGGTCGGGTCCAGTTCCCAGTTGTGTATATGTGTACAAGCTGCACACATGCCCCTACCCCTGTACCTGCACACACATTTGTATGCAGTCAAGCACGCACCTCAGCGCGTGCGCGCACACACGTCTGTAGCCCCCCCCCTCTCTCTCTCTCTCTCTCTCTCTCTCTCTCTCTCTCTCTCTCTCTCTCTCTCTCTCTCTCTCTCTCTCTCTCTCTCTCTCTATCTCTCTCTCCCCCTCCCGCCCCCTCTCTCTCTTTCTCTCTCCCGCCCCCCTTCTCTCTCTGTCTCTGTCTCTGTGTGTCTGTGTGTGTGTGTGTGTGTGTGTGTGTGTGTGTGTGTGTGTGTGTGTGCGCGTGTGTGTCTCTCCCCTGGGGACAGGGTTAGTAATGGCAGTCACGTGATTGTGATGGGGCAGGAGCCGACCCCGGAAGTGATGGAGACAGTGAGGGATGCGGAGAGGAGCTGGTCGGCGTTGCATCCGCACCCGACCCTGCTTCCTCCCCTGGGCGTGTTTCCTAGCCAGGACATGTGGGGCGAGCCTGGCCTGGTCTTTGTACATGCGTACTGCCCCGGAGCGGAGACCCTGGAGGAGGCCCACCTCAAGCCCAAGCACAGCTCCTCAGGTGCGGCCATGCCTCTGTGTGGGTGCGTACGTGCATGCGTGCGTGCGTGTCTGTGTGTGTGTGTGTGTGCGCGCGCGCTTGTGTGTGTGCGTGTGTGTGTGTGTGTGTGTGTGTGTCTGTGTGTCTCTGTGTGTGTGTGTGCGCGCGCCTGTGTATGTGTGTGTGTGTGTGTGTGTGTGTGTGTGTGTGTGTGTGTGTGTGTGTGTGTGTGTGTGTGTGTGTGTGTGTGTGTGAGTGAGAGAGAGGGGACGAGGAGGGAGAGGAGGAGGGAGGGGGGGTTTGCTTCAAAATTGCGGTTAATCAGTTGAGGCACCACTTTAACGGATTTGCAGGGATCATGGTGAAGAATGATGCTAATGAAGATCAGCTTTGGAGCTACTTGGCACAGCTGGCCTCAGCAGTGAGAGTGGTCCACTCAGCGGGAATGGCCTTCCACGGAGCCATCCACCCCTCCAAGATTTTGGTCACCCACGACGGTCGCATCCGCTGCGGTTCGAATCCCTCCCTGGTTTCCCATTTTCCGTTCCTCCCCCTTTTTCGCCCTCCTTGCTTCCCAGCACACGCCAATCCCCCCATCAACACACACACACACACACACACACACACACACACACACACACACACACACACACACACACACACACACACACACACACACACATACACACACACACATACACACACACACACACACACACACACACACACACCCACATCCGCGAACGTACGCGGGCTCGCACGCGCGCGAGCACACACACACACACACACACACACACATACACACATTGGGGGGAGGGGGTGTGTGTGTGTGTGTGTGTGTGTCACAGGGGCCTCATGTGGGGTGTTACATGGGGCTCACATGGGGTGTGGCATGGGCCTCACTTGGGTTCTCAGGCTCCCTGGGAGTGGTGGAGGGGCTGCACGGGGCGGAGGTGGCAGACCGAGAGGAGTGGAACGCCCTCCAGCATGAGGATCTGGCGGCTGTGGGGCACACGCTGCTGCAGCTGGCCTGTGGTCCCCTCCACACCACCAGTGTGGAGGCCTGCGCCAGCCTGTTCTCCGCTGAGCTGACTTCCATTCTGGCAGCCCTCACCAGTCCCGACACCTCCCAGGCCATCACCTCGGGCCACCAGGTCTGCCCGGCCGTTGCCTCCCTGAATCCTCCTTGAAGTTGCCTCCTTGAAAATCCTCCTTGAATTTGCCTCCTTGAAATTGAAACTTGAAAATCCTCCTTGAGTTTGCCTCCTTGAAAATCCTCCTTGGATTTGCCTCTTTGAAATTGAAATTTGAAGATCCTCCTTGAAATTGCCTTCTTGAATCGTTGAATTTTTATCTTTTGATGGGTTGAAATAGTACATGATGAGATCAGCAGCATTACTAAAAACATGTGCTGCCCGCCGCTATTCTTGGCACAAAGGGATCACAACTCAACATGGAAGGACTTCAAGGAACAGCCCTCCCTCCGCTGGGGAGCTTTGTGAAGTACGCCGAAACCACCCAGGCCTTCAACTCGGGCCACCAGGCTTGCCAGCGTTTGCCTGGAAGTCTGCCGAGCCAGGCCTTCGTTTCATTTCTTTGGCGCCTCTGGTATTCTTGGGATTTTGGTGGTGGTGAACATTCGTATTTGATCTATTTCTTTCGCCGCGCCCGGACGGCAGCTGCTGTTGCACTGCAGGTGAAGGGGGGGGGGCCAGCGGGGGGTGCAGCTAGTGTTGTACAGGATGTGAGAGGGTGGTGGGTGGGATGCAGCTGGGGATGTACTGCAAGTGAGAGGGGGTCGGGGGCGGGGATGCAGGTAGTGTTGTACTGCAAGTACAAGTTGTACTGCAGGAGGGGATGTACTGCAAGTGAGGGGGGGCG
>KV908464.1:350156-357656 GCA_002005505.1 Botryococcus braunii | reverse complement strand
CTGTTTTAACACAGCGTCAGCGTGCGGTCAGGGAATGGCAGTGGGGTCAGTACCCTGCAACTCATCGAGCCGCTTCGCGGCCTCGATGATTTGGCCGGTCGCACCCGAAAACCTGTTCAGCATGTATGCGGAGAATGCCACGTATGGCACTGCCATGGACAGCCCTCCGACCACCACCACGCTGGCCACCCGGGGAAACCGGTACCCCAGGAACCCCAGGGCAGCACCTGCACACCAACACAGACACTGTTCAAACCTACCGCTCCTGAAGCCGACATGTTTCAATTGGTTCAAATGCCCCTGGCCGATTCCTGCTTCAGGCACCATCCACGCGCCCCGACCAACTGGATTGAAAGCCTGCCTCATGCGCATGAGGCATAACGTCACATACGCGCACGCACACAAGCGCTCAGACACACACACACGCACACACACACACTCACACACACACACACACACACACACACACACACACGCACACACACACACACACACAAACACACACACACACACACACACACACACACACACACACACACACACACAGACACACACACACACACACATGCACACACGCTACACGCAGGGGCGTAAGGGAGCGCATCCCCTCCAAACACACAAAACGCTGGCGGGTCATACAGGAAACTATGCCACCCAGAGCCTGGCTTCCGCGGTCGTAGCCAGGGGGCATTTGGCAGTATTCGTCAGCCTTGGCCTTCACTTCCCAGCTCCCGGCTTGAGGCCAGATCTGCTTTATCCCTCTCACGTGGCCGGCTCCAAACACGCCGACGACCGGGCGATCTCCCGCCTCCCCCGCGGCCTCCCACAGCCGCCTTCCCCACCCCACACCCATCACACCCCCTCATGCCTCCGTGACATACGTCAATGATGCACCCATGATATGCATCCAAGATATACGTCTCATGGTATACGTGTACGTCTTTAATATACATCTCATGATATGCGTCCATGATATAAGTCTCATGGTATACGTCCATGACATACGTCTCATGGTGTACGTCTCATGGTATACGTCTATGATATACGTCTCATGGTATACGTCTTTAATACACATCTCATGGTATAATTCCTTGATATACATCCCATGAGTGCATCATGGACGCATATACGTCGCATGGTATACGTCAATGATATACGTCTCATGGTATACGTCTGATGGTATACGGCTATGATATACGTCTCATGGTATACGTCTTTAACACACGTCTCATGGTATAATTTTCTATATACATCCCATGGGTGCATCATGGACGCATATACATCCCTGATGCACCCATGAGGCAGAGATAAGACACACACAACACACCCATGAAGCACAGTATACACCCATGAGACACCCCACAAGACATCCGTCAGACTTGCATGATAGCCGCATAGAAAACACACAGGATGCACCCCTAACGACATCGATTGCGAGACACACACCACACCCATGAACCTCACTCATGATACACCCATGAGACGCCCCACGAGACATTGATGACACTTACGCGACAGCCTTTAGAAAACACAGAAAGCGCTCATGAGGCATAGATGTGACATGCACGACACACCATGAACCACACAGGATACACCCATGAAACACCCCACGAGACATCGATCAGACTTACACGACAGCCCCATACAAAGCACAGGATACACCCATGACGGCATTGAAGAGATACACATCTGTGAACAACACACATGATACACCCACGAGACACCCCACGAGACATCGATGAGACACGCACGACACCTTTGCAAAGAGCACAGAATGCACCCATAAGACATCGATGACACACACACGCCATGACCAGACCGGTAACACCCATGAGACACAAATGAGACACCCGAAATACACATTCCGCCCACATTCTGCCCACCCTCCCCGCCCCTAACCGCCACCCCACACTGTGGCCACACGGCCTCCTTCGTCCGCCCCCGCCCGCCAGCTCATCCGCCCGCTCTCCACCAATCCCTCCCACCCGCGGACCCAACCGGCGGCGGACATGCCTTCCTTCTCGCCCGCCCGCCCTCCATCCCGCAATGTCCCTTGTTCGACCGTCGCACGCTATACCCTCTTCCCCTCCTGCCTCCCCTCCAAGCGCCGACTTTCTTGCCCTCCCGCCCACCCGATCACCAACGTGCCTCCCCTCTCGCCCTCCCTCCCCCCGTGCCCATTCGCCCACTGGCCCCGTGCAAGAACCCCCCCCCCCCCCGGCATGACCTTATAAAATTTGATGGAAGGGTGGAGGCTAGAGGGAGGACGAGAAGGGGCAGGAAGTAAATAACAATAACAATAACTTGTGTTTGCCACATAACAAAATGAATAGGTCCAAAAGGGGTTGAGGGGGGGGGGGGAGATACCACTCTTTACCCGTAGCCACCAGCACCTGCAAATATCTAGGCAACAACCTGCTCCTGTTCGGGTACGGCAATGTACCCGGCAAGACCAAGGTCTCGCTCATCCCCAAAAACCATCGGGGCGTTCGGTTGGTAAAAACAACCATCAGGGCATTCGGTTAGTACCATCAGGGCATTCAGTTAGTAAAAGCAACCATCAGGGCATTCGATTAGTAAAAGCAACCATCAGGGCATTCGGTTAGTAAAAGCCACCGGGGGCAAGAACGAGGTCTCGTCCGTCCCGGCTCATCTATTAATACAAAACCACCAGGTAAGAATGAGGTCTCGTTCGTCCGCACCAACCAGTACGATCCGGCTATCTAGCTAGTACAGATCAGCAGGGGGAAGAACGAGGTCTCCTTCGTCCTGGCACTTGGATTGATACATATCGCCAGGCAAGAATGGGGTCTGGTTTATCTGCACCAACCCCTACGATCCAGCTGTTTGGTTAGAACAGATCAGCAGGGGCACGAACGAGGACTGAATCGTTCTCCGAGGACGATCCGGCTGGGTCAGGCAGGGCAACGCACCGGGCCAAAATGCGGTTCCGCTGGTCTCCACTGTATCGTCATCCCTTCAGCCATAATGGCTGGTCCTGGATGTAGTATTCCTTTCTTTCTTCCAACGGCCTCCGAGGCAATTGGGATTTCAGATTTACGGATTGTATGGCTTAGGGTTTTGGGGGCAACACACTGGGCTTGAATGAGGTCCCGCTCGTTTCCGACGACCTCCTAGGTGATTAGGGTTTTAGGTTTGCGGATTGTTTGGGTTAGGGTTTTTGGGGCAACACACCGGGCCAGAATGAGGTCCCGCTCATTTCCGACGACCTCCTCGAGAGCAGGCACGCTAGCGGACAGGCCGGCCGCACCCTTCGCTTCCGCAAGGGCCTTCACCTCCATGTTCCGCAGCACGGGCTTGCCCTGCGCGCCCCCAAACCGATGCTCGACCTCTGATGCCTAATTAGGCATTGTAACTTAGGGACACTTGGCGCCTGATACGTAATTAGGCATTGTAACTTAGGGACACTCGGCCCCTGATGCCTAATAAGGCATTGTAGCTTGGGGACACTTGGCCCCTGATGCCTAACTAGGCATTTTAATTTGAGGGCACTCGGCCTCTGATGCCTAATTAGGCATTGTAATTTGAGGACACTCGGCCCCTGATGGCTAATTAGGCACTGTAATTTAAAGGAGACCCGGCCCCTGATGCCTACTTAGGCATTGTGTTTTGAGGATACTCGGCCTCCGATGCCGTATTGTGGACTGGATATGTGAGTGGACTGGAGATGTAACATGGACTGGCAATGATCCCCTGCAGTGGTGTATCACTAGATGTGACCGGATCGGCCTTGCCTGCAGTGAGATCGCAAAACATGTACAGGATAACCATCAGTGCCTGCAGCCGGATCGCACAACATATACAAGATCAGAGATTCCTGCGCTGAATAACACAGAGTGTGACCCGATAACAATTACCTTCAGTGAGATTGCACAACAAATACAGGATTGGAGATTTGGTGCACTGAAATAACACGCAAAATGTGACCGGATCACAATTGCCTGCAGTGAGATCACACAACAAATACAGAATTGGAGATTTGGTGAACTGAAATAACGCGGAATGTGACCGGATCACCATTGCCTGCAGTGAGATTGCAAGGCAGATACAGTAGCGGAGATTCCCTGTACTGAAATATCGCGAATGTGACCGGATGGGCGTTGCCTGCAGTGGGATCGGACAACAAAGACAGGATTGCAGATTTCCTGCACTGAAACACTGAAAAATGTGACCGGATCACTGGGTGCCTGCAGTGAGATTTTGCACTACAAGAGGAGGAGGAGATTCCCGTGCAGTGGAATATCGCATAAAAGAGCAGCAGGATCGATGGTGCCTGCAGTGAAATATCGCAAAATGTGACAGGATTGGGGAGTCCCTGCACTAAAACATCGCAAAACCAGTGACGAAAAAGATGGCGCTGTAGTGAAATGAGGCAAAATGTCACAGGATTGGGGATTCCCCTGCAGCGAACATCACTCTCACAAACACAGCAACAGGATCGGACATTCCCTGTAGAGAAACGCAAAAAGGTGACAGGGTTCGGAGATTCTCTGCAGCAGAATCGCAAACAGTGACAGGATGTGACATTCCCTGCAGTGAAATAATCACCTTATGCGACAAAATAAAAGCGGGACAGCGTGGGCGTTGCCTGCATCGCCTCAGTCCTGGCGTGTTCAAGAACGGGGTTGATACATTCCCGAACAGCCGCCAAGTCATCGGTGTCGACGGGCTTCTGCAGCCAGGCCGTCTGCATCATGCGCTTGAAGGAAGTCATCGCTGCCTCCGGATTCGAGCACCCGCCCTCCTGCGCAGGCGCAGGGCACCAGCGGTCTAAGTATACTACATAGACTTTCTACCCCACCATAGCTATGTGGATTTTCTCCCCCCAGGGGCTGGGGACGTGCCCGAGTATTCGTAGGGCACCAGGGTTAAGTATGCCACGCGGACTGTCTCCCCTAGGGGAATGAGGACGTTCGTAAGTATTCGCAGGACAGAGTGGATAAGTGTGCTATGTACACTTTTCTCCCCCAGGCGAATGGGGACGTGCTCTAAGGGTTCGCAGGGCATCAGGGTGAGTATGCCATGTACGCTTTGTCCGCAGCGACATGAGGAGCCCCAAGAGACTGGCCCAACTTTCCATGGGCCATTTCGGAGCCCCTCATATCATCTCCAGACCCGAAACTTTCATCTCCTGACCCCACTTTTCATTTTGGAGCCCCCTTTTTCATCTCCTGACACCAAAAGTTCAACTCATCACCACTTCACCACTTTTCACTTCCGGGCCCCACAAAACATTGTGTTGGCATCTACACTTTCATCTACACATCACCACTTCAAGGCCCCATAATTCATTTCAAAGCCCCACTTCTTCACTCCTGCTCCGCCTTGTTCATCTCAGCCCTTTTCAAACCAACCTACCTCTATCTGAAGCCCACCTGCATGAAAGTCTTGAACTGACGCATTACGCTGTTGAAGTCGGAGGCCTGACCGTCTTGCTTCAAGCCCCAGGGGTCTCCGCTCTTTGCCCTGCTTTCTCTGTCTGCAAGTGCGGCAACCCCACCTCCCGTCAGTGCCTTGCTGGCAGCGTGACAACATTTTAAAACCCGATAGGCATTTGTGTGAAGGGCTGGGAAAAGGCACAACCCGCCTCTACAACTTCTTCTCCACACCCCCCCCCCCCGGGAGGGGGGCCAGGCGTCCAATGAATAACCCCATCCCCCCTCCCTCCCACTCCCTTTCTCCCCCACCCACTCTCCATATGCGGCTTCCTTTTGTGTGTGTGTGTGTGTGTGTGTGTGTGTGTGTGTGTGTGTGTGTGTGTGTGTGTGTGTGTGTGTGTGTGTGTGTGTGTGTGTGTGTGTGTGTGTGTGTGTGTGTGTGTGTGCGCGCGTGCAAACGTCCCTCTCCCCTGTCTATACGCGCAGGCACGCACGCACACAGACACACACACACACACACACACACACACACACACACACACAGACACACACACACACACACACACACACACACACACACACACACACACACACACACACACACACACACCGACCCACCCACCCAACAACCTCCACCCACCCACACGTACCCACACCCATCCTCGGCCAAGTGCTATTTGGATTCCAATATGCAAAGAGGTAAATAAAGTCATAATGGCCCACCTGGAGAGTCTGGCCCTGTGGAGGACTCCCCGGAATCCTGTTCCTGAAGAACTCCTTCTCCGTCAGGATCCTCCTTCAGCTTTGCTTCTGCCGGTTTATTCCTTAGTTGTTGCACATAACGGGCAGTTGCCTGTTGAAGCCGCGCCATGGTGACAGACTGGGAGCGGTCTGCTAAGACCACCCGGGCACCTACCTGCCATCAATATCCGGCAGATGAGATATGTCAAGTCATTGACCATTATGTCAGTCGGTTGGACGTCAAGAACACGATGGTGCGCAGGCATGCACACCCGCGCGCAGGTCCACCCCCCTCCCACCACCAACACTCTCACATGAACCCAAATACTCTCTCTCTCTCTCTCTCTCTTCTCTCTCTCTCTCTTCTCTCTCTCTTCTCTCTCTCTCTCTTCTCTCTCTCTCTCTCTCTCTCTCTCTCTCTCTCTCTCTCACACACACACACACACACACACACACACACACACACACTGACACACACACACCGACACTCATTCATACACACACTACACACACACACACACACACACACACACACACACCACACAGAGAGAGAGAGAGAGAGAGAGAGAGAGAGGGGGGGAGAGAGAGAGAGAGAGAGAGAGAGAGAGAGAAGAGAGGAGAGGAGAGAGAGAAGAAGAGAGAGAAGAGAGAGAGAGAAGAGAGAGAGAGAGAGGAGAGAGAGGAGAGAGAGAGAGAGAGAAGAGAGAGAGAGAGAGAGAGAGAGAGAGAGAGAAGAGAGAGAAAAAAAAAAAAAAAAAAAAAAGAGGGAGCCCTACGGAATAGGAGGGTGCAATGCAGAGAGCGAGGTAGGAGTACGAGGGGAGGAGAGAGAGAGAGAGGAGAGAGAGAGAGAGAGAGAGAGAGAGAGAGAGAGAGAGAGAGAGAGAGAGAGAGAGAGTGAGAGAGAGGGTTGGGGGCGAGTAGGAAACTCAATAGGAGGAGGAAGAAAAAGAGGGGAACGGGGGAAAGAAAAAGGGGGGGGAGGAGAGAGAGAATGTGAAGGAATGCCAACAATACGAGGGTGAGGAATGTAAAGCCGTTACGAATACTTGTAAATTGGTTTCTTCTTTCCTTCAGAGAGTCATGGACCCCTGAGCACTCAGTGATTCCCCCTTTTAAAATCTGATGATCACCACATGGGTATGATCAAGGGTGGGATCAGAGAGGGAAACATTGCACGCAACAACAAGAGTTTAATCAGCCTCGACAGGCTGCCCTACCCTGTCCTGTGATAGGACTCTAAAAATTTGGCCACAAAGGAGGGTTCTCAGAAAGATCACGTTTTTGTTGAAGCACTTCGTGGAAGCGGAAACCAAAACACTGAAGCATCAATCAAAAGTGCCTCTTCTTGGGTTACGCT
>KV908464.1:340156-345156 GCA_002005505.1 Botryococcus braunii | reverse complement strand
AAGAATTCCAGTTTTTAGTTTCCACAAACGGATCCGTTGCAACAATTTAGTTGTTCGACATAAAGGTGTAGATAAGAGTTTTGCATCGTTAGAACGAATAACAGGGGGTGATCGTGAGCAGATTCCAATTTTTTTGATCACCAGCAAGCTGTCTATTGGTCTGTGCTGCAGGCTAATAATCTGCGATGGATGGTATATGTCCAGGGAGCTCCCGTTCACGAGCGAGTATTGGGTATGTTGCAGGACCTGCAAGCGCGAGGGCACAAAGGGACAACGCATACGGGGCACTTACTGCGTGAGAATGATGCATTTTTCGTCCGTAAACACTTTTTTAATGTACTCTTGATTAGTAACGGCACTCTCCATGGGCCATAACATTACATCGGTCATGAATTTATTAGTTGTGAACCAGAGAACGTCTTTACCCTGCGTGCCATAAACACCAAGTTCAAAACATCATGAGTAACGATACTGGTTTATGCATATCTGGCCATGCCTTATAGCTAGGAGACGTTCTATAACGTCTCCTAGCTATAGATCTGCTGCAGCAGATCTGCTGTAGCGCTGTACACAGAGTGGGAAATTCTATGTAGATACGACTCGTTACTTTATGATCTAATACTTTCAAGATCAAATGCAAAGAAATATATAAATTTGATACATGAATAATAAATCGAATTTACTTTGGCCCTTACGCAAGTGCAGCAAAACAAAAGGGGTTCATAGAAGATCTGAAGCCTGCCCTACTTGGTCGTCTGTGAAGAAGCGGAATGGAGAGGGCCAAAGGAAGAAAGCATATCTGGATTTAAGGATGGATCTACCCAGTTCACATAACAATGGAAGTCTGAAATTGAAGCCATCGAGGATGGAAAGGATATATTTCTCTCTACGTACTTCTTCTGCGGCGGTTGAAAAGGAAAAAAAATGAAACAAAAATAGAAGTCGTTTTGTGGTGTCCTTCAATAATTACACAATGCATGAGCGCGATCAGGTGATTTAATGTGATGCGAATCCGATCATGTTTCCTTAATTCTTCTTTCCCACTCTTGCTCTACTTCTTATCGCCAGCACTGACACATATGCGCGCCGTACCCAAGGGATGAGAGGATCATGGCGGTGGCGGTCACTGCACTTATATCAAGGAGGTTGCGATGTTACATGTACACGAATATAAATGAAAAATCTGGGAATTCAACGTGCTACAGAGGGAATAACAACTGGTTATCGTGTTCTCTCTGCTTATGAAAGCACACACGTATCCATATAACAACCAACCCATACTTTTCGGTGAATGTTATTTTCCTTATTCGAACTTCGTGTATGGTATTGAATTAGGTAGAATTCTGTACCTGAATATTGTAATGTGCTTGCATAAAAAAGCATCATATGAAAAGGCATTCTGTTTTCTTTATGATTAATTTATGCAAGACATGCAAAAGCTACTTTTTGGTTGCACGATAGTTTAACATTCAATTGTTAGACTATATAGTCTTACGTATATACACTTAAGTTCAACGTTGTTACCAACCGGTTGAATTTATTCTCGTGCATATTGCTACGTCTACTAACTGTTAGCTGCAGGCCCCTAGATTCTTCAAGTAGAAGTACGAGTGGATAGTTCCAGGAAAGTAAGTGATATAGTAGAGTAGAGTAGAGGTAGAGCAGAGCTCAAAAAGGGTGTGGTGGGTGGATCGTTTACACCTGTAGTGCTTCGGTTCTGACGTGCTCAGCTACAGGATTGATACATCTCCGCACAGTAGCCAAGTCGTCGAGGTCAATGGTTTGCTTGTCAAAACTTTTATCCATCAAGCGTCTAAATGAGTCCAGCGCTACCTCCGGATTCGAGCACCCACCCTCCTGCGCAGCACCAGGGGTAACTATACCACGCATACGTATACGTAGACTTTCGTAGATTTTCTTTCCCAGGGCATGGGGTCGTGCTCAAGTGCCGCCCCCAGGGCAACACTGCGAATTTATCTTTAAAATTATCTTAAGATAATTTTAAAGATAAATTATTGATAAAGATAAATTAAAGATAAATTAATTGATAAAAGCTTTGGCACCTTCATTGGCGCCCTAAGCACCTAAAGTTTCACATATTTGTTCTTGTGCATCGCACCACTTCCACATTCTCCTCGACCGCTGTCCCAATAATGGCAATTTCGGCAAAACCTCTTACAACGCCCTCATATATGCGCTTGTAGAGATGCTTTGTTTAGTGTTAGGTTTGGTCGGACATGTACCGGTAGGAACAGCTTACATAAACCTGAGCCACGCTATAACCTAAAAAGGTTGTCATGATGGGGGGTCCCATGAGAGGTGGAACACATCTAGGAAGATGTACATGTACAACAGGGAGATGTACATCTCCCTATTGTACATAATATGTGCACATGTAAACAAAATATGTACAGCACGATGCTCCACAATCTCCACATTCCAAACTATTGGAGGAGTACTGCTCCGTTTAGTGGTGCATATATACCATCGAAGTGATATCATGCAAACTACACTCCCTGGCGGGTTGAACCCTTGTCCAACCATTGCCCTGTCCCCTTCTAGTCTTCCCGTTCAATCTGCCTGAAACAAATTCAACATGATTGCTTGCAAAACGTTATGGTATAGTAAATATATGCATATCTTATTGAATCCTCACCTGAAGGAAAGTCTTTAAGTGAGGGCTATTCAAAAACTTTAACGTGGGCGAGGCTTCTGAGGGATCCATCTCCATGTCCATGGTCGTGCTATTGCGCGCACTCGCATTCCATTCGCCGTCTGTAGGGAAATACAGCCATCACTGAAGTGCGTTATAACTTAGAAGTAAGGGCAAAAAGTACAAGAGACCACCGTAATAAGAGGCTTGTGGAGGTAGGACAAGACTTGAATGGTCCACAGATGGTTAAACGGGGCAGCAGATCTGTAGAGTCTAGACCCAGACCCTACAAATGTCAAGGTTGTGAGAGAACCGACACCTGGGGAGCTTTATATTAATTTGCTGAAATATGGAGCAGCTTTCGCATTGTCTATTTAAAGTTTTCTCTGCAAATCTGAACAGTTTTCTCCGCCTCTGCTCCCCCCCCCTTCTCTCCCTCCGGAAGGATCCCTCCCCCCCTCCCACTCTCTCTCCCCTTCTCTCTCTCTCTCTCTCTCTCTCTCTCTCTCTCTCTCTCTCTCTCTCTTCTCTCTCTCTCTCTCTCTCTCTCTCTTCTCTCTCTCTCTCTCTCTCTCTCTCTCTCTCTCTCTCTCTCTCTCTCTCTCTCTCTCTCTCTCTCTCTCTCTCTCTCTCTCTCTCTCTCTCTCTCTCTCTCTCCTCTCTCCTCCTCTCCTCCTCCCTCCCCTCCCTCCCTCCCTCCCTCCCTCCCCCCCCCCCCCCCCCCCCCCCCCCCCCCCCCTCCCTCCCTCCCTCCCTCCCCCCCCCCCCCCCCCCCCCCCCCCCCCCCCCCCCCCCCCTCCCTCTCTCTCTCTCTCTCTCTCCTCTCTCTCTCTCTCTCTCTCTCTCTCCTCTCTCTCTCTCTCTCTCTCTCTCTCTCTCTCTCTCTCTCTCTCCTCTCTCTCTCTCTCCCCCCCCCCCCCCCCCCCTCTCTCTCCTCTCTCTCTCTCTCTCTCTCTCTCTCTCTCTCTCTCTCTCTCTCTCTCTCTCTCTCTCTCTCTCTCTCTCTCTCTCTCTCTCTCTCTCTCTCTCTCTCTCTCTCTCTTTCTCCCCCCCCCCTCTCGAGGGAGAGAGGGCTTTGTCTCCCGCTCCCCCCCCCTGCCCGGCCCCTATCACTCCCTCATCCAAATCCAACCCCATGTCTTGTGGACAGCGCCATGGGCACACCTGGATTATTCCGCTTTTCAAGGTGTTCTTCGACATCGCAATCATCCTGGGACGTCAGGGCGGCATTGTGCGTCTTCCGTTGATTTTGTCGAAGTAAATCGGCAGAAAAAGATATATCTCTATATAGATATGGAGCCGCATACAGTCGCTCCAATGAGACCGCCTCGGCGCGGTCAGCTAGAATAACCCGCGCGCCGGCCTGCAGATGGAAACTTCCTTTAAAGGGAAAGGAAATAGGTGATTCCATGAGAGGAAGTCAAGCCCCCCGCACCATAGGTTACATAGGGGTACACATGGCATGAGAACCCTAGAGCTTCTAGTCTTAAATCAACAGTGAATCAACTAGTTCGCCTGTCGATTCGTTACTCAAGTCCACATGTATATCATGCGCAATCAGAATTGGCAAAAGTTTCTTTTCTTATAGAGAGAGGGGATACACATGAATTTGTAGTATAATGGCGTAATCGGAAAACGGATTAAGGAGCCCATTAGCGCTGATTCCAACTGATCAATTTGCAAATAGGTCCCAAGTTGGTGGAAGACTTGTACGGACTGGTGGATTAATCTAGCTGGTGTATTCACTTAGTCCTTCGAAGGCTCTCTTCAGACATGAAGGAAGCTAGGATGGAAGAAGCACGATCCTAACTACTTGCAGATCGTGGTGTCGCAAAATATTGGTTTGCAACAATGCATTATTCGAAGGAATTACTGTCACATTATTAACAAAATCCTATCTAAGTTGAAATCCATGAGTATAAGTGCATGTATTTATAATGCATAACCATTTTATCTTCACTCACAATTGACTATGTAGTAATATACAATATATATTGGTGCTTTATTGTATAATGGTGTTTTAAATATTAAAGGGTGCTTATTTGTAGGGTAGGCTTTTACACACGACCGGTATACCAGTACTGGGTTGTCTATCATACATGAGCTAATAAGTATACGGCTGGGTGGAAAAGTCCCACACGTCAGAGCCCGTATGTCCGAGTCGTTGCAGCACTACAAATACTTTTGAAAATCCAGGGAGGATTCCCTAGCTAGCAAATATTAAGTTCCTAGAGTGCGGCTGCAAAGGAAACTCTCTACCACGGAGAGGGCAGGGTCACAGCTCGAGCAAGAACACTGCTTCTCACATATAAAAAATCTACAATTATATGTCTGTAGCTGCATCGCA
>KV908464.1:310156-320156 GCA_002005505.1 Botryococcus braunii | reverse complement strand
CTTGTCTTCCTAACCGCCTACCTCTGCCACACACTCCTCTTCTCGACGACAGATGTTGTATATTGAACACTCATCTCACCTGACACGCAACACAAGTATGCAACGCCTGCAAGTCATTTGGGTGGTTTAGCAATGCTCAAGAACACTTTTGAAGGAACACGCCCATGGACGCTCCTAATTCTCTCAAGAATCTACCCCAGCCACCCTGACCCTGCCGTAAAAAACCCCATGATATCTCCCCCCCCCCCAAATATGATATCCTTCAGGACCGGTTTGTCGGATGAGTGGCTGATGAGCGAAGATCTACATCCATGCAGCACCTTGGGGAAGAAAACCAGGATATGCTAGGCCACTGACGGTGCTTCATTTTCGATTTCGGCTCCAATGTTGTCCGAACTGGGCTCGACGCCCTCGCTGGCCTTCGGGGTTGTCAAAGCCCTGAGGAAGTCCAGGATATCACAAAACTCCATGTTCTGCCACTTAGGGACGCACTTCAACATCAAAGTCCAGCGTCGGCGTGTCTCCATCTCGCCTCGCCCCGGGACCAGATTGGCCCAGTCAACCTCGAAATCGTACAAGGCGTTTGACTCGTAAAGAGCCTTCAGCATTCTTCTGTCATCCCCGCGCCCCCAGAGACCTGCAACGCTTCCAATCCCTGTCAGGAAGCTGCCCGTTTGTAATGCACCCTACTTTAACTTCCATGACTGGGAATTGAACAGGGCTCAGTTTAATCATGACAAAGCAGGAACGGGGCGCATGCAAATCCGTGCCTTAGCCAATCCATGGCCGGGCCGAGTGAAGCGATGTTACAGTATTAGTCATGGTGACGCTCTAAGGCACTGCAGCTTCATAAGGCCTTAGGTACTCAAAGTACGATATCAAAGATTTCGACCTTTTTGTACAGTTAATCAGCACCAGCACGCACCTGTTATCCCTGATGCGAATATTAAGCTCATGTGAGGTGAATGGGATGCAACTCTCACAGCAGCCATCAAAAAAGAACTTGCGAGACATGTATGCGTCAAGTCTCCGGGGATTTGCACACCACGCTGGATGCAGCATTGCAATGCAAAGGTTTCGTTAAGAGTGATGACAATGCAATGGGATGGTCCATGACGGTGTCCCAAGCAGCAGAAGTGGGATGTAGTACTGCTTTGTGTTGGCCCCTGACAGTACGTTGCAGCACATGAGCTCCAAAAACGTCATCCTGCCACGAATGGGATTGCGCGACCTACCAAGGACCTATTTAGGTTCATCAGGACTTGGCTCGAGGATTCAGACAGAAGGTCCAGGAAACAGTACATGGAAAGGCGGGAGTACGGAAGAGCGCAACTTAAGCTAATATAAATGGAATCGCACCTCTTTCAACCATGGACTCACTGAGTTGAAGATACCACTTCTTGCGACATTGTACCTCGTTGCGCGTCTCCATTACATCAGCTACAAACTCCCAATCAATCCCATCCAACTGGACCCACGTTGGGCCCCTAATCCCTTCTGCCTCCTGGCAAGTCTGTCCATACCCAAATTTCACCATCTGTTTAACATTGCTGCCGCGACTGTATCCACGATCCACCACAAACAGACCAAGGACCCCTCCTTGCTTCAACACATTCAAGCATAACATGGGCATGCACAAAGATACTCAAACGATTTACTTACCAGCACCTCCTCCACCCACCCCCGACCCAAAACAAAAGGGAGGGCGAGGCCAAAAGAAAAGGCAAGAGCAGAGGCAAAGGAGGATGAAGGCAGAGATAATTGAAAAGAGAGAGTGCCCCCCCCTTTCCCCCCCCACCCCCCCCCCCTCTCTCTCTCTCTCTCTCTCTCTCTCTCTCTCTCTCTCTCTCTCTCTCTCTCTCTCTCTCTCTCTCTCTCTCTCTCTCTCTCCCCCCCTCCCCCCCCCCCCTCTCTCTCTCTCTCTCTCTCTCTCTCTCTCTCTCTCTCTCTCTCTCTCTCTCTCTCTCTCTCTCTCTCACACACACACACACACACACACACACACACACACACACACACACACACCCACACCCACACACACACACGCACGCCTAACCACATACCCCCCCCAACACCCCCCCCCCACCCACAGACAGTCATAGAGAGAGACAGGGGAAGGGGGAAGCTCACTTTGACAAGATTGAGATGGGTATTGACAATTTCCCGCAAACGCCTCTCTTCTTCCTCTGACCATTTGCCGGTCTTTCTCTTGTTTCCCAGCTTGATGTAGCGGTACCTGTCCCGGCACAGTTCAGGCATGCGGCCCAAAGCAGCCCCAATCTCCGCCCACCGGCGGCCGCGCTCCGCGACAAGTGTCACAAGGCGTTGGGTGTCCTCTTCTGTCCACTTCCCCTATGCAGCACGCTTCAAAGTTCAAAGCCCCCCCACCCCCTGGCGTGACACAAGCAACGAAGAACCGAAAGCTCCACAGTACCGGAATGCTTGCACATATTTCATTTAAGTTCCCACCCTACCCTACGAAGAGTCCCCGTCATCCTGACATTCAAACCTCAGATTCATAGACATAAAAAAATGAAAAATAAAAATTGAAACATTGAAATTAAGAAATCCCTACATCGAGTTCATGCAGTGGCCCAGCCCCTCGAGACTAGTTTGCGGAAGACCTGGCAAAATTGAAAATCTGTACTAGAGACATGACCCTGCCACAGGGAACTACATTGGATATCACAACCGCTTATTTTTGGTTGAACGCTGCACATGCTTTCGGCAATGCAAGGCAGCAGCCTACAAGACCAGTTCCTCATCAGCAACACCTACAGAACATTGAGTACGCTGTACCTATTGAATCTAGCGGGCCCCTACACACAGGGACCACAGGGACCTCTGTAGTTCTGTACACGTACAGCAATTTCAAGAACTGACATGTGCAAGTGGTGTTTAAGCAATAACAACTGCATGTGTTGCTCCGCATGTAGCGAGAAGAATACATATAGCCATACGCTCCAAATTTCGGTGCGATGCACACATGGGCCAACATATGCTGGTATTGTACACCCTAACACACACTTGTACATACCAATAGGTGTTTACACCGGTCATGAAGACAGTTAGATCCTCACTTCAAAAAGGAGACAGCCATTTGCAGGCACAACACGAAGAAAACATTACCACAAGCCTTACCACAAGCTTCCTGCCAAGGCTCGATATTTGTGCTGTCTACCTAGTGTTCCTGGGCGAACACTGGGAGATATTTGATTCAAATTACAGGACTAGTTTCTCCTAGAAAGATCACGTACCAACTTATTACCCTCGTGAATAAGGCGAATCCCATGCCCATAAATAGAGCGGGCACTGCGATGCGGTAGAGCCCGAGCGACCTCAAGCCAGGCACCTTTTGCTTTGGATCTCTGGGTTTTTACCGCCCAAGAAAGATCGCTCTCGCTGAAATTATGGCACCGCGCATACTCCTGCAGAGAGCATCAAGTTCAAAGAACCTCAATCTTCCCCACATTGTACCCAGCACACTCTGGTAGCCAGCTTACATTAAAGAGGCCAACTGCGAGAGAAGAAAAACCATAGTAGCAACACCTTCGGGAAGTGCTTTTACCTTCAAAGCATTCATGATGGTAGTTTCCTCTGCCTCAGAGTAGCGCCCCCTTCGTTTTCGTACGGCACCAAGCGTTGCTCTCCATGAAATTTCCGGCATGCCCAGGTTTTCAGGCTGCACTGGGGTACTGCAGCTTGGCCTTTCCAAATTTTCATGACAGGTGTCAGCCTGCCCAGCTGCTTCAGCATTGGCAGGTCTCAAAGATACCTCTGATAGCCCCACTTGCATTTCATGAATCCTGGAAGTTTTTCTCTTGCGCCTCTTTGCAGCCCCTCTCTCAGCCTCTTGCTGTGCTCCTTGCTCCTTGCTGGGTCCCGCTTCTGTAAGCTGTTCCTTGTCAGGGGAGTTTTCGCTCGCAAGTGTTGCATGGCTGACAGATATCGGAACCGTGGGGCCATTGTGATCTTCTGCAAGTGCTTGGCTCCCTTGTTGTCCCCTCATCATAGACATCTGGAGCAAAGCAGCAATGGCCTCTGGCTCTGCGGTCAGATCTTCTTTTCTTGCGCCTTTTCTCTTCCGAGGCGTCCTGTGTGCTGTGACCAGCTCCTCTGCCAGTAAAGGTGGCACGTTGGACTGTATCCGACCTGTTGTTTGCTTGGGTCCTTTGTGGAGTTTACTGCTCACACCCTCTTGCTGGAAACTGGGGTCTGCCACCTTTCTCTTGCTGCTGAGGCAAGCTGTGACTGCAGCACATGACAAAGAGTTCTCCTTTGTCATGCCTTTGTCAATCTCCTGTGCTCTAGTTTTTTTGCCCATACTTCCTTGCAGAAGATAACAGACTCTTTACCTATAGCCAATCTTCTGACCTGCAAACTTTGTAGGCCCCCTCAGCCTACGGCCCTCAATAAGCACCAGAAACAATGTAGGCCTGCCACGCAAGAAGCAACAGCCAGATACAGCTGCAAAGGCATGCTGTATCGCGCATCAAAATCACGACTTAAACGGAACAAGGCCTCCTGCCTGTAAGGAATGCCTTCGTCCAGGCCAACCTCAATTCCACCTCTGTGACTGGTGCTTCGGTCGCTTCCGTACGGCCCTCCTCTTCCTCACCTGCATTACAGAACCCAATTAGTTCGAAAATCCGTTTCGTAAGTACTCCGCGCATTTCGGGAATTCAGACCACCGCTCAGACTTGAACCGTACCCTCCAGAACGTTGGCGTACGTACCTGACAAGCCGGGTGAAGCCTTGCAAAACGTTGGGTTTGAAACCTTGCCAGTTCTGCTTCGTATTGAGCCAGATGCTAAGTTCAAGGCATGACATACAACATTCAGGCTTTTGCACATGCGAAAAACATGGGACGCGGCCTCCCAAGAGATATCGCAAGCCGGAGGATCCCTTTGCAGAAAGTGAAAACTTGCTTTCAAAATTGCTTATCCCTTCATCAGGCAAGGAATTCTCACGGTGTTCATGGAATGAATGTCATGCCCAAGAGGTTGGACGGTCGTCTCACTGTACCAGACACTATAATGGCACCGTACTGCAGGCGGCCGAAGGATGTCGAGCAAACGAGCCCACTGGAAGTTTCTCGACATTAAAGAGGAGGCGATCATGCAAGAAGCACACACTGCGCTTCAATACGACAAGTCATAGTTTCATAGCATTCGCAGGCTTTCTGGTCTAGGCAAAGCTTGGTGATCATTTGGTTCTCACTAAAGACGTGCAATGGGCGACGCCGAAGCCCTGAAGGTGCGCCAGTGACTATTTTGGAAGTTTGTATACTGCTTTTATCTTACACTTTGGAACTTGATATCACTTTCACTCTGGTCCTTCCAGTCTGGAAAGACTGAGCTTGCGTAGACTCCCGAAGGGCAGTCTTGCGGTTTCGTTTTTGCTGTCTCTCATGGATATCAGGGCGTGTACGTAAATAACTGGCTGTTTCCACTAATAAGTTTTGCCTCAAGATTTCAGATAGCTGAAAGATGGTGGTTGATAGTCGTCAGAAAAGTCGGGTGGGTTGCGTGGACTTGCGGCTGTTGAAAAAGGGTTCTCTTCACTGCAGGCAAAGGGTAATTCAGCATTTTCGGCTGGTAATTTTGAGGAAGCTATTGAGTATTTTACCGAAGCTATTGCCGCTGATCCCGGGAATTACATACTGTACAGCAACCGGTCGGCAGCTCGGGTATGGATTTGCAACTCTTAAGCAGCCAGGGACATTAGGACGTCTCAAGAAATAGTAATTGCACATCATTTTAGGCTGATTGCACCATGAGACCGATCCACACTCCCTGGCATGATCCCTGTACAGCCAGCTCAGCTGCTCGGCCCACTGATCTGGAAGTTCCTTTCTCAGGCTTTTAGCTATAAATGTGTGGTGTTTGCAAGTAAGAGATGCTTGTTAAACCTTCTTAACCCACATTTATCAAGGGAGGATAAGCAGTCAGGCGCATTATGCTGCCTAGGAACATGAATTCGGAAATGCTCATGCCATGCTCCACAAGAACCTTGAGTTTTCTTTGGTCATCAGCATGTTCCTGCTGCTACCCCCCGCCGGGGGGAAGGGGGGGGGTTGTCTCTTAAGGGAGGAATTTATCTTTCTCCCTTCCCTTTCTCCATACGAATATGCTTCACACACACATACAACTGCACCATTCCATGAGTGTATGTGCACGCACACGTTGTCTCTCTCTCTCTCTCTCTCTCTCTCTCTCTCTCTCTCTCTCTATCTCTCTCTCTCTCTCTCTCTCTCTCTCTCTCTCTCTCTCTCACTCTCTCTCTCTCTCTCTCTCTCTCTCTCTCTCTCTCTCTCTCTCTCTCTCTCTCTCTCTCTCTCTCTCTGTGTGTGTGTGTGTGTGTGTGTGTGTGTGTGTGTGTGTGTGTGTGTGTGTGTGTGTGTGTGTGTGTGTGTGTGTGTGTGTACACGCTTTGTGTATGCAAGCAATCGCTGGCGGATGTTTATTGGCATGGGCTCGTATGGTTTGTCTATGTGCGTCTTGGTATGTTGCTCTTTCTTGCTTGCTTCCTTGAAACTCCCGTTCATCGTCCCCTTGCACCCCGGACCCCCTCAGTCTTCAAGCATAGGTAATGAGAGATAGCAATCTATGCAGTTTTCTGACTCACTGGACTGCTGTCGCATTGCAGGCAAGTTTGGGGCAATATTTGGAGGCACTTGAAGATGGAGAAAAGGTAGGGTCAGTTGAGATAAGGTTCTAAAAATGACAATTCTCCATGTGAGAGTTGAAAATGCAACCCTCTGGCAGAGTAAAGATTCTGTTGCTCGGTTTTACTGCGCATTCTTGTCCGTAAGCTATGGCATATGGCGCAGATCCTGTGTTCCATTGTACAACCACAATGCTTTGGCAGCTACTGAGGTTGTGAGCCCAGTGCTTGATATACGTTTTGCTTGGATGTGCGTGTGCGTGCATGTGTGCGTGTGCGTGTGTGTGTGTGTGTGTGTGTGTGTGTGTGTGTGTGTGTGTGTGTGGGGGGGGGGGGTGGGTTTGATGGGAGGAAGAGAGTGGAGCAGGGGGAAGAGGGGTAGGCATGGATTGAGAGGCGGGGGGAATAGGGGGGGGGGGGGAGTGACACCTACCTGTAAGTATGCTATTTTTGGCACTCGTCGTGGTGGTGATGTAGATTAGTACCGAAACTTAAACAAGTGGGAGTATTGCCCTTGCAGGTCCTGGAGCTGAAGCCGGACTGGGCCAAGGGGTATTCCAGAGTTGGGGCTGCCCAATTAGGCTTGAGAAATATTGATGCTGCTATCAAAACCTATGAGAAAGGTACTGTGCCCTACAATGAGAAGCTCTAGGACTGGGGATGCACTCTCTGGGGTTAGGGCATCCCAGTGGATGGCCTGGAGAGTTAGGAATTATTCATACCTCTGACGCCCCCCCCCCACCCCCCGGGGCGGGAAAAAAACAATAGAAAGAAAAAGAGAGTCCCACACATACATATTCACTCTTCCTCTCCCCCCCCCCCCCCGGTGTTAATCATTGAGATTGGCTGGTTTTTATGCGAACCCATTTGTGGCCACCCCAAATCCGGTTTTGATCGGCCACTTTCTGTCATGGCTCTCTCTTTTCCTCATGCCACCCCACCCATTCTCTCCCGCCCTTCGACTCCCAGAAATAGGCCCTATGTGCAAAAGCGGAGAGAGGGGGGGGGGGGGAGGTGCAGCAGAAGCAGCATGATGGATCGATGCCACCCAGAAGGCACTCTGACACAGGGTTTGGGGGAGGGGGGGGGCAGGCTTGATGCAAGACCCCACCAACGAGGCCTTGAAATCGGGGCTGGAGGAGGCGCACGTCGCCAAACGGTCCAACGGGTCCACCGGGTTGTTCGGGAGCGACTTTCTGCAAAAGGTCATGCTGCATCCAGAGACGCGAGAATTAGTCAAAGACCCTACATTCATGAAAATGCTTCTGGTGTGTGCCGCCCCACTCCTGCTTTGCTTTGAGTGATACAAGTGTGATGTCTGACAGCACTACGCTCATTGCAGCATCTCTCATAACTTTGATATCCCTTTCTTTCCCATCCCCCAGGTCTGTTGTGTTTGCCAGGGCTCCCTTGCTCCTCTCCCCTCCTCCGACACAGCTCGGGCGTTTCCCCCGGTCTCCTCGCGAACCTCTGTTAGGGGGCCCGGCCAATCGAGTAATGGCGGGGTGGTGGTATGGCGGTATGCGTTTTCCGGTGCTAAAGATCAGCTTTCGCTGGCAGTTATGCTGCTACTCATCTATGTTGTCGTCGTTGTTGTCATCGTCGTAGACTTTGTCATTGCCATTACCGTTTTGTGTGCGTTTGGGGGGGGGGGGGGCGGGGGGCGGAAGGTGGGCGGGAGTAGGGAGACGGGTCTTGGAGACTGGGAAAGCCACGACGGGAATGATGATGTTTCTGATGCTGATGAGCATGATGCTGATGCTGAAAGTGATGCTGTGATGTGTGCAGGAAGTTGGAAGAGATCCATCCGCGTTGCCCAAGTACCTGTCAGACCCTCGATTTGCAAAGGCCATGGAGGTCGGCCTTGGCGTGAGCATCCAGACCAACGACCCAGGAGAGCCGCCCGCCAAGCCGGCAGCCCCAAAAGCTCAGCAGCCCGAGCCTTCCCCAGAGCCTATGGAGGTATGATCTGTTCCACGTGCTCTGCACCTTTGCCATGGCCTTTACCCGATTTCGTGTTGTTTCGGGGGCGAGGCCCCCCCCCCCCCCCACCTGCCAGGTGGGGGGCGCCAGGTTCCTTATGTACCGTTGTGCCTTCCAGAGGTTGCCTATAAGCCACCCCGGCCTTTTGGTGTTCCCCGAGGTGGGTTTCTGCATGATGCGAGAGTATTCCTGCACGCTTCCTCTTTTGTTTTGACTTGTTGTCTGGCGCCTGCTCTCCCTCATTTGTATTTCTCCTCCCGTCGCCCCCCCCCTCTCTCCTTCCCCCCCCCCCTTCTCTCTCTCTCTCTCTCCCTCTCTCTCTCTCTCTCTCTCTCTCTCTCTCTCTCTCTCTCTCTCTCTCACACACACACACACACACACACACACACACTCTCTCTCTCTCTCTCTCTCTCTCTCTCTCTCTCTCTCTCTCTCTCTCTCTCTCTCGCTCTCTCTCTCTCTCTCTCTCTCTCTCTCTCCCCCCCTGTCTCTCTCTCTCTCTCCTCTCCTCTCTCTCTCTCTCTCTCTCTCTCTCTCTCTCTCTCTCTCTCTCTCTCTTCTCTCTTCTCTCTCTCTCTCTCTCTCTCTCTCTTCTCTTCTCTCTTCTGTGTGTGTGTGTGTGTGTGTGTGTGTGTGTGTGTGTGTGTGTGTGTGTGTCCCCATCCCCTTTTCCGTGCCCTTTCTTTGCATATGCTCTGTGATTACTTATCAAAAGCAAATGCATTATTCGTTCATGTGGGTTTAGTTATCATAATGTCCCCTGCATGGTCCCTTCATGGTTCGCATGACCCTGAACCTTATTTGATTCTTAGAGATTTGTAATAATGCCCCTGGTGTTATTTGATCGCAGTTCCTGCGAGGTTGTCTGACAGGTCTGCAATGTTTCCTGTTTGAGTCGAGTTCTGGAATCGCTTGGGGATGACTCCGTTTGACCCTGTGCCACAGCAAAAGAAAAGTTGAGGGGTCAAGTAGGTGGTTATGGGGGTTGAGGGGGTGTTGTAGGTAGAAGAGGAGCTAACAGAAGAGGAGAAAGATGGGAAGGCCAAAAAAGAAGCAGCTCAGAAAGAGAAAGAGCTGGGCAACGCTGCCTACAAGGCTCGTAGCTTTGATGAAGCTATCCAACACTACAACAGAGCCATGGAACTTGATGACTCTGATGTATCCTTCCTCTTGAACAGGTGGCATCTTTCCCTACCCTCTCTCCCATTCTTTATCTCTCCCTCCATCCTCCCCACCCCGGCCCACCTGCCCTTCCTTCTCTCTCTCTCTCTCTCTCTCTCTCTCTCTCTCTCTCTCTCTCTCTCTCTCTCTCTCTCTCTCTCTCTCTCTCTTCTGTGTGTGTGTGTGTGTG
>KV908464.1:300156-305156 GCA_002005505.1 Botryococcus braunii | reverse complement strand
TGGGGCCCCATGTCGCTGGTGTGGTCAGGAGATGGATCGGTGGGGTGACCATGCCGTTCAGTGTCGGGTGGGTCGTGGGGTGGCGGTTACTATTCTTCATAATGCGGTACGGGATGTGCTGTGTCGGATAGGGAAGGAGGTGGAGGCGGTGGTCACCCGGGAACCTCCACTCGCTGTTCGGGTTCTAGGTTTCGTGGCGGGTCGGCAGGACTTACTGTTTCTTGATTGGGGTGGGGAGAGGTCTGTATGTTGATGTAGTGGGGACTTCTTCACTCGCTGCGTCTTACTGGGCTGCTGGGGGGCGGGGGGGGGGGGGTTTGCCTGGTGGGGCTGCGGCGCGGGCTGCTGCTGGCAAGTTGGCCTCTTATAGAGGGGTCTTGTTCAGGCAGCCGCCACGTGTGGTTTTCCGCCCTTTCGTGTTCGAAACATTCGGGGTTCTCGGTACGGCAGCGGAGGAGTTCTTGAAGCGGCTCCAAGGCCTCATTAATCAGGCTATAGACGCGCATGAAGACCTTGTCTGGTTTTCTAGGCAAAGGAGGGTGAGTTTTATGATCGCGCATGCTGTTGGGCGGCATTTGGCGGCGCGGCTCACTTATGGGGGGGTTGACGTTCGAGTTTGGGGTTGTGGGGGTTTTTGCGGTGAGGGGTCTTGATTTCCTCTTATGTTATTCAAAGGGTTCCAAGTCTATGCCGACAAATGTCAGCTTTCCAAAGAGCGGCCCCTTGCTTACTGAGCTTGACGCAAGCCGACACGGACGTCCTTAAGAGCATTGGTTGCCGAGCACATGTCTTCTTGGCACAATGGCGGCACCAGTAATGTAGCCGACCATGTACTGCCAAAACAGCGCTGTCTTGGCAGTAACACTTCAATGCTGGGCAAGTCAGACTTGACATCAGCTTCATGTGCTCAGTTGTGTCTGGACATGACTTGCCCAGCTTCTGGCACTATGATGCCCCTTACAGGTTCATCTTGCCAGCAGCCCGCAGCCCTATTTGGTGCAGGGCGTGGCATGTCTGTGGGTGGGGAGTGATTCAATATGTGCCGGGCATTCTGTCGAACATCCGTCGTACACCTGGATATGGCATGACACCGGAAGGAATATTTCTGCGTGTACCAGGACCGAGCATTCCAACCATGTGTCCACGTTTAAATCGAAGGAAAAGTTTGTGGGCAACCATCTTCAAATGGGTCGTTAGGGTTTGATGCCAGGCTCAATGTATTGTGCTTTGTAAGTTTCACAGACATTTGGCTCATTCATACGCATACGGTGCGGTTCATACGACTAGACCTCCCTTTGCCTCTCACCGTGCCCAGTATGCTGGACAGATGTAGTTCCCTTACACAAGATTTGGATAAAACAGAGCGGCTCCAGTGCCAAGTTGGATGCCAACGACCCCAACCCAGATGTTAGAAGGTAAAAGTGAAATATATCAGTCTCAGGCCCCCTTTGCCCGAATAGTCACGTGTTTGAAGGTGCACGTACATTCCTTTCCTTTCTGGTGCCTCTGTCTTGCCTGTCTGTGGACTGGTTTTCGTCACCATCACATTACGCCCGTTTTTGGACAGGCTTGTTCAGAGCAGGATGCATAAACGGGCCGCTCCATGCCGCAACGGCACGTGGATTTTACTGTACAGAGCGGTGCCATGACTTAGTTTGGTCGTCAAACTGCTTGGAACAGCCACTTTCCTGAAGCCAATTTTCCTTGCTGCCACGGCACGTGGGTTTACTGTACAGGGCGGTGCCATGCCTTCGTCTGCTCAGCATCCAAACTTTTGGAACAGCCATTTGACTGAAGCCGGCTTTTAGGGGGCCTCAACAGAGCGGAGACGAACAGCACCCCTCACGTGGCCCTATTTAACGACTTTTCCAGGCCTTATTGAGCAAAATGTACCCGTTGAAAAGGATCACAATTTTGTGCACGTATCGCCGGTCTTCACGCGACGGAAGTACAGGATGCCGTTTGTGGCTAAGCCAAACATTAGGCTCAGTATGAGTCACGTAGAAAGAAGAGGATACGTAACCTGTAGTCCTTTTTTGCAATCCAAGTTTTACTTACCCACCAATTCAATTTTCTGTCAACCTGGTGTAGTTTTTCAGAGAGACAGCGACAGATCAAGGCTTGTCTTCAAAGCTTCGACACCGGCGGAGCATGGTTACTCCTGGCAGTATGGAGATTGTTCCAGAGCCTATTTGGAGCTTGGGTGAATCCATGCATCGTCCTACAGAAGTGAGGCCAGGTATATAACAACAAATTTGTATAGGCCGACGTTGCGATGCACAGTTAGGATGCGGATGATAGTAAACTTTAGCATTTGGATTGTCAAAAGTTGTAAGCTTCCATTACGTCATTTTTTGGAGATTGTCAACAGGTCGTTGAATTCTACATATTGCTTTTACAGGCCCCTGTTTTTCCTTGTCAATTGGTGGGGACCCCGGAACGTCTCACGTTGGCGGCTTTACCCACTGTCTTTTCGGATGTGCGGCTTTTTGTGATGTGAATCTTACAGTGGTGTGGAATTGATGTCCTCCTTCTACTGTTTGATTATGTTTCTGTTGGGTTGGAAACTGGGCAGGGCTTTTTCTTGGAGGCCTGCTGTCCCTGGCTTTTGTTCAGCAACTTCAATTAACGCATGTTTTGGTAATATCCCTGGTTCACTTCTGAAAAGTAGGAGTGACCTGTTTTATGTGTTCTCTGTTTTTGGAACACTCACAACTGGTTGTCCACAGCCTCTTGTGCGTTTGATATCAAGTCCAGCCGTGCCTCGCTGTTGTGTCTCTAGCCTAAGATTCACAGATACGCATCCCTGCGTCCCTTAAGTCAAAGATTCTCCCATAGGGTGTCGCTAGCCACTTGCTGGTGCTCGGGAAACTGATGCAGGTAAGTACCTACTGGGCACCTTTAAACATGACCTGTGGTAGGCAGGAAGCAATCTTGCTGGCATAAAGAATGGTCGTTTGGAACTTTGGTCGAGAGACTGAACATTATGGTGCAGTAATGGCACTGGTGTTGCCAGGAATGGCAATCGTTGACTTAACACGTCTTTCCAACGGTATTTGTAAGGCTCAGGGCTACTTCAGATTAAGCATAGCTGGTTCACCTTGACGAATCAGCTTGTATCCGACCCTAGAAACATGAATTAGCTTCTACATGAGATTAAGCATGGCTGGTTAGACTTGAGTATTAGCTTGCATCTGACCTGGGCTTCGCCCCGGGTTTTCGAAAAATCCCCTGGTAACCTCGAAGCGGTGGAATTATTCCGCTTGTACCATCCCGATCCCCATATATCGGTGGTTCAAAAGGTTTGGACCACTGTTTGGCCTTATTGTTTTGATAAACCTTTATGGAAACCACTTCTTTGAATTTTGCCGCAAAGTTTCTAGAGATGAATTAGCTTTGATATAGCAAAGCTCTCGAAACATTTGCGGAGTAGTCAAGGAATGTGGCGGTCATTGCGCATTTAGCCATGTGCACAGCAAAGGCACGAGCGACATCAATTTCTTTCCCAGTGGGATTCAGTATTGCTGCAGCTCTGGACGGCTGTTTATCTAACCTGGCTTTAGATAGGGCTCAACCCATTTGTGCAAAGCTTTGCTCCTTTGCAACACCCAACTTTCAGTTCAGCATTTCCATTTTTTGAGCATATGCAATGGGAGCCAGCGGTACTTAGGATCCACTCATCACTAAAATGAATAAATAAGTTTTTGAGTTGTGGATACCAGAAAGTCATACAATCGGCATAAGTACACCCTTGTAACAGACCTTGGAGGAGATGATCGGATTTGACACATGTATTTGGCAAAAAGAGATATCAAACGGTATAGAACAAAGCATCTGCCTCCTTCATCTGTTCCCTTACATTAAGTCCCATTCTGCCTCCAGCCTCTCCCTCCCCCCCACCCCCCTTCCCGCCCTCCCTCCTCCCCCCTCCCTCTGTCACTCCTTCCCTCCCTCCCTCCCTCCCTCCCACCCACCCTCCCTCCCACCCACCCTCCCTCCCTCCCTCCCTCCCTCCCTCGCTCCCTCCCTCTCTTGCTTGCTCGCACGCAGGCATGCACACGCACGCACCACACACACACACACACACACACACACACACACACACACACACACACACACACACACACACACAAACACACACACACACACACACACACACACACACACGCACACGCACACGCACGCACGCACGCACTGACAGACACAAACACACACAAACACACACACACACACACACACACACACACACACACACACACACATACACACACACACACACGCACGCACACACACACCTACACACACACACACACACACACACACACACACACATACACACACACACACGCACGCACACACACACCTACACACACACACACACACAGTCTTCCCAGTGGGGCCTCCGTTCTTCCCCAAACAGCTCCGAAATGCGTTCTTCAGTGCAATATTGTGGACCAGTGCTGCTAACAGGCGGTAGGCGGGTGCTGCAGTCCATTCTGGAAGGCAATCTGGAGCGCGGGCGCGACGAGGAGCTCAGCAAAGTGAAGCACATGCAGATCGCCCTGAGCGATCTGGAAACCTCCGACATCCTGTCCCACCTACCTGGCTGCGTGGACTTCATCCGGGAGGCTCTCCAATCTGGCGGCCGCATCTTGGTGCACTGCATGGCTGGCGTGTCTCGCAGCGCCACGGTGAGTCACCGATTGTGAAACTTCATCATTGTGAAATTTCGTCATCATGAGATGTTATCATCGTGATATGGTATACCAGCGTGAGATATCATCATCGTGGGATATCATCATCGTGAGACATCATCACTAATTTAGAGTTCATGGCAGAGACGTTGGCTTCAATTGGTCGCAAGACCAACACCAATTTGTTATGACAGGAACTCCCCCCCTCCCCCTTCTCACAACAATCTGTGACGGTCTACGACGACAGCAAGCCCCCACTACAATCTAATACACCACCCCCCTGAAAAGAACGAGATGGGCATGTGC
>KV908464.1:260156-295156 GCA_002005505.1 Botryococcus braunii | reverse complement strand
TAGCTCTTGTGTAAGGGAGGTTCGTGCATGTTTGTATGGCCTCATTCAGCAGTTCAGGACTCGCGAGTCGGGTCGGGACTTCAAACTCAGGAGCCAGAAGTTGCGTCACCTATTGGAACTGGTTACACGGAAGTTGCGAGTAGTATCCGGCGAGATGGGAGCTTAAGACTGATAAGGGAGTCGAGAGGTATTTACCGACAGGCGGCCTGTCGTTTGTACGATGCCCACACGGTATGCTTTTTGTTTGAGAAACGACGACAGCTGAGGGTTGGTACTAATGTCCTTCACCAGTTTTCTCAAATTTGACGTTCTTGGGTGGTTTAGTTCCAGCGACCACGGGCACCTGGGGTTGTGTAAATTAGAAATTGCACAGATTTCTAAAGCACGACCAAAGTAAAGAAGTCAGACTCGAAAAGCGTATAGAGCTCGGACTTCCAAGTGTTTGGAGGTGCTCCTTGTACAGAGGAGCGCTCAAGATCGGCGTTGAAGGTGTGTGGTTTCCCATAAGAAAGACAGAAGCTGTTTTAGGGTGGAAAGGTTTGAGAGCTGAAGATCTGGTATATGTTGTTTGACTGATCCCATCTGTACAGAAGGGTCAGGGAGTAGGGACTCTGATTAGGAGGCACGCAACCAAGTGTCACGGACCTCGCTGCAGGTTTGGAAAGATCAGATGAATGGTAAAGGGTTGGATCTCAGACGGTCCGTACGTGCCTGGCATGCACTTATACACCGGTGCACTTCAGGAGCTTTAACTGCAGGGCTTCAACACGTATGCGTATGAAGTCGAAGGTCGTCTTCCAGCTTTGTACCTGCATGGCTGGGCGGCTGGTGTCATTCTGCAAGTAGCAAAGTTCCACACTAAGTTCTGGTTACAACTTCAAATATTGTGCCATCCCTATAATTATCTTCCCAAGGCACTGATACTGGGCCTTGGCCTCACATTGCTGGCGTTTTAGTTCTGAAGATATCTGTACATCGATGTCTGTACATCGCTTTGCTGGGCATCTTCCCTAATGACCCAGCTGTCCTAGCAATATACATCCTAGCTACATAGCTATGGTATCTCCAGCATAGAAGGCCATTATTATGTTAACACAATATTAACCATGTTGCGCAGTCGAAGGATACCAAGCGCTGTGGTCCGGGACGTTTACTGAACCGGTGCTGGTAGTGTTGCCAGATGTTCATGCATGGTGGTGTGCATCAGAAAGTCTGCTAACCTGATTCAGATGGGATGGCTGGAATCTTTGGAACCGATACTACCCATCAATTGATGCATGGCTGGCATGCGCAGGAATTTGGTTGAATTTCGTCAAATGGGTGGCTTGGTGATTAATACGGGGCCAGTCAGGTGATCACATCATGCTGCAGCTGGAGCGCCAGAAGATGCATTGCAACGATGCTGACTGATGCCCCAAAAAGTTCATTCATCAGAGGAGGTCTGATGCCCGAAAAGGTCTATAAAATTTATAATTATTCGTCAATGGAGGCGTTGCGTTTGTACACCCTCTTACAGGTTGGAAGGGTACAGATTTGCACGATTCACGTGGGACAGGTGATGTAGCAGCAGCAGTGCATCGTCCCTGATTCCCTCCACACCCAAAGAATGGAAACTTGATACTTGTCCAAAGGCATTGTGGTTGTTCGGCAGGTGATGGAACTTTAGGTTGAGCAAAGCACCGTCCTTTAGCTCGAGCCAGCCTCAATCACAGGTTAAAGGGTGTGGAATACTAGCCTCGCCCAGCAAGGTACAGGTGTTGCTTGGTAAATGCAGATGCAATTTAGCCAGTTGCAGGCATTAGTCTGCCGTAAAGGGTTTCGTATATGCAGGTTTATGCATACCCTGCATAATCTTGGAGTAATAATATCAGTTTTGTCATTAATGATATGTCACAGTGATTTGCAAGTAGGACCCCAACGGTCCCGATTCGTATATACGTAGTTTCTATCCCTACTATCCCTCTTTGCATCCCATAGTACAAGAGGTATTGTAGCCCTCGTAGAGATGGTAGACAGAAGTCTTGTTCACGCCCCGGCGCTCTTTCTGGTGCTGGCCCACTTAAGAGGGGACATGGTTTTGGACATGCGTTGACATACGAGGACCGATTGGACTCTGCACGCTTTGTGTGAAAATTTTAACCCCTTTTAACGCGCCGTGGCACTAAGGTGCAGAGTCTATGTGCACACAGATTCTGTTGAATATCGGACTCGTAGCTTCGTACTGGTATCCACTCACATTGCCTTGCACTTGGTCAAGGTTTGTCGTGGGTATCCTGTTTGCATTTTTGAGGATGAAATTATGAAGTAAGAATGACGACAGTTGAAATAGGAGTTTTCGTAAATCCGGGAATGCCCGGGATTCAACTTGTCTGCTGTCTTCAGGGCTCTATATAGCTTCAAGCACGTGGTCCTAGGATCTTCAGGGCCTTGGCGACAGCGCCGATTTGTGCTAGCTTAGGAACCTGCCGCGAAGGGAGATTCATGCTGCAAGGAAGGAAATATTATATCCAAAACCAGCCATTACGGCTGAAGGGATGACCATTCCTAGCATGTTCTCGAAACCTACTCGCCCCTGCAGGGGACACAAACAGCAAACTTGCGGCGGGCTCGCTATAAGGCATTTACCGCCTGAATCCTCTGTTCAAGAAACCCCGTATGCGTGTCCTCAATCACCCTTGGGCAAACCCTCAAGGTAAAGGTTATTGAAGTACCATGGATTTGCTTCGATTCGGTCCGATCCGGATTTCTCAGCAAAGCGAAGGCTGTGCCTGCGGCTGGGTAACGATGAAACTGGTAAAGTCAGGAAATCCGAGGCTCATATTATCTGTCTTCTTATTGCACGCTAGCACTACGTGTCAATGCAGAAACAGACTCGTTGTGGGGGTTTCTTGTGATAGTAATTATGCTCGGACTAGGAGCAGGATATCTTCGAAACCATCGATGGTTTCTCCTCTAGATCTAGAGCCCTTCGTAATCTGTTGTTGCCTGGCATGGACGATTGGGAATGCGAAGTCGACGTGGCGGGCTATGCGACCAGTTTCACAAGGCCATCGATTGCATTCACGAGAACTTGTCATGAATTGGAAGGGCTACATGGAAATGGTTGGATGCAATCGAAATGGATTGTGGCATTGAATAGCATGTGTGAGGGCGTGTTCTGTCGACAAGACAGGGTTTCTGCTGTGTAATAATTATTTTAGTTAGTCCAATATTCAGAATTGTTTCAGTACATCTTAAATTTGTTCCCTCCAGTCTGGATTGCTGAATGTAGGTTCAACGCCCGTATCCTATCTAGACCGGTGTATCGACTCTCTTGCTGTGCTCCTTTGAAGGGAGCACAAAATTGGATATGGGCTGTCAATTATGTTACATATATATATATATATATATGTATATATATATATATATATATATATATATATATATATATATATATATATATATATATATATATATATATATATATATATATATATATATATATATATATATATATATATATATATATATATATATATATATATATATATATCCTGTTTAGTAGGAATGCAGTCTCTGTGATATTGTGTGCTTTGTAGCCTTTGTGGACAGAGTTGTGGCCTTTCCAAATGTATTTTTTCTTTTCTTTACAGCCTTCACAAAAAGAGCTCAGAGGAGAATGTAGCCTAGTGTATGGGGTTCATTCGTTAAATGTTGTAAGTCTGGGTAAGGACCTGCCAGTAGCACCAGGGCGCGACTCGTGCAAATAGTTACATATACCATGATATTGTGTACGGATCTCGACACAATAGCATCAGTGCTCATTATTCCGTTTTGCACAATACATATGCATCGAAAGTATATGCCTTTATAAGATTATGTGTGAACATATGTAGCAGTCTGCTTACCTTCTCATGAAATTCCACGCTGTATTGGTGTACCGGAGCCATCATTTTGGTTGGATTTTGCCTGTACATGATCCATAGTACTGGTAATTTTCTAACTGAACTATGGACGCTTGTTCAGTCTTGTTCATAACTCAACCATAAGCAATCAGCAAAAGTCCTTGATGATATCATATGTATTCACAAAAAAGCTCTTTCGTATTGCACCAACATATTGACACAAATCAATACCGTCGTATTCAACAAATATGTTAATGATCGTTCGTTTACGCATTGCGTAGGTGATGTATTCTTCTACTGCGTTGTCATTTTTGTCGTAGTCCAGTCGAACTGCTTCTACATAGGGAAATTACGACCCCCTCACCACAAAAACCTCACAACCCTAAACTCGAACGTGCAACCCCCCCCCCCCCCCCCAAAAAATAAGGGATCGATCATAAGGGAGCTCCGGAGCCTCGCAGCCAACTGCCGCCCAACGGCCTGGGCAATCGCAAAGCTCACCCTCCAATGCGTAGAAAACCATACAAGGTCTTCATGCGCAACTAGCGCCTGTTTAACCATTATTTCCACGCTTGATGCGACCATCGTCGTTGGAAACAATGGCATTGGAATAGTCGTCGATACTCGTCATCATCCTCCTTCTCCTCCTCATAATTACCAGTGCACCACTGCCACCACCATCATCATCTGTGTCGTCGTCGTCGTTGCCGTCGTCGTCGTCTTCGTCGTCGTCATCATCATCATCATCATCATTATTGTTACATTTTGTGCCATATAGTGAGATTGCCTTCCTCTTGAACAGACATGAACTCTTAAAAGGAACTGACAAACATTGGCATGAACAAAGGCATACATGAGACGCTTATCACAAAGAAGTGTAATTGAGCACAAGGTCATGTTATGAATAGTGTCGTACGGTATTCGCACGTGGTTGCCAGATCAACGCGTGATCTTGCAACGATGGTATTTGAAAGGCAAGCAGCGGAGTTGGATGTCACTTGCCTAGCACTATCAATGATTGATGCATGTGTGAAGACAGCAAGTGTTTTGCTTATGGCGTAAGGCCGTCACACGGACTGCCTAGCCAACTAAGACAACTGATCACTCGCTCTGCTCGTGCTTGCAGGTAAGGCCGATTGGCCTAGTTAGACATGTTAAGACATGCATGGACAAGTTACTTGCTTACTATAACTTAATTGTTGAATATCTGTATCTTCATCGGTTGTGGGTGTCATACCTATGAGTGAAGATCAGGGAGACAAGTGTCATGCAATATATTTGTTAGCGTATGCAAGGATTTATGTTATGGAGGCTCAATTGCGTTAGCATAAGAAGACTCTAAATGTAACAACTTGCCTAGCACTATCAATGATTGATGCATGTGTGAAGACAGCAAGTGTTTTGCTTATGGCGTAAGGCCGTCACACGGACTGCCTAGCCAACTAAGACAACTGATCACTCGCTCTGCTCGTGCTTGCAGGTCTTCACACCCATAACCTAAATATAAGAGGTTATGGGCCCACGCTCATCCGCATGAGTGATGGTGATGCCGATGCCCGCGATCATCGACTATGAAGGAAGCACTGGCGCTATATCAGCTCCTTCCAACACGACTGGAGCAATGTTTATGCCAGCAGATGCACAGCTCAGCATGACAGCTCAAATGCAGAGCTCAGATGAGCTCAGATGCACAGCTCATGCAGTTTCCACCACCCTTTATGCCAGATGCCAGTCCCCTACCGCTCTGGCATGGCTCCTAGACAGTGGCGCATCCATCCACTTGGTGAAAAATCCCCAATAATTGCACAATTCAGTTGTGTACCAGTCCCCCAGACCTCTCCACCTGGCGACCAGTGATGCAGTGGGGGGGATTATTGCAAAGGGGTCAGTCTGCCTTCTTGATGCACGTGGGTCCCAGCTCTGGCTCCATGATGTACAGTGTGTACCAACTGCAACGACAAACCTCATTTCAGTGTCAGCAGCTATTAAAGATGGATGCCAGTTTCGCACTGACAGCAGAGGAGCACATGTGCAGATGATCGGTCCTGAAACTTGGGAGTGTGCAGTTGCCATGTCTAAGGGCCTTTACTACCTGCAGCGCGTTCAGTGCAGATCCCTGTCAGTGCCCAGAGCATCCTCCCTGCCAGACAGCGCAGAAGGATCGGTAAAGCTTCCTCACAATTGTCAGCAGAGAGACCTCTGGCACAGACGCTTGGGCCATCCAGGAGAGACAGCCATGTCCAGGATCACACGAGAAGGATTGATCAAGGGTATCCCTGTGTCCCTTTTACCCTGTGCAGACTGCTCCTCTGCCTGTGAGGCCTGCCTTCAGGGAAAGCTGCCTCGCCCACCATTTCCAATCAGCACAAGGCCTGCCAGTCGTGTCCTAGAACGCATACACCTGGACACAGTTGGAGAACTGCCTGTCAGAGCACTCACTGGAGAGAAGTACTGGGTCACAGTTCTGGATGAAGCGTCACACTGTGTTGCAGCTATCCCTGTGAAGTCCAAGGCAGAGATCCCCAGGAAGCTGAAGGACTTGCTCACATTCTGGCAGAAGCGACTGAACCTGCAGATCAAATCCATACGGTCTGACAGGGGCACAGAGTTCCTCAACCAGGAGTTCAGGTCATTTTGCATCGTCCAGGGTATTGAGGTGGAAACTTCTGCCCCTGGAACGCCCCAGCAGAACGGAGCAGCGGAGCGCATGAACCGCACACCTAAGGAGCGTGTCAGAACCCTGCTTGCAGCAGCGCAAGCCAAACAGTCGCTATGGAAGGAGGCCCTCCAAGCAGCAGTCCTCCTGTGCAACATTGTGCCTGCCAGCAACAGGAGCGTCACCCCATATGAGGCCTTCTTTGGCATCAAGCCACCAGCAGCTGTCCTTCGGATCTGGGGATGCAAGGCATTCGTCCTACTTCAGAAGCCACACATGACCGCAACTGGACCAAGGTCACTGCCTGGGATGATGGTGGGATACGAGGTGGGATCCAAGGCCTATCGCATCCTCACCGCCCAAGGCATAAAGGTGTCCCGGGACGTGCGCTTCATCGAAGAGGAGCTTGGAGCGCCAGCAGTGGGCTACCTGGACCTTCGCACATGGGGGCGCCATCAAGCGCAGCCTCCACCAGGTCCTGCTGCACAAGGCAATCAGTCCCTTGCCTCCAGGACTGTCCCAGCAGTGGAGGCGCCTGCTGGACCAAGACCCATGGACCCTCTGCAAACACAAGTCCCAGCACGTCTTGGAGCAGGACCATCACCTGGACCTTCTGGCGCAACCAAACGGACCCCTGGATCACCTGCAACTGGCAACGATGAACTGCAGCAACCACCAGAGCCCTGCAACACACATCAACACTCAACCGGAGGACCACAGACAAGGTCTCCTTCCCCTGTTCAGCCTGCAGGCTCACCAGGGACTGACACTGAAGCCGCTGTACATCCTGAGGGGCGCAGCTGGTCCTTCCCTGACAGATTGAGAGACTGTGCACGTGGTGGGGAAAGACAATTGGGTCAAGATGAGCGTCTGCAGGCGACCCAGCAATTGCTCAGACCCCCTTCAGGGGCTCCTACAGCAGTGGAAGCCCAAAGGTCAGCTGTGCAAGCACAGCAAAGGCAAGAGAGAGCTGAGAGGCGAACTCTCGTGAGGGAGCTGAAATCTAGAGTACAGATGTCTCCCTCTGCATCTCCTTCTGAGAGAATTACTGAGTGCCTGAGTAGAGGGAGCGGGAGCCCTTCACAAGCCACAGGTCATGGCTCAGGAGGAGGGAAAGCTGTAGAGAGAGAGAGAGTCAGGAAGCAGGGGAAGTGAATTCCCAGCATGGGTGCCTTAAAAAGGGGAAAATGGGGCCTTCAGCCATCCCTGAAAATAAGGTACAACATGATGTACAGCATAAGGTACAACATGATGTACCTGCTGAGCATCCTGCCCCTCATTTACCCCATCCCGAGAGTGATTCAGTGGAAGTCAGTGAGACAATCCCCTTGGCAATTGAGAGCACATGTGAGAGAATGGAGACAGGGAGAGGTGTTGAAGCACACATGGGCCCAGAGAGAGAGATGCCAGCATCTCAATTGTCACAAGATCACAGTGCTCGACTGTCAACTGCCAGGTGTGAGTCTGGCAAGGAGTGCAAGAGACACGTGCCTACTACAGAACACTCTGTGAGGATGTGTGGGGAGGAGGCTGAGAGAGATGGATTCACCGAAGAAAGATTTTATGTCTTTCAATGTGAAGACAGGTCACCCAATGAAGGGGAACCTGGGGTGAAATTCAGCAAAATTTCAGTCCCTAGAAATTATCGTGAGGCTCGACAGTCAGACCAGTGGTCTTACAAGGAGCAAGCTATGAATGAGGAAAAGAACTCATTGGACGCTCACGACACCATGGAGTATCTAGAGCGCCCATGGGGCAAGAAGGTCATTCCAGTGCACTGGATCTATTCTGCCAAAGTTGATAATTTTGGCAATGTCCTTAGATTCAAAGCACGCCTGGTAGCCCAAGGATGTCGTCAAATTCCTGGAGTAGATGTCGATGAAGTATTTGCTCCCACTAGTAGCTTTGGTGCTAGGCGTGTAATTCTGAGCGTGGCTGCCCAGAGGGATTATGAAATCCATCAAGTCGACATCAAGACGGCATTCTTGAATGGAGACTTAGAAGAGGAGGTTTACGTAACACAACCTCCTGGGTTTGAGAATGGTGATCCCCGCGTCGTTTGCAAGCTCAACAAAGCCCTTTATGGGTTGAAGCAATCCCCTCGTGCATGGCACAAGAAGCTGGATGCTGAGATGTGCGCACTGGGCTTTGTTGCTTGTAAAAGCGATGCTGGTGTATATGTGAGGAAGAGAGCAGGAGAGAAGCCCCTGTTTATTCTTGTGTATGTGGATGATCTACTCATCATATGTAAAGATCTCAGCCTAGTGGAGTGGTTCAAGGAGCTCCTAAAGAGCAAGTTCACCATCCATGATCTAGGTGAGGTCAAAGATTTTTTGGGTTGCCAAGTCCGTCGTAACCGACAGGATAGGCAAGTTTCTATCAGCTGCATCCCAAAGATTGAGGCTCTGCTAGATAAGTTCGGTGTGAGCGATGGCGGAAGAGTAGTGGACACTCCGATGCAAAAGGGATTCGTTCCTACTCGGATGCCCTTCGTAGAGGATGAGCGTGATGGTTCGGGTGCTGGGGTCCCCTTAGATTCAGGTCATAGATATTGTGAGCTTATTGGGTCACTGCTGTATATAGCCAATATAACACGACCTAATATTGCACAAGCTGTCGGCGTTCTCTCTCGCTATAGGTGTAATCCCACCACTGCCCATTGGAATGTGTCATGGACCAGCAAGAAGCAAAACTCTGGCTACTCAACTGTTGAGGCAGAGTTCATGGCTTCTAGCCTTGCCATCAAGGAGGCCAACTGGCTGAGGTCCTTCTTGGAGGAGATTGGAGAGCCACCTTGGAATGTTAAAATTTTCATTGACAACCAAGGGTGCATCAACAATCTTAGGAACCCTGTGAACTCTAAGTTCACAAAGCATATCGCAGTGGCATTCCACTACGCACGTGAGGCCATTAAATTGTGCCAAGTTGATATCCAATATGTGGAATCAGCTAAGAACCGTGCAGATGTAATGACCAAGCCATTGGTTGGTCCCGTGTTCAGGAAACATGTCGATGCTCTAGGTCTACTCACTCTGTATCAAGAGTGAAGACAAGGGGAAGTGTTACATTTTGTGCCATATAGTGAGATTGCCTTCCTCTTGAACAGACATGAACTCTTAAAAGGAACTGATAAACATTGGCATGAACAAAGGCATACATGAGACGCTTATCACAAAGAAGTGTAATTGAGCACAAGGTCATGTTATGCATAGTGTCGTACGGTATTCGCACGTGGTTGCCAGATCAACATGTGATCTTGCAACGATGGTATTTGAAAGGCAAGCAGCGGAGTTGAATGTCACTTGCCTAGCACTATCAATGATTGATGCATGTGTGAAGACAGCAAGTGTTTTGCTTATGGCGTAAGGCCGTCACACGGACTGCCTAGCCAACTAAGACAACTGATCACTCGCTCTGCTCGTGCTTGCAGGTAAGGCCGATTGGCCTAGTTAGACATGTTACGACATGCATGGACAAGTTACTTGCTTACTATAACTTAATTGTTGAATATCTGTATCTTCATCGGTTGTGGGTGTCATACATATGAGTGAAGATCAGGGAGACAAGTGTCATGCAAGATATTTGTTAGCGTATGCAAGGATTTATGTTATGGAGGCTCAATTGCGTTAGCATAAGAAGACTCTAAATGTAACAACTTGCCTAGCACTATCAATGATTGATGCATGTGTGAAGACAGCAAGTGTTTTGCTTATGGCGTAAGGCCGTCACACGGACTGCCTAGCCAACTAAGACAACTGATCACTCGCTCTGCTCGTGCTTGCAGGTCTTCACACCCATAACCTAAGTATAAGAATTATCATCATCATCATCATCATCATCATCATCATCATCATCATCATCATCATCATCATCATCGTCATCGTCATCATCATCATCATCATCATCATCATCATCATCATCATCATCATCATCATCATCATCATCATCATCGTCATCATCATCATCATCATAATCATCATCATCAGTGGAAGCAGCAAATGCCTAATCATGCGACTTGGATCTACATCTGTAAGATCTACTTCCTCCTCATCAAAGGGATCTACAGGGGGATCTGGGTCGACATGGCCTGGACTAGGTGCGCGGGCTCTAGACCCCGAACGGGCATGCCGAGACATCACAAAGTCGAAAGGAAAAGAAACGCACCACAAACGAACGATAAGGAACTAGTCCTTATCGCCGATACCACTGTAGCGTTAACTGAGCGGAAGAGATTTGTACGAGACAGTGAGACAGTTCGTGGTGTGCACGGAAAGAGTGTTACATGATTGATTCACAGGTTCACCCTTAAACCCATCCAGGGTTGGATGTACACCGTACTGCCACGGACGTATAGTCGGGCAACCGAGCGAACTACCTGAGCGAGGTTGTACCGCGAATCTAGATCACATGGCAAGTCATAGAGCAATGCCAAGGACCATACTAGAGCATTATAACCTAGGAAATGCTACACGAACGGATTTCTGTTGTAAAGGGGGGAACCCTTCCTTAGTGGCGGGGACGGGCCATGGCGCGTGGAGGGGTGGCACGCGGCAGGGGTGTGCGTGTGCCAGTGGGATTCGGGATTTTGACGGGGTGGGGACGTATGGCTGACGTAGGGTTGGAGTTGCGTGTGCCTGTGGGGGGGGTCTTCGCGTACGCAGAGGGCGCGGCTGTGGGACTTTGCGTGTGGCCTTCTGCACGCCGTCTGTTGTACAAAGGGGGGAACGTGTGTTGTGCGTGTGATGGAGTTGCTGGCATATGCATGGGGTCCACATGCTAGGGAAGTCGAAGGTGGGCAGTGAGGTAGGTGCGTCATGCTGACAGGGGTTTGACCATGTATGTGATGAGTAATTTCTTCGGAGAGTGGGCATGGCAATGAAGATGGCCATCTTCAACGTTGATGTAATGACGTGGAGGGTTGGGGAGGGGTAGATGACTGAGCATTACGGGGCTTTTGGGTCAGTTTAGACGAGGGTTTCCAACGGTTTTTTGTTGAGGAGGCCATATTTATGGTTGCATAGTAGGTGGGTGACGAGGCATATGCCATGCATGCCATGCATGGCTTCAGAAGACGTGGTTGGAACGTCAGGCCTTGTGGCGCCGGGGGTTTGCGAGGTTTTGGCCCCTGTAGGGAAGGCGGTAATGATTACAGCGCGTGAGAAGCGGGGGATGTCGTTTCTGAATTCCGATGAGATTTACGATGCTGACGTTGTTCGGCTTTCCTGAAGATGTGAACATTACTTTCGTTTTGGCATCCCTTACTGTTTTTTTGTTCAAGGCCTAATACAGCTTGTAGTCACTTACATAATTGGAATAGCAGATATGTCGTCATCTGGTTGTGCTGTGGTTGAGTTAGGGCAGGGTTATGCTGTGAAACTCCCGGGGAGCAGGCCCGGGATGCGTAGGGCACAGGGGGTTTTTCCGTGTATAAAACGGGATATGGGCGTCGGGTTTGTCAAGGCTAATCTTCAGTGTCTGCGTAAGGTGGTGGGGGGGTGTTCCGGAGTGACGAAGTCGCTCATAACCCCGCCGGTGGAGGTATGGACCCCGGTTGCTGCGCAGTACAGTGGTTGAAGTGCGGAGGGGCCCGGACAATGTTGAAGGGTTCTGCCTTGTCCTGGGGAAGGGAGGGTTTCAGGTGATCGGCTTGAGCGTTGCAGGGTACCCAGTAGGACTAGCCCTTTGACGACCCGGTCGTCGACTCGGCACTCCTTGTTGTCCATGCGGATGGTTGGATTGTTGGAGGATCCTGTGATTCAGAAGGGTTTGGGTGTGGGGTCTGACAGATGCGGCCGTGCGTCAGTTGCATCTCCGGGGATTGGCACTCGTGTTGGCCAACACTGCCAATCCATGGTGCTCATTGGCAACGATTGGACAATATTTTTGGTGTTTCGGGGGTTAGCGGCAGCGGTGGCAAGGTGTACAACTGTAGCAGAGGCGTTGGTAGTGCATCTGATACGGCATACTCTTTGCGGCCGTCTGGGAGGATGGGATGATGGACGCAGTAGTGTTGAGTTCTTCTGTCGTGGGTTCAGGTTGCACACGTTCTCGGAGGCCGGATTGCGGAGGTGTACGCGAAGACAGCCACAACCTTGACGGCGGCCCAGCTGTTTGGGCAACAGGCCTCCTTCGTGCATGTGGGGATGTATGGGGGTGGGCCGCTTCTCCTGTAGTTTGGTGACTGTTAGTATAGGAAGAACTGTTTGTGGATTGTTTTGGACAGTGAGGGGTTGAGGGGGCGAAATGGCATTGGGTGCTTGTCGAATGTTGTGTTGTCCAGTGGGGAAACAGGGGTGTGTGATGCAGGCAACTGCCTTGTTGCGAATGTGGTGTGCAGCGTGATGATGTCTGAGTGCCACGCCGCACTTCGGGAGTGGTTACAAATTGTGGATGCTGACGAACCACTGGGGACTGTAATTGTGCGAGCGCGTCGCGCGTTGGCAGAAATTGCTGGGGGAATGGGAGTTGAGGTGCGTGTCGCAAGATGGGTTCTGCGGTTGTTGCGCATGGCATGAGGATTTGGGGAATTGTGATGCCGATTTTGTAGGGGCGTGGTTGGTGGCATACTGTGGCTGAGTGTGTGTTGTATGTGCAGGGAGTTGCTGACTTGGCAGTGCCGAACAAGCCGATGGTCGATTCTGCTGTAGCTGCACCAGTTGCGTATTTGGAACGGGTGGTCGTCACTGTTCTGGGTTGCCCGTATGAGAATAACAAGGACCTTGCTGGAGTAGTGTCTGGCACAATATGTGTCCCTCTAGGTGTGGATGGCCCTTGGGGATTGCTCCTGTTGTTGGCCTGCTGTGGGCTTGTTGATGGCGAAGGTATTGCGCATTTGATTGTTGAGGTTGGGGTTGGCTGTAAGCCCTTGGTAAGGGGAAAATGGGTGCATATTGCAGGTGTGGAGTATGGTGCGGCAGATGTGCCACACATTTAATTTTCGGCGCAGGCAGCCACTACGATCTGGTGGTGCGTGCGGCGCCTTTGCAATTTGTACAGGTAGGCGAGGGGTTCTGCTGAAGTTGTGCTGTCGTACCCTGACTCAGGTTCGTGACTTCACTTCTTCATTCAATTCTTGCAATGTCTTCTATTATCACGTCTATGTTTAGTAGCCCTAAGGGCCCTGCTATTGCCTCAGAAGTTATTGAGGCCGGGACAAAGAGGATCCGTGTAGAACGGTCGCCACAAGGGCCACCACAGATGGGGGAAGAATTAACATTAAAGGATCTTATGGAGGCAATAAACAATATCAATAATACCTTGGCGCAACTTCCTGCAATGGTTCGGACAGAATGCGCGAACTTCATGGCCGAGCATCGAGATGATCTAATCACAGCCGCTACACCAACTATCACCAAGAATGTTTTGGAGGCAGTTCAACCGATGATTGACGCACAAATAGCTTCTAATCAAGCTACAGTTGAGGAAACCATGAGAGCGAGGGATGAATTACTCTTCAACAAGCTGGCAGCGCTGGAATCCCAAAACGATGCTCTGGAGAAAACCATCAAGTCTCCAAACGCCCTCCATTTTGGAGTGGAGGAGAGCATCGGGGAGGCGCAATTAACTGAAGTTAAGCACCTGTTTGGAGCTGTACGCATAGAGGAGACTCGGAGGTTGGGGAAGTTTGACCCGAAGGCGAAGCGTCCACGACCGGTTCTAATACGTTATGTCAGTATTGCAGATAAGCATGCCGCATTCAAGAAGTCGAAAGTATTGCGGCAGAACTTCAAGATTACCATGGACGACGACTTGACCACGAAACAACGAGCGGGGAGGGCAGCGTTGCTGCCCAATGCATTGGCACTCAGAAATGAAGGATGGACAACGTTTTGGAGAGGGGACAATCTTTTCAAAGTCAAAGGACAGGGACCACCCATCAAGGTGATCCCTGGGCAACAAGCAAGCACGTCCTCGTCTGCCCCCATGAACATCGCCTAGGAAAATGTTGGCCAAGTCAATTTATCAATATTATCATGGAACATCAACGGTTTGTCAGACTCCAAGATTTTGTTACATTCATTAGATAGGTTTTTTCAACAATTTGATATAATTTTATTGCAAGAAACAAGATGTATTCATGTGGACCCTAATCTATTGCCAGAGTTTAATATCTGTACCACGCCTTTAGAGTTATCATCTAATAAAAGGGGTTACGGACTTATTATTGCTATTAAAGAAACTAAATTGGTTGCTGCCCAGTTTTGCTCACATACATCGTTGTCGCTATGGGTGCGTTTACGGTTTCGGGGGGATATACATCCTTGTATTCATATTGGGAATATATACATACCGCCAATAGGATCTCCATTGTTAAGCACGAATGACCTTGATTGGAGGTTTGGGGAGTTGTCTGGAAAGATTAATGAATTAGAGGGGGATGTTAGTCATATTTTCATGGGAGGGGACTTTAATGGCCATGTGGAATATGCCTCATCATCTACAGCACCGGGGCAAGGGACACATATGGTGTCACGGACCGATCGGCAAAGGTCCCAAACCCCGACTGCCACGAACCTTACATAATGGGGCTCCACCTCTCGCCCAAGGTCTCTATAACTCTAAACCCAAGCCTTTAGGTGCCTACACTATCCTAGTAACTCTCTATCTTGTCCAATCTCTGCCCGCACAGCAGCACCACCGGTGCGCTACTACACGTGTAACGCCGTTACGCGTCACAAGGTTCGCCCGATCGTTGAACCCCTGTTACATCCTTCCCCTTCTATCTTGGACGTCCCGGCCAAGTAGGTAAGGAGACTAACCTAACCACCCAAGGCTTTAGGTTTTGGAGCTTTAGAGACCGAGAGTCGCTAGTCCGGCGTCCCCAGCCCCAGCCGGACCCCTTGTCCTGTCCAGTCCTTACATATCCAGTCCAGTCCGTGTATGTCCCTACATGTCCAGTCCTGTCCTTTACGCGAACCCGGGAACCGATACGACAACTAGTCCAGTCCTTTCCACTGGTCCTTTCCACATCACGATACATCAGGGTAAACACAAGTCGCGACACTCTACACATGTGTCCTGTCCAGGGTGAGCGGTTAGCACCGCACGCACCCGAGAGGGACCACGCCCCTCACTCTCGTCCGTTCCCATGTCCGTTCCACTCCTAAGGTCTACCCATACTGGAGTACCCCCAAGGTGCACTCTGATTGCCACTTCCAGAGCTTCCCACAAAAGGAGCACCAAGGGGCCGACCCGACCTGCCAGGGCGTCGAGCACGCCTAGCACGCTTGCGTTGAGATGTAGCTTCCGTTCCTGTCCGTTTAGCTTCCGACCCACGCCCCGTGGTTAGACTCCAGTACTACTGTACCGCCTCTCGAGAATGCACTAAGTTTTCCTCGGGTTCCCAGGTATTATGGATGCTCTCATAGCCGGACCACTTAATAAGATACTCGCGCACTAATTTCTTGCCCCTAAGTTTCCGCTCTCTATGTGCAAGCACTGCCTCCACCTCATATTCTAGCTCACCATCTATGGTTTCAGGAGGAGGTGGGGGTTGCACGCTTCCGTCAGTTTTATAAGGTTTGAGAAGGGAAACATGGAATACGTCGTGCATGCGCATATGCGTAGGTAGCAGCAACTTGTATGCTACCGGGGAAATAACCCGGGTGACCGGAAAGGGGCCAATGTACCTTGGCAACAATTTCTTAGTCCTGGAATGTTTGAACTTAATATTCTTTGACGAAAGCAGGACTTGTTGACCTACTTCAAAGCTTGGTAGGTCCCGCCGCCTTTTATCGGCGTACGCCTTCTGTCTTTCTTGGGCTGCCTTAAGGCAAGTCCTAGCCCGTTCTAAGTCCCACCGCATACGTCTGACAAACTCAGCCGCAGCTGGAACATATTCTTGCCCGATACCACGACCAAGAACCGGTGCATCATAGATTTCTTGAAAAGGGATCACAGGGTCCTGCCCAAAAGTTAAGCGAAACGGAGTAGTATTGATAGATTGATTGTAAGTATTATTATATGTGAACTCGGCCTCACACAAATGCTTATCCCAATCAGTCTGTCTCCCCCCCACATAATGCCGAAGGTAATCTTCCAAGATTCTGTTGATGCGTTCAGTCTGGCCGTCGCTCTGGGGGTGGAAAGCAGTAGACAAGGCGGACCGGCACCCCGTGAGCCTAAACAACTCCTGACAGAACTTGCCCACCCAACGTGGGTCTCTATCTGAAACTATCTCACGGGGAAAGCCATGTAAAGTGAAGACACGCGTGCGCAATAGTTGGGCAATGTCAGCGGCGTCGGCCTCCTGTGACGTCGGCGCAAAATGGGCAAATTTAGATAATCTATCAACCCCAACCCAAATTGCATTGTACCCAGATTTGGTCTTAGGTAATCCCGTGATGAGATCCATGGACATGGACTCCCATTTTCGAGAAGGGATTTCTAAGGGGTGTAACAACCCTACAGGTAAGCCTGAAAAAGGTTTTACTCTTTGGCACGAGTCGCAATGCGCTACATAGTCGGTTACATCTGCATTTACCCCTGGCCACCACCAAGATCTGGCGACCAGCTCGATTGTCCTGTCCCGCCCTTGATGACCCACTACTGGGGGTCCATGAAGATTTTCAAGTATTTCCCTACGGAGGTTCCTTTCCGCCCCGTCCATTGAAACGTAATGCGAGGGCACATACAAACGCGAGTTTTTATACCAGAACCCGTTCCGGTGGGCCAATTTCCGACGGTTTTGTTTACGCGAGAGCCATCCATCAACTAAATAAGCATCCTTTAGAACCCGCACCCATGCTTCCATTCCTTCCAGTTGCGAGGGTAGGGAGTGAGAGTCTGCAGCCTCCCCTGCCCCCATCATATCCGCTTCGACAAGGAGAGAGTGCTCCCCCAGATGTCCACCCGACACGTTGGCCACGGCCAGATTAGGACATCTTGAAAGTGGGTCTGCTGGGTTGCCAACCCCAGGTGACCATTCCCACTTAATGTCAAATTGTTGCAGATATTCGGCCCACGCCCTTCTGGGTGAAAGGAGAGATTGGGTTTGTAAAAAGCTGTTAGCCTTATGGTCAGTGACAACAACAAATGAGGTGCCTAGGACATAGCAGCGCCACTCTTTCAAAGCATATAAGACTCCTAAAAGTTCTTTTTCAGTTGTGCTATATCGCGTCTCAGCTGAATTGAATTTTTTACTGAAATAAGCGACCGGCTTTTGGTCTTGTAATAAAACTGCACCAACTCCTATGTCACTAGCATCGGTAACGACACGGTACGGCTTTTGTGGATTTGGCAATACCAAGGTGGGAGCATTGACTAAGGCATTCTTGAGACTATCAAAAGAATGTTGCTCGGGGTTGCCCCAAATCCATGGAGTCTTGCCAGTTAGATGGGTAAGTGGGGCAGCTATCGTACTATAGTTTTTGACAAACTTGCGGAAGTAGTTGGCTAGCCCCAGAAATTGCCGTACGTGCGTCGCCGTAGTGGGAGTTGGCCAGTCCTTGATAGCTTTAACTTTAGCCGGATCCACTTTCAGCCCGTCCCGTCCAACAACATGTCCCAAGTAACACAACTCTGACGTTAGGAAGTCACATTTGGATAACTTAGCATACAGTTTCTGTTCCCGGAGCCGCTCGAGCACACGTGCCAAATGTTGGTAATGATCCTCTAAGGATTGACTGTGGATTAACAAGTCATCTAGATAAATAACGACGAAGCCTTCACGAATAAAGTCGTGAAACATTGAATTCATCAACCTTTGAAAAGTTGACGGAGCATTCGTTAGCCCAAAGGGCATAACCAAAAACTCATAGGACCCAAAAGGTGTCCTAAATGCTGTTTTGGGTACATCCGCCTCATGCAGTCGTACTTGGAGGTAACCCGACAACAGGTCAAACGAACTGAAATATTGTGAGCCTTGTAGTTTATCTAGCAAATCGTCAATTCTTGGTAATAGATATTTGTCTTTCCTTGTGAGATTATTGACCGCTCGATAGTCGATGACCATACGGAAAGAACCATCCTTTTTTCTAACAAACAGAATTGGGCTGCCATAAGGAGAGGAACTAGGCCTAATGAACCCTTGGGTTAAGAGTTCTTCGACGTGCCGCCTACATTCTTTGACTTCAGGTTCAGCAAGCCTATAGGTGGGTCGGCACGGGGGTACATGGCCTGGTTCCATTGGTATAGTGTGAGCTACCCCCCTATCTGGTGGCAACTCTGGCAGCTTATCTGGGAAAACATCTAGAAACTGCAACAGAAGTTCTCGCAGCTCCTTTGGTTTGCCAGTCATACTACCAATTGCATCCCGAGAGTTTAGGTTAAGGTCGGTGGCTTCATCTGTATCCCATGGGGGAGGTTCTTCTTTCATGGTAGCCGAGGCCACCTTCCCCAATACAATCTCCTCCCATGACTGGTCCCTTCCATTCCCCATTGTCCCCTCCTTTGTCTCCTCTGGCACGACTCCCCAAAACATGTGAGCACCCTTTCGTAAAGCCCTGTTTGCACTTATTGCTGAAATAATCTTAGTATGATTTATTGGGCTTGTCTCGGGCACAATCGCATTATTTCGGAGAGTTATGTAGTGAGGGAAGTGTGCCGGCTTCAAATGCAAGGCATTTTGCGCGTAGTCTATGAATGCGCCCCGGTCTTTCAAGAAATCATTTCCTAAAATGACATCTATACCATCCAAGAGCCTGTCACAGACTATGAATTTCCTTTGTTCAACGTAAGTTCTTGACAAATGCAACCTTAAAGAAACAGTGCCGGCAGAGGTCATTGTTTGGCCATCTGCCAATTGGACAGACACCGGAGTGTTCACCAGCCGAAGGCCTAAAGTGTTCACAAAAGACCTGCGCACAAATGTGTGGGTTGCCCCGGTATCTACCAGAGCGACTCCACTGACCCCCCCACACCTGATATTGAAGATGAAGGCAAGGTCTGGATGTGCTAGTGCCTGACAAAATGATATGCAATGTTGGGGAGGTGCATAGTAAACGACATAGGAATAGGGAATATTCCTATCTTTTTTCCCTTGCAGGAGCACACGCATGCCCTTCAAAAAGGGAAAAATGGTCGCACTTTTGGCAACTTTTGCCCCTAAGACAAAGCAAGCATGCATTTGAGGTGTCCCAAGTTGGTCTTGCAGAAAGCGTGATAATGTTTGTTCAACTTCCCCCCGTTTAACAACAACAAACTGTGGTAAGTGTGTACCATCGGGCTGAATTTCCAAAGAAGTGCTACAAGAAAATAAACAATCTAAAAGTTGTCCCGCTTGCTGTTTTAAAGAAGAATAAAAATTAGGATAAGGAGAAAATGTGGTGAGGTATTGTTCCATGATCATGTTCTAGCCCGTCCCCGCCCTCTTCCGTAGCCCCGTCCTCGTCCCCGGCCCCGTCCGCGCCCACGCCCAATCCTACCACCTGGTCCAGTCCCGCCCGTTCCCACCCCACCATATGCTTGGCCCCTATTCACCATCTCTGCAAACTGTGCAGGGATGACAGGAAGTGGAACTCCCCGAGCCCGCCGGTCCCTCACAATCTGTTGAGCAATGTGCAACTGAAAAGCAGTGAGGGGGATCTCAGGGTGTTCAGCCATTTGTTTGAAAGGGCACACCCACGCCTCATGACCCATGCTCTGACACGAGAAACACTGCCTCTCGGGGTTGAACCCGGTGCGGCGATCTACCCGCATTGAGGGTGGTACCCCATCCCTACGGGGATACAGGGAAGGCCCACCTGCCATGGAGGCTAATGGACCTGCTTGAGGGTAGACTGGGCCATGGCCATGGGAGCCGCAGCATACGTTGGGGCTTGTTGATATCCATAGCCATAGTTGTATCCTGTCCATGTCCCGTCCGGGGTGGCTGTGGGGTAGGCATATTCGACGGCAGTGGTGGCTGCCACACTAGGGCCCCCAAGACGTTGTCTTTTCCCCTGCGCCGTGCCTCCCACGGCAGCATCATACTTTGTTAGTGCACTGATCAATGCATCTATGTCTTGGTAAGGAGCCCCAGTGGTGGGGTCAAGGACAGCCACCTTTTTTAAGTCGTCGCGCAACCCCTTTCTAAAGCGATGAATTTTCTCCCCCCCAGACAGCTCTCCCCCCACTTCCACCTCTGCAAGCAGTGTTGTGAACCTTTCGACATAACGTTCTAGGGTATCAGAACCCTGAAAAACCCCATCCAACTTGTCCCTTGCCTTGGTGATTTTATCACTATTGTCATAGACACTGCCCAGAAGTTGTCCAAAGATTTCAAGAGTCAGGGCTGTACCTGGGTTTGTTCTAAGGTAATTGGCTTTCTTAGCCAGCCATACCTTTTTCACGGACTTCCCCAGGCACCGCACCGCGTAATCCACTCGCTTGTCAAGTGGGAGATTAGTAAGCACACAATACGAACGCACATCCTCTAAAAATTGCTCCAAATCATCCTTTCGGCCCTCAAATTTGTCAGGCATATGCGTACGAATTACGGGAGTGGGTCGTGCCTCTTGTTCCGCACGGAGTTCGTCGATCTGAGTTTGGAGCGCGTCTTCCCGCTCTCGGGACTCATCCAGCTGCGCACGTAAATCATCAAGTTCTCTCCGGGCCATTTCTGAAGTTATTGAGGCATCAGATTGTACGGAACGAGAGGGATCGTCGAGTTGGGGGCCCTGTGAGACTTCACGACGTCTCCTCGCTAAATCTAACTCCCAAGCGGCAAATTCCTCTTCTATTAAATTACATAAATAAATATACCTATCTAGACCCAGTCGGATCACGAAAGGGGCCTAAGCCCCTCTCCGCCGATACCATTGTCACGGACCGATCGGCAAAGGTCCCAAACCCCGACTGCCACGAACCTTACATAATGGGGCTCCACCTCTCGCCCAAGGTCTCTATAACTCTAAACCCAAGCCTTTAGGTGCCTACACTATCCTAGTAACTCTCTATCTAGTCCAATCTCTGCCCGCACAGCAGCACCACCGGTGCGCTACTGCACGTGTAACGCCGTTACGCGTCACGAGGTTCGCCCGATCGTTGAACCCCTGTTACATATGGGCCAAAATCGTGAGGGGAAGCTTATGGTGAAGCTGGCGGCAGAGACAAACTTATCAATCTGCACTGGTAAGATAGTGGGGGACTTAGATATGCCAGCAACCTTTAAGGCCACACAACGGTCATCCCCGACGAGGCCGGACCACGTTTTAGTTTCCAATACACTTTTACCATGCATTCAATCAATGGAAGTGCAATCAGAGGTGAGGGGATCAGACCACTTCCCAATTATTACACACTTGTCTCTAGCTATGTCCGGCCCCTCTCATGTACAACAAGATGGGCTTTATGAGAGAGTTATTCGGGCCATTGATTGGCAAAGGGCGTTAAGAATTCCTTATGTTGAAAATTTAGAACGAGTTCATACAAGATTGAATGAATGCATTCACATGGCTAATGAAGGTAATTTGACACAAGCATTAGATGGTCTTTCAGAAGTGGTGGTGAACGCTGCTATTGAGGCAGGGATGCCATTACGTATTCGGCGTAAGGGACAAGGTAGATTTCGAAAGCCGTTCTTTAATGAAGAACGTCAACGATTAAAAAGGGAATGGAGGAAAGCAGGTCGGCAATATGGGTATCAATTTCAAGAGGTGCGGCTACTGGAACGCAAATATCACTCATATGTGCGTTCTCAAAAACGTATATGGTCACTGACCCAGTTGCAAGAAAGGTTGAATATGTTTCATGTAAACCCCCGTCGGTTTTGGCAGTTATTTAGTGGGGCTCCTGTAGGGCTACCAGTCCCACTACTGTCACATGATGCATGGGACACATTTATGAAGAATCTAGTAGGAGTTAGACCATCGCGTAATATCATAGACCATACCACATTATCACCGATAGCATACCCACTGGTAAATGATAGAGGAGAATTCTCCAACCAGCCATTTACAATTGTGGAGGTAGAACAAGGCTTGATGAAATTGAAAAATGGGAGAAGTTATGGGTTCGAAGGATACCCTGCTGAGCTGCTTCAAAAAGCTCAAAGGCCCTTGGAGCCAGACGGCACAATGAATCCACATGTTTTGGCACCTACGCTATTAGCTGTGTTGAATGGTATGTTCATCTCTGGTAGCATTCCTAGGGGGCACAACGTGTTAAAAGTAACTCCTGTTTTGAAGGATAGTGGAAAGAGTGTTTTAGATCCGACAAACTATCGTCCCATAGCTGTACCGGAACCGGTTATGCGTTTATATGCCACCCTTCTCAACGATAGACTTGTGGAACACCTTGAAAGTCTGAAGTACAGATGTGAAGCACACAAGTCGGGTTTCGCCCGGGGTTCTCCACCCTGCACCAGCTCTTTGCACTCCAACATTTTATTGATAGGGCAACTCCAGAAAGTCCACTAATATTGTGTAAGTTAGACATCTCTAAAGCATATGATAGGGTCCCTCGAGAGCTTTTATGGGAGTCGTTGCGTCGTGTGGGGGTTAATGGTAGAATCTTAGAGGCCATCAAATCACTCTATGAGGATGCGGACATTACACTATCGATAGGGGGTACTTATGGGGAATTGAATAAACCTCGAGCAGGCATCACACAGGGATCACCACTAAGTCCCACTTTATTCGGGGTATTTTCAGATGGTCTGATACGATATATTGAGCCAAGGTGTCCAAACATGGGTCCAAAAACTCGAGATGGACGTCACGTGCCCATTCTAGGGTACGCAGATGATTTCAAGTTATTGGCCACCACTTGGATGGCAATGCAGTGTTTATTACAGGCTGTGGCAGAATGGTGTGCCTTGACCTTCATGGAAATACAAGACAGTAAGTGCCTCGCAATGGTGTTTCCTGAGGGTGCCATAGACCTTCATAGTCAACCATGCACATATAAGGGGGCACCCTTAAAAGTGGTTACACAGTGTCGCCACCTAGGGATCGTTATTTCTTCAGTGGCAGGTGTGGGTGAAACATTTGGTCATCTACGAGGGAAGATGTGGGGGGCGTGGTCCTCGATACAACAGCGATATGGTAACCTTGATTGTTCGGTCTCAATTGGGATCTTTGTTCGGCTCTTTTTAACATGTGTTGTCCCCACCGCGTCGTACGCATGTGAAATTTGGGGTGTGCACACTTTCCCCAAGCCCTTGTGTGGGACTTCGGTGAAAAATTTGGAAAATGACTTTATCAGTATGCTGCGCATGATCATTGGGGTCCGGCGCACGGTGAGAACAGATGTCCTTCTTTGTGAGCTAGGCATCCGCCCACTGCGACATCAATGGTTGAAGCGCATGGCAACGTTTTGGAATTCTCTATGTGACCTCCCAGAGGATCACATGTATGCGAGTATTCTTAGGGACGCATGCTACTATGGTGTCACAACACATAGCTCAACTTGGGCAGGGTCGTTCATGCGTGCCTTGGTAAAACTTGGGTACCCCTATCCGGTGGACTGTCATAGTCCTCATGGGGTGGACATGGATACTTTGAGGGCAATACTCACTAATGCCCAGCGGCTCTCGGATGAGGGATTGCACATCTCTCCTAGACTAGCACCTAAGGACCCCCAATTATGCACTTACCTTCGATGGTTTGCCCGAACAAGGCCGATTCAACGTGAAATACTGTTTTCTGTGCCAGTTAGTGTTAGGCGCGTTAGGCAATTTTTTAAGTTTCGTCTTGGAGTCCATGACTTACCTATAGATGTAGGAAGACGCACCCATATCCCACGTTCAGAACGTGTATGTGACATGTGTGGCATAGCGGTGGGGGATGAGCATCATTTTGTGTTTCATTGCCCTGCACTTGCTCAGGTTCGGGAACGCTATCCACATTTATTCTTGTCCCACTCGTGGTCACTACGTAATTTCATCTGGCAAGAGGATCAGGTTGCGGTTATTAATTTTATATTTGATGCATTCCAGGCCCGTCAAGTGTGTCAGCCGCGGTGACTTGGCCATTTTTTCTTTTTCATTTTCAGTATCCAGATATTAGTATGGTTATCTGTGTCATAATATTCTTTCAACTAGGTTCTCATATACCGTTGGTTTGTTCGTTAACATCTCATCATGGCCTTTGGGCTGGGTTGATGTAATTCTTTCTTCTTCTTCAGGGTCCCTGAGTACGACTCAGTACTACTGAGTCAGTAGTCTCGCCGCCGCCTTACTTTTCCTGTAGTTTACGACCGAAGCTCACAGAATACGCGGCGATCCTGGCTGCTAGACCTTCCAACCATTCACCCTTTTCCGAATCACAGCAGCCAAGCGGTGGCCAGAGCAAGAGGCACAGTTACACAACGGCAGCGTCCCTTGCTGGGGAGAAGAATTTTATATTGTTGGCGTGGCGGTATAGAACGCGATCGAGTTGTCAGCGAGGACGGAGGTGCGATATGCCAATCAGTGATTCATTGTTACCGAGATCTAATTGCGTTCTCTTAGGCGATTTATGCCGAGCTTATTACGCCAATGTTTTTGATTTTGTAAGGTCTAAAGCATGAGTTATGGACGTGGGTTACATCAACTAGACGTTGTATCCGCGAGCACTGCAAATGTCACTCACCTCACCCAAGTTTTCAAACACACTGGATGATGAAAACTTACTAAAATGATGAAAACTTACTTAGTCGAACTCGTGACGGTCGTGATCTTGATGATATTTAGATGTTCCACAGTGTCAATAGCAACCCTGAACAGGAAGGTGTTTGACATATGCATGGGGACGTTACAGAGCAAAGTTCGAGTAGTACTAAGATGGTTTATCAAGTGGACACGGCCGGTGGCTTGTTTTCAACAAAATTGCGTTGAGAGGGAGGAGGGTGGGGGGGGGGGTTAGTGAGGGAGGAGGGAGAGAGAGAGAGCGCGCGCGTGCACATGGGATGTTGGTTTAAAAGCAGCTTAAGATGGTACAGTTCAGAACCGTGGTGATGGAATGCATGGACCGGCCAAGCCTGGCTTGTGAAGGTTGACATGAACATGTCTAGAGGTGAGCGTGTTCCTTCAGGGCCATGGAGCCGGCATCGTCGTCCTCGGACGTGACAGAAGATGTGGGCCCTCTAAGCACGATACCGCACGCACTGTTCATCCATGTGTTCCCGGGGCTGCCGCTGCCCGTTATCATGAAGCTCTCTAGATCCAGTCAGGACTGCCGGCATGCCGCCCGGGCCGCAATCCCCATCAAGCAGGACGCCCTGGTGGCCTCTGTCAGCACAGGCTGCAGGGTTTTCTCCCCGGAGCAGCTGGGGTGGGTGATGCCGTTGGTGGAGCGCTTCACGGGTGCAAACCCTGTGCTGATGGATTATTGTCGCGAGACCTCCTTGTATTTTGCCCCAGACGGCACCTTTACGCGTGACACCTTGAAGACGCAATGTAAGCCGGGTCTCTCGGTATGGCTCTTTTCATGGAGGGTTGGGAGGGTTGGAGTGCGGGAGTTGCAGCTGACTGTCAATTCCCGCCTCAGGGGTGCTGAGGTTTTTCGGATTGTATTCAAGTACGAGTGGCATTCAGTTAAGGGGAGGATGGCCGGTAAGAGCATCCATGTTTCTGTCAAGTATTGTGAGGGAGTGGAGGACGGGCAAGCACTGCTCCTGTTCTTCCAGCGTGCTTGGCAGGCTGACCGTCTCAGTTTTTATGCCCCATTCAAGTCGCCATGCCAGTGTGCGGCCATCATTCTCGCCTCGCGCATCACTCTTTGGCGGCGGGTAGACCAGGGGGAATACCAGTATGCAGACCAGTGGGAGACTGGCCAGGATGGTCCCCGCCTGGAGCTTCGAGAGCGGCGTTGTGAAACTCTGCCTGGGGCCGGCCGGGTGTCTGGCTGGGACTGGCGGGCTGTGGCCAGGGCAGTGGGGTTAAAAATTGTAAGATGGCTTTCATTTGGCTCCTCTATTCCAGAGCACTGGCCTCACGAAGCTCGAGCGCTTTTGGTTCATGGAGGTTTAGGGTTGCCGGTTGACCTACCCTCTCTAGTTGAGACGGTCAATATGATATTGTTGGAACATGAGGCGGTCATATGATAGCGTTGGAACTCCAGGGGGGGTTTTCCTGAGGGCCCTGTAGGTTATTTGCGTGACGGACCTCTAGGGTATTTGCTTGACGGAGCTACGGGTGTTTGCCTGATGGACCTCTGGGTAATAATAACTTTGTGTCTTGGAGGTTTAATGTGTATGTTCGTGGCCCACATGGGGCTCTGCATGGGTACCTGCCCTCCTCTTTTGGATTACATGAGCCCACTCCCCACTTTGAGGTCTCAGCACCGCCGGGCATGGCGAAGAGACTGGGTCCGGCCGTCTTTGAGCTCTCCCAAAGTGTTCACCACTTAGCCTGTGTTGAATGACCTGTAATAGTGGACTTATCAAATCTGTTTTAAAACTTGAGCCCATTATGCGTTAGTCTACATGGCAGTTCCAGTATTGTCTTTGAAGTTCTGGTGCGCCACAAGCATGAAAGTCAGGGGCATATGTCGGCACTAGGATCCGGGATGAGTTCATGTGAGCATCATCCAGGCGTCCAAATGCATATGCGGCATTGTAGCAGTGTTCATCCGGTTGGGGGAATGGTATATATGGGAAGGCAACCTCACACGCTGCTGGGACACAGTGACGGTGGACATGAGTGTTGCTATGGACATCCCGATGTGCACCGGGGTTTTCTGGACTGGAGAGTGTGAACTGGCGACGAGGGGGTTGGATCATGTGCAACAAAAGTAGACCCTTTCTTTGATCATATGTTGTGTGTCCAGGGGTGACCCCTTTCCCTTCAGATTCATGTTTCCTCATTTGGAGACTTATGTACGCAGATTGAGGATTAGTTGTGCATGGAAATTTTTAAAAGCCCTTCGGATTGCAAGAATAAGGAAATGACTCCTGACGTGCTTTGGGCCACGATCTCCTCTAAAGGGATCAAAGCACTGAATGCAGACATGTAAAAACACTTGTAGAAATTCAATTACAAGACATGCTCAGAAAGGGTCCTAGATGGATGGTTGGCACCTGTGCCCCCTGTAGCACAAAATTTAATACTAAGTAGGCCCTGCGCAGCGTGCGAGAACTCGACACGTCATTGACGGTGTCTCTAGAGTTCTCGCACGCTGCGCAGGGCCTACTTAGTATTGGATCTTCTTGTTTAATGGCACTAGTCAGTAGCATGGGAGGTAATTAGTCTCCTCAATGCTCGTCCTGTGACATCTTGAAGACAACCAAGGTAGATATGCGTATATTCATGATGCACCATGCAATAGCACACCTGTTGTTCACACAGCGAAGTCGTCCCGTGCTTGAAGATGCCTTAGCTTATGCAACTTACTCCCTGGTAGTGCACTGTGACACCAAAACAGTTGGTAACTCTCAAGTGGAAGCCTGCACAACATCATCATTAAAACGAAAGAAAAATTGTGTCGTGTATGTGCTGAGGCCACGGGGAATGTTGGTGGTGCTTAGATAATCTCTCCGCGTGTGCCGGGTCATGCGTCCTTTACCCTTTTTGGCCTCCAACCCTTTAGGAAGGAGGGTTATTCTAGGAATGGAAAGAAGGAAGGACTCTTAAGAAAGGAAATGTAATATCCAGTACCAGCCAGGGTTGACGATACAACTGTGTAGAATACATGTATCGTCAATATATATCACGTGAACCCAAGGTTGGGCCCAAACCCATACACGTGCACCTTCTAGTTCAACATTATGCCGGATGCTGTGACTTGGCCGCAGCCCCGTCTGTGGCTGCCTCCTATCCCCCCCTCCCCTTTCCTCTTTTCGTTTGCTCCGTTCTGTGTTTGGTCTTCGTTTGGCTACCTCGTGTGGCCCGTTGTTCTTGCACCATACGAGTCGTCCTACGACTTGCACCGTACGAGTCGTAGTACGACTCAGTACTACTCTCGCTCTCTCTCTCTCTCTCTCTCTCCTCTCTCCTCTCTCTCTCTCTCTCTCTCTCCTCTCTCTCTCTCTCCTCTCTCTCTCTCTCTCTCCTCTCCCCCCCCCCCCCCCCCTCTCTCTCCCTCTCCCCCCCCTCTCTCTCTTCCTAGAACGCGCAATCTAGGGCCCAAATATTCAAGATGACAAGGAAAGGGGGGGGGGGGGAGAGAGAGAGAGAGAGAGAGAGAGAGAGGAGAGAGAGGGAGAGAGAGAGGAGAGAGAGAGAGGAGAGAGAGAGAGAGAGAGAGGGGGATCCCCTACGATCCTCTCCTCTCTCTCTCTCTCTCTCTCTCTCTCTCTCTCTCTCTCTCTCTCTCTCTCTCTCTCTCTCTCCTCTCTCTCTCTCTCTCTCCCCCCCCTCTCTCCCCCTCTTCTCTCCTCTCCCTCTCTTCCCTTCCTCCTCTCTCTCCTTTTCCCTAGAACGCGCAATCTAGGGCCCAATATTCAAGATGACAAGGAAAGAGGGGGGGGAGAGAGAGAGAGAGAGAGAGAGAGAGAGAGAGAGAGAGAGAGAGAGAGAGAGAGAGAGAGAGAGAGAGAGAGAGAGAGAGAGAGAGAGAGAGAGAGAGAGAGAGAGAGAGGAGAGAGAGAGAGAGAGAGGGGGGGGGGGAGGGAGAAGGGGGGGAGGGGGAGAGAGAGAGAGAGAGAGAGAGAGAGAGAGAGAGAGAGAGAGAGAGAGAGAGAGAGAGAGAGAGAGAGGAGAGAGAGAGAGAGAGAGAGAGAGAGAGAGAGAGAGAGAGAGAGAGAGAGAAGAGAGAGAGAGAGAGAGAGAGAGAGGAGGGGGGGGGGATCCCACAAAATACGATGCTGATATACATAGCATGTATCAATGGTACTATACATACTTGAAATTGATACATACTTGAAACATTAAACATTAAACATTAAACTTCACACTTTCACCCTTCGTTGGGCTGTGGGGGTTGTTTGTGCTGTGGGGTTTGTTAGCTCTTCAGACAGAGGGTTTGATCTAATTCTTGAGGGGTGGGGGTTAGGGGCAGGTAACCGTAGGTCTGGGCCCAATCTGACCTGCTATTTCTTGGTTTCCCGGGCATTCCTTATTAGTCATGCTGGGTGAGGGAAATAGGTCACACCCATGGGTCACACTGCCGGGAGTGTCGGGGTTTCAGGGAGTGTCGGGTTGAGTGTCGGGGCGTCACGCACACCGCCCCCCTTCAGGACCGCTTCTGGGGACATCCACTGCCCCTCTTGTCCCCGCTACCCTAGCTGCCAAGGCTGACTACTGCGCCCTTGTTCCTGATTTCAATGCGGCGCTCTTCGAGGATCCGGATTTTGTCCGCAGCAAAGTGCAAGCCCGGCTGTCCAAACCCTTGTCTCAACGCGCATACCGGGAGGTTCTTGATGACCCTGCTCGCTCGGATCGCGACCGTGCTGTGCTTCAATCTCTTACACAGCCGGGAGCGTCTGATTGGCTGTTGGCTCTCCCAGTTCCCCATTTGCAGCAGACCATGCCCCCTGAGTCGTTCCGCTGCCGCCTTCAGTACCAGCTCTTGATCCCCATTTTCCAGCCTGGCTCCCAATGCCCGTGCTGCTTGAGGGAGTTGGATGACTGGGGCGACCACGCGGTCCACTGCACCTCAGGGGGGGTGTTGCCATTGTCGGCCGACATTACTCCGTTCGTAATGGCCTGGACGCTGTCCTTACCTCAGCTCGTCAACGGGTCACCCGGGAACCCGCCTTTCCCACCCCTGTCCCTGGCCAGGAGCGCCGTCGCGCAGACCTCCGCCTCCATGCGTGGGAGGGGGGGTGTGACCTTTATATCGACATCGTTGGCTCTTCCCCACTCACAGTTGCCAACTTGCTGCACTTCGTGCCGGGTGGGGCCGCCGCGCGCGCTGCCCAAGACAAGAAGATCCGCTATGCCGTCTTGTTGTCGCGTCAGCAGCCGCCTATGGCTTTCCAAGCCTTCGCTTTTGAAACATTGGGAGGGTTGCATGCTGATGCGCTGGCCTTGTTGCAGAGGCTCCAGGGGCTTTTGAACCAAGCCATCATTGCTCAAGAAGATGAGGAGGGATGTTTTGTCATTCGTCGGGTCAGTTTCATCATTGCGGCGGCTGTGGGTCGCCAGCTGGCCGCTCGCCGGGTGTGACTCATAGCTTGAAACATTTGGGTTTGGGTCCCTGAACATTGGGCAGGTCTTTTTCACTCCACTCTTGTAACGAAGAAAGATTACATCAACCCAGCCCAAAGGCGGGAGTTCAGGGCTCTCGCCCCCATCTTCCTTTTTCCTTAGTAGTCTCGCCGCCACCTTTGTTTTCCTGTAGTTTACGACCGATGCTCATAGAACACGCCGCGATCCTGGCTGCTAGAACTTCCAAATATTCACCCTTTTCCGAATCACAGCAGCCAAGCGGTGGCCAGAGCAAGAGACACAGTTACACAACGGCAGTGTCCCTTGCTGGGGAGAAGAATTTTATACTGTTGGCGTGGCGGTATAGGACGCGATCGAGTTGTCAGCGAGGACGGAGGTGCGATATGCGAATGATTGATTCATTGTTACCGAGATCTAATTGCGTTCTCTTAGACGATTTATGACGAGCTTATGACGCCAAGGTTTCTGATTTTGTAAGGTTTAAAGCATGGGTTATGTACGTGGGTTACATCAACTACACGTTGTATCCGCACGCACTGGAAATGTCACTCACCTTAAACACCCAGTTTTCAAACACACTGGATGATGAAAACTTACTAAAATGATGAAATCTTACGTTGTTGAACTCGTGACGGTCGTGTTTTGATGATATTTAGATGTTCCACAGTGTCAATAGCAACCCTGAACAGGAAGGTGTTGCGCATATGCATGGGGACGTCACAGAGCAAAGTTCGAGTAGTACTAAGATGGATACGGCCGTTGGCTTATTTTCTTCAAAATCGCGTTGAGAGAGGGAGGAGGGTGGGGGGGGGGTTAGTGAGGGAGGAGGGAGAGAGAGAGAGAGAGAGCGCGCGCGTGCACATGGGATGTTGGTATAACAACAGCTTAAGATGGTACAGTTTAGAACCGTGGTGATGGAATGCATGGACCGGGCAAGCTTGGGTTAGTGAAGTTTGACATGAACATGTCCAAAGGTGAGCGTGCTCCTTCAGAGCCATGGAGCCGGCATCGTCGTCCTCGGACGTGACAGAAGATGTGGGCCTCTAAGCGCGATACCGCACGCACTGTTCATCCATGTGTTCCCGGGGCTGCCGCTGCCCGTCATCATGAAGCTCTCTAGATCCAGTCAGGCCTGCCGGCATGCCGCTCGGGCCGCAATCCCCATCAAGCAGGACGCCCTGGTAGCCTCTGTCAGCACAGGCTAGACCTAGACGAGTATTGCTGGCGAAAAGAGCCAGCTTCAGCCCCGGCCTTTGGCGATACGTGAAGGTGGAGTGAGTCACAATTGTGCATAAATGGTGATGGTAGCTCGTGGGTATGTGATGGTGGGTGGGTGGGATGGTGATGGTGGGAGTAGAGCCTGGAAGACACTGACTACATGGTTGTAATAGGAGTTGGAATTACGTTGCGAACTCGAGGTGCCTGGCAAGCACAGGGATCTCTGACTATAGGAAATGGATGCCGTCTGCTATTATCCATGAGACGTAGCCTGGAACGGCGTACTTGATGATGGGCCAGAAGTTCCAAAGGTATTCCCTACAAGGTTTTGAGGCCATGGATGAGCTTGTGAGGATGTCGAGGCACCATGTCCGGGATCCCGTTGCACCTCCAGCAATGCAAGCTTGAGGACCCTTGCGAACATGGGGAACTCTGACGTTAGGGAATGGATGCCCTCTCTTGCTATCCATGAGACGTCGCCGGGACAGTTGTCTAGCAGCTCAGCTATTCCATAGAAGGATTGGCTTCAAACAGAGTTCCTAACTGTGATGCAGTCGCTCTTACTTGGTGTGCATCCACCTAGGATATACCACTCCTTGCATGATCATGAGGAACATTCATGACATCAATAGTGTTTCGCACGCTGGGACTTAAGAGCAAAGATAGTACGTGTGAAAGCCACCATAAGAGGGGCAGGTGAAATGCCAGCGGCAAACACCAACATAAGATGAAATAATTACTTCATATGTCTCAACTATTGCATATCCTCTGAGTGGTGCGAAGGCATTACCTCACGGGCAACGATGTATGTAGGATGGACCATTGAAGAAGTAAATACATACCCTCTTGACTGCGCGCCTCGGAATGTCGAGAATGATGCTCTACCCTATGCTGATTTCCAGCAGCCAAACTGCTGGGTGTAATATTCACTACACGGCTCTGGGGTTCCATGGGTATCGCGAGTAGAAGGAACACCGATATTAACAACACCATTGCCCGCTTATCGGAGACCTGACAATTACCGTCGAAGTCACATACATGCGGTTCCCAAATTTCAGTCCACTAAAATGAAGTCAAGAGTCCCACGACGAAAGCCTGGGCATATCGAGCTCCGTTGACATACTTGTCTCGGAATAACAATAGTTGCAAGACACAATAAGCGATATGAACAAAGAGAGAAAGTTTATGAAGGCCTCCCGTGGGGGTTTAGAATGGGGCCAAGCTTGTTGTTGCTCTTCTTTGGAGGTTGCACTGGGAAGGAAGGAAGGAAGGAAGATTACATCCAAAGACCAGCCACTAGGGCTGAAGAGGACGGCAGTACAATGAATGACCCATATCTTAGCCAACTAAGGTCGCACAGCACCTGGGAGAGTGAGGTAGCTCTCCAATGCTCTAGTCACAAATTTGGCAACCCCTTCAAGGTCTTCTTGCCACATAAACGTCTGTACAGATCGACTCCTTTGTTGAAAGAGATGCATAAATTGTTGCCGTACATGTTGTACAGCCGGACAGGTGAACAACAGATGATGTTCATCACCAACGAGCTCTAAGGAGCACCTCGTGCAAATCCTCTGGTCTCGAGGGATGCCTTGTTGTCTACCTTTATCAATAGGAAGGTCATGACACCCTAATCTAAATCGCATAAAGGTCCGCAATGTACAATTAGGAAGGTGGAGTTTGAGCGCACTCTTACGCCGTGGCACATGAGGCGGACGTGCGAACCACCTTTGGTATCTGCAGAATAAGGCTCTTGGGGATGCACAAGTGCGAGGGGAGATGTCCAGGTCATCCCATATCATGTCACTTTTACGGTCTAACAGATCCTTTACCTGTGAAATGTCAATCTGCAAGGCTCTATCAAACCGCACATGGTCAGCTATATAGTATCCTAGTTTCTTAAGTTGTTGCATAAGGGTACCCGAAAACGTTTCTCGGCCTTCTACTATTGCCAACCTAATGTCATGCATGAGGACCTTGTAGTGTAATGAATCAGGTCTCATGGCCGCTATATTGTTCCAAAACCTGGCCATACGTAAGATCCAAGTTGACCACAAAGAAAATATGTTTAATTCACAATTGATTATTTCCTCAGGGATTGTCCGACGCACCCCCAAAATCTGAGCTAGGACCCGCTTGTGCGCATCCAATAGGGGTATACTACTAGGTTTTCCCGAAGACAATTGTCTGCCTTGAAAGCATCTGAATGCCCAGACTTCACATCCATAGGAGATGAGGGGTGGTAGGCAAGCTAAGTACAGTTCTGTCATGAGCATCATTGACATGTTGCAACCGAGATTGCTATAAGCTCTAGTAAGGTCTTCCCATGCTATCCAGAACCTCTGCTCGAGGTTCTTAATGCCGGCTTGAAGGCCATTCTTGGCATGAATCTGTAATCCAAGGTATTTAACCTCCTGTACCGGACCAATTCTAACCCCTGCAACCTCTAGAGAGGTAGAGGGTGTCCGAGGGTCTGGATTTACTGAAAGGTATTGCGTCTTGGCCCCATTTAGGCGCATGTGCATACTCTTACACCATTCTTGAGTAGCATTCACCAACACCTGTAGGTCCTCAACTGTAGGCGCGACGAGAACAAAATCGTCCGCAAAACCTAGCACTTGGATACGTATTATATTTAAACGTGTGCCATCAGGTAGCTGAAGGCCAGCCGTGGGACAATGGTGTGCAAGATATCGGGGGAGTCCATCCGACATAATTCCAAATAGTGTAGGGCTAATGGGGCACCCTTGAGGAACACCCGCACTTGATTTAAACAACCCCCCATGTTTGCCCTCAATCTTGATCGCCAAAACTGTACTGTCTATTACAGCTTGAGTAGCATAAAGAAAATCCCCTTGGATTCCCAACTGCTCCAAAATATGCTCTAACTTAAGACGCGATACCCTGTCGTAAGCTTTAGAGAGGTCCAGGAATGCAAAATGCAGTGGAGTGATGCCCATTGCCCAATCTATGAGGTGTTGTATAACAAACAGATGATGGGTGGTGGACATTTCAGGACGGAAGCCTGTTTGGCAATCAACACGCAAACGGTACTTCTCCAAGTAAGATACCAGACGCGAGTTCAACACGTTGGCATACAACCTCATAAGAGATTCGCCCACGGCAATGGGACGATAATTTCCTCTGTTATACGCGTCCCCTTTCTTATATACCGGTGTCACCAAACATACATTTGACTCCGCCGGTATGGTACGTTGTCTAAGCGCCATAGCAAAAATGTCCGCAATGACATGACTTAACAGGTTTCGTGAGTAAGGATCCCCCGGGTGTGTAA
>KV908464.1:235156-247656 GCA_002005505.1 Botryococcus braunii | reverse complement strand
ATGGACAAGTTACTTGCTTACTATAACTTAATTGTTGAACATCTGTATCTTCATCGGTTGTCGGTGTCATACCTATGAGTGAAGATCAGGGAGACAAGTGTCATGCAAGATATTTGTTGGCGTATGCAAGGATTTATGTCATGGAGGCTCAATTGCGTTAGCATAAGAAGACTCTAAATGTAACGACTTGCCTAGCACTATCAATGATTGATGCACGTGTAAAGACAGCAAGTGTTTTGCTTATGGCGTAAGGCCGTCGCACGGACTGCCCAGCCAACTAAGTCAACTGATCACTCGCTCTGCTCGTGCTTGCAGGTCTTCAGCCCATAACCAAAATGTAAGAGTATGTTCCTCTTCCTCCCTCCCTCTCGCCCCCCCCTCTCTCTCTCTCTCTCTCTCTCTCTCTCTCTCTCTCTCTCTCTCTCCTCTCTCTCTCTCTCTCTCTCTCTCTCTCTCTCTCTCTCTCTCTCTCCTCTCTCTCTCTCTCTCTCTCTCTCTCTCTCTCTCTCTCTCTCTCCTCTCTCTCTCTCTCTCTCTCTCTCTCTCTCTCCTCTCTCTCTCTCTCTCTCTCTCTCTCTCTCTCTCTCTCTCTCTCTCTCTCTTTCTCTCTCTCTCTCTCCCCCCCCTTCCCTCCCTCCCTCCCTCCCTCCCCCTCCACCTTGTGTTTTCTGACTAACCACCTTCGATTTTAGACCCCTAGATTCCTCATTCCCGCATGCACGATTTATGGTGTGCGGTTAGGATCAGCTTCACTCTTAATACTAACTATTGATATCTCGGTGACAAAATCTGATTTTTATTTATCCTATGCAAAGTCGAGGGGGATGATGAAGAATGGAACCTTGGCAACACAAGAACGTTTTCACATTGGTTTGGAATGTATCATATGCCAAACCTCCCTGATTTTCGTTCTAAGTGCATGAGGACTCATTGAGAGTTGTTGTTAGCGTCTACACTTCAGCAGGAGCCCCAAATGTAAGCGTGCGGACGCAAATTGGCCCACCCGCACATTTTTTGCCTGGGTATGCGGGCACCCCGCGCAAAATCCGTCATTTTCACTGCCGACATACGGGTGCCACCCGCACGATTCTAACTGAGCTATTCGTGCCACCCGAATGGATTTCTGTTGTAAAGGGGAGAACCCTTCCTTAGTGGCGGGCACGCGCCATGGCGCGTGGAGGGGTGGCACGCGGCAGGGGTGTGCGTGTGCCAGTGGGATCCGGGATTTTGACGGGGTGGGGACGCATGGCTGACGTAGGGTTGGAGTTGCGTGTGCCTGTGGGGGGCGTCTTCGCAGAGGACGCGGCTGTGGGACTTTGCGTGTGGCCTTCTGCACGCCGTCTGTTGTACAAAGGGGGGAACGTGTGTTGTGCGTGTGATGGAGTTGCTGGCATGGGGTCCACATGCTAGGGAAGTCGAAGGTGGGCAGTGAGGTAGGTGCGTCATGCTGACAGGGGTTTGACCATGTATGTGATGAGTAATTTCTTCGGAGGGTGAGCATGGCAATGAAGATGGCATTTGTGGACCGTTAATGTAAAGACGTGGAGGGTTAAGGAGGGGTAGATGAGAGAGCATTACGGGGCTTTTGAGTCAGTTTAGACGAGGGTTTCCAACGGTTTTTTTGTTGAGGAGGCCATATTTATGGTTGCAGCGTGGGTGGGTGACGAGGCATGGGCGCGCATGACATGCATGGCTTCAGAAGATGTGGTTGGAACGTCAGGCCTTGTGGCGCCGGGGGTTTGCGAGGTTTTGGCCCCTGTAGGGAAGGGGGTAATGATTACAGCGCGTCAGAAGCGGGGGATGTCGTTTCTGAATTCCGATGAGATTTACGATGCTGACGGTGTTCGGCTTTCCTGAAGATGTGAACATTACTTTCGTTTTGGCATCCCTTACTGTTTTTTTGTTCAAGGTCTAATACAGCCTGTAGTCACGTACATAATTGGAATAGCAGATATGTCGTCATCTGGTTGTGCTGTGGTTGAGTTAGGGCAGGGTTATGCTGTGAAACTCCCGGGGAGCAGGCCCGGGATGCGTAGGGCACAGGGGGTTTTTCCGTGTATAAAACTGGATATGGGCGTCGGGTGTGTCAAGGCTAATCTTCAGTGTCTGCGTAAGGTGGTGGGGGGGTGTTCCGGAGTGACGAAGTCGCTCATAACCCCGCCGGTTGAGGTATGGACCCCGGTTGCTGCGCAGTACAGTGGTTGAAGTGCGGAGGGGCCCGGACAATGTTGAAGGGTTCTGCCTTGTACTGTGGGGAGGGAGGGTTTCAGGTGATCGGCGGGAGCGTTGCAGGGTACCCTGTAGGACTAGCCCTTTGACGACCTGGTGGTCGACTCGGCACTCCTTGTTGTCAATGCGGATGGCTGGATTGTTGGAGGATCGTGTGATTCAGAAGGGTTCGGGTGTGGGGTCTGACAAATGTGGCCGTGCGTCAGTTGCATCTCCGGGGATTGGCACTCGTGTTGGCCAACCATGGTGGTCATCGGCAACGGTTGGACAATCTTTTTGGTGTTTCGGGGGCAGCGCCGGCAAGGTGTACAACTGTAGCAGAGGTGTTGGTAGTGCATCTGAGACGGCATATATGTAGAAAAATCGCTCTTAATCGAATCGGAATCGGCGCCGAATTTCAGTACGATTACCGAAAAATTTCAGATCGAGTTCAGTAGGCTGCGGACGGTCGGCGGACTGAGTCTGGTCTGAAAATTTCAGTACGATTTCAGTTTCGGCCAATTTCAGATTCAATTACGAGACAAATCAGTCGGAATTCAGATTTTGTCGATCTGAATCGGTACTGAAATTCATCGGATGCGATTCTGATTCTGAACTGAATTTATGCTGTCGATATAGTTACATGTACGGTGACGAGACATCTCTACAGCAGAAGTACAAGTGCAGAAACATGTGCTGGGACACTCTGTTCCACTGATGCCATTATCACCAGCTGAACATGATTGTGGTGGTAATGGCATACAGTGACACAAAGTACCCCCCACACATGTTCCTGCACTCATACTTAAGCTGTAGAGATGGCTCGTCACCATACAAGATTACACAGTGATATAAAGGGACTTGAATCCACCCACCATTCCAGCCATGCCCCACCCATGGTGTTTATAATGTATGACAGTATAGAAAACACAGTTGCAAAAGCTTGTGAGGCAACGGTGGAATGAGGCAAGCAGGCAAGAAGTGCAGACGGTGGAATGTGTGTTCCAAGATTAAAGTTCAACAAATTTCTAAGGGGCGCAATCATTCACCAAGCCCCATGACCTTCAAACTGGCAACCGTAGATCAACAGGAGAGCTTTACACCAACTGTACGGGTGCCCCCCCCCCCCCCAATCTAGCTGAGCAAACACCACGTTCGATGTTCAAGAAAGCATATTGCAAACCCCTCAACCCTTGCAATACAGTAGCCTCCGCAGTCCTTAAATAGGCATGACATGTCACCGTCCAGCAGGGGTCGGACAGAGCTGCATGTAATGCACAATTATAGTCGCAACCTATGCACGAATGGCTCGCAGTATCTTCCTTCATGCTGCCACGACTGACATCTTGACAGTGCCTCAGGCTATATGCAAATTCATCCATCGCCGCATGCTGATAGTGCCTGCCTCAGGGAATCACTCCAGAAGTGGGCATATCGCAAGCCCCCTCATACAGGACCCTGTGAGCGTAACCTTCTGGTGGATCTCCAAGGGCACGGATGCAGGTTTTGGACGGCAATCCAACATGTCCTGACCCGTAACCGGCAGGACCTTGGCTATAGCTATAGCTACATGCATAGGCCAGCCACAAGAGAGTACCGCAGTGGCTCCCCCCCCCCCCCCCATCCAACACACACACACACACACGCACACGCGCGCGCGCACACGCACACACACACACATACAGAGACGTACGATCGCACGCACACGCACAGACACACATAGAGAGACGCACGCTCGCAAGCACACGCACACACAGACAGACAGACAGACACACACACCGCAATTCAAGACCATATTTACTCCCTGAGAGAGAGAGAGAGAGAGAGAGAGAGAGAGAGAGAGAGAGAGAGAGAGAGAGAGAGAGAGAGAGAGAGAGAGAGAGAGAGAGAGAGATAGAGGACATCCATTCAATTTACCTCAAGCTGCGCCGCAACGCAACGACGTAGAAAACTATGATCCTCAGATATCAGGCTGCAAGTTAACTGAAATCTTGAATTGTCTGGATGAAAGACACCAAGGCAGGTACCAGTACATTATAAAGTAGGATTTGCCTCTGACAGTGAGCTGCAATTTACAATCCAATATAGCCCCTGGCACACCCACACCCAAGCGGCAGGGAGGAGGGGAGGGAGGGAGAGGGGTGGGGGGGGGGGGAGAGAGAGAGAATGCGGGGCGAAGAAATGAGGGCTTACCTTATTCACAGAATTGACTACTGATCCTGAAACTGCAAAGAGCTATAACTCCTGCCTCAGGAATATGCAAGTACTTGGGCATTTACTTGTCCCCCATGGCATGCAATCCTTTCATTATGGTGGTTGCAGCAAAGTGTTTCAACTCCTGCAACCCACAGAGCTCTTGAAAGTCCCATAGCGTCCATTTTTTGGAGTGGTTTGTCCAGCCAGGGGTACTGGAATATGTTGTCATACAAAAAGGGACTTGCATGTATGTGTTGGTCTGTGTGAGGGGGGTTGAGATTGTCGAGAGAGACAGCGTGGGCCAAGAGTGCAAAATGACTAGCCCCTTTGAAGACCAAACAAGCTCTACCCATGTGGTAGAATGAGTGCATAGAGTTTCTAAACATTTCACTTCGGCTGCCTACCAAGTGTGGGTGCCCCCAACTGATGCCATGAGTTGCACCATCAACTTGACCCAATAAGCATAACCTTAACACACGGGGGAGAGTGTAAAGGGGGTGCAAGACAAGGAGCAACAGACAGGGCTCTCCTTGACATGGGCTCATTGGCATGAATGTCAGGAGGTGGTAATGGCAAGGAGCTAGAACCAACCCACGTCAGTGAACAGAACACTATATGCCTGAATCTTCCAAAAGCAACAGCTTCTACCGCATGAGCCAGATAAACAAAACTTCTGTGATGGGGAACAGCTCGCCTTATCTGGGGGCCCACAGACATAGACAGGAGATTGAGACACTTTGTGAAAACGTACAGAGGTTTGAGGAAGAGTCAACTGCTTGCGCTTCCTTTCCCCGGATGTCATGGAGTTGTTTCGATTACATTTGTTGCAGCAAGAAGTGAACAAGCCCCTGCACACAACACCTTTGTGACTGTCCTGCATTGATTTCTAGAACAGTATTAGCACCATTACACGCCGCAACTCAAGACCATATTTACTCCGTAGCCTCCCATTTAAAGAAAATTCCATGCGACGCCCCATGACAGAATTCTTTCGAAAGAGCTAAAGATCTAAAGCTGCCAACAGTAAAGTGATATACAAAGAGCAACAGAAACATAATCAGAGCAACGCAACACGAAGCAAGGTGAACTCACCTTGAAACGCTATTGTGCCATGCGCGGGCATCGGAATGCAAATGCAGAGTCCCCGGCGTTCGGAGCAATGCAAGTGCCAACAGGCATAGAATGTCCTTGGATAAAACATGGGAGTGTTACGCATGCCATGGTATAAAGCCATATGCTGACTGCGAACTAAACAAACGGCTGTATGCTTCCGACGGAGATTCTCAGGAGATTCGGTCCGAGTCAGCGTACTGCGTTTCTATTTTAGAAGTTGTACAATCTCTGAGGGCAGTACAGAAAAATAGTCAAAAGTAGGAAATGTGTGACATGCTAGATCATGACCTTCAATAGTAAATCCATCAACGGCAAAGGCCTTGACTTCAGGCCCTTGACGCATTACCGACAAGATACGAGTGATTACCACGATACAACAGGCGTTTCTCCGGTTCTCTCTTATTTTGTTCTGAAAAGCCTGCCGAACTTAATAGCGTCTTATTCGGATATTCCGATCGGAATAAGATCGTCCGCCGGACTTAATCGCTACTAAATGGAAAAGCAGTCCGAATTCAGATCGGACTAAGATCGTTTTTTCTACTAGTATATACTGTTTGCGGCCGTCTGGGAGGATGGGGTGATGGACGCAGAAGTGTTGAGTTTTCCTGGCGTGGGGTCAGGTTGCACACGTTCTCGGAGGCCGGATTGCGGAGGTGTACGCGAAGACAGCCACAACCATGACGGCGGCCCAGCTGTTTGGGCAGCAAGCCTCCTTCGTGCATGTGGGGATGTATGGGGGTGGGCCGCTTCTCCTGTAGTTTGGTGACTTTTAGATAGGAAGAACTGTTTGTGGATTGTTTTGGACAGTGAGGGGTTGAGGGGGCGAAATGGCATTGGGGTGCTTGTTGAATGTTGTGTTGTCCAGGGGGGAAACAGTGGAGTGTGATGCAGGCAACTGCCTTGTTGCGACTGTGGTGTGCGGCGTGATGATGTCTGAGTACCATGCCGCTATTCGGGAGCGGTTACAAATTGTGGATGCTGACGAACCACAGGGGACTGTGATTGTGCAAGCGCGTCGCACGTTGGCAGAAATTGCAGGGGGAATGGGAGTTGAGGTGTCGCAAGATGGGTTCTGCGGTTGTTGCGCATGGCATGAGGATTTGGGGAATTGTGTTAGGTTATGGGCATTCGGCATCACCTGGAAGCAAGCAGACAGGTCGTAAGTTCGTGCCTCTCCAGCTACAGTCCTTGACGACTGTCTGCTCTTTAGACACATGCAACTGCATGAACAAGACTGGCATCCTTATGTGCCCAGTATCTTTCCAAACCAGTTCCGTTACATGTTGATCTGTCAATGAGCATCTACACACGGATAAGCTCCTGACGGCTGAAAGCAAGTACCTTCCTATACTCAATCAAGACTCCGTCCATTAGCTGTTTGGGAGACTTGATTGTCCACTAAGATGGTTCACTTACAAACAAGCAATCAAACATGAACACATTACCAATACACACCCTGCGTCACCGCACCTGTAAGCAAGCAGACAGGTCGTAAGTTCGTGCCACTCCAGCTACCGTCCTTGACGACTGTGTGCTCTTTAGACACATGCAACTGCATGAACAAGACTGGCATCCTTATGTGCCCAGTATCTTTCCAAACCAGTTGCTCGACTATGCGGTGATCGCAGCTTTAATTGTCCTTTCACACTAACGCGTAATCTAAATCAGATTGTACCTTATGTTCGAAATAGACCTCATCCGAACGTGTCTTGAGGTACCTTATGTGGATAGTGGACCCGTATCCTAATAATGTAAATTTGAAGATCACCTAAAGCACAAGGCATTCTATAATGTATGTTCACAACTCAACACTTCCCCTTGCCTGCATGCTTTATGTGTATCTTCTCAGTCCTAGTGAATCCCTATGACTAACACCACGGACTTGTTAAGTTGTTTGGTCATAAACTCAGCCACATTGTGAGCAGATTCCACATAGGGGATATCTGCCAGTCCCTCTCCTATGGCCTCCCTAGCTTAGTGGCATCCACAAAGCCTTCACGCTCGGGTACCTTCCCTCCAAGAGTTAAAGCTAACTCTTGGGTGTCCCTAAGATACTTCAGCACTCGAATGGCTTCACTCCAGTGCGAAGTGGTAGGGCTCATTCTGTACCTTGGCAACACACCAACTGCCTATGCAATTTCAGATCTGGTGGTGTTGGCAATGTACCGGAGTGACCCTTTAAGCTCACAATACCGATGGCCAGGAGTGCCTGACCCTACTGACTCCACATCCTTGGACTCGAGCCTGCTGCTAGCCACAAAGTCCTTGAACATTGGAGTATCAACTCCACGACCATCCTCACACCCTATCTTTTCCAACGTTTTGCAACGCTATTCTAAGTCCACAGACACCACTCATGTATACCGCAGTAATACCTCTGACAACAATTGAAGACTAGTCTCCTCGACGTGTTCAAATGAAGACATGAATTTAATACGTACCCGTCATGATGATCATGACAGCTAAACATACATGTAAACTCAAAATCCATCCCCTCACTTTCAAAGCCCCCCATACATTTCAACTGACCCTTTAGTCCGCGGCGCGACATCGAAACTAGTTGCGACCGTGATTTCCTGTTTGAGTTCCCTTTCTATCACCATATGGAGGCCAATACTTGCACAACCAACATGACCCAGGACTTACTGCTTGAGTACTTTCAAGTTGTCTTGCCCTAACTCACATTGCTTCCCCTGGAAGTGCTATTACATGTTTCACGGTCCGTCGATCAAATTATATTTCTCCAACCTCTATACTTTTATTTGGTTAAGTATTTGAAGCATCAAGACTAAACAGACACCGTTACAAACGACCTGCACTCAAAAACGCATCTAACAACTATGTTTCATGTTATATAACCTAGAGTCTGGATATCAACGACTTTCATCTGGAATTTTTCAAGATTTCTCACATATGGCCACAACTCCCAAACTTGGCTCTGTGGCTATCTCTAAGAACTCTCTCTAGCTTTCATTGATTTTACTGGCTATCCCGGTCTAGCTTTCTAACGTGAGGGTGCACCGATGCATCAAGGCCTTAGGATTAAATTGTCTGTAACTGACAATTCTACCTCCCAAAGCTCACTTGTATTGGTCACAATGATGGTAGCTCACCTCTACCCTATTCATACACATAACCCTTAAAAAAGTCTTATCTATACACCATCAGTACTATGATCAGTCTCTAAGGGCGTTGCTGCAACAATACACATGACTTACAAAGTCACCAACGCTTACGTGTGTTGGGTCAAATATCACCATCCTCTTGCTTGAGGAGCTAGGGTCATCACAGGTACCTATCAGTAACCTCATGTTGAGCACAATAGATCCTCTTCATCATCACTACTAGACATTAGGCTACTCAACATCCAAATGCGCGAAAAACGCAACGCGCACACGCGCGCAACGATAACTGATGAGCTTCCCCTGACCACATTATGTCACAGATTAACCCAAAACTCTTCAAATTAATTCATTGTCCTCAGAAACCAATTCTTTTCCATGTCAATATCAGAATTAGCTTTACATGTTAGCAATTTTTGGTGTTCATAATTTGGCCCATCTAACACTCATATCCTTTGTGTAGCCCGCACCATGGATTAAGACTAACTTGCAGCTATTTCTACCCCTCTTTGCATTCCTAGAGTCATTCATGTATATCACCTTACACATTCTGGGTCAACTACCATGCATTGCAACGATAAAATTGTAATCTTCTGGTACCCACAACTCACTCCTGGTCAGCCCAAAACCTTTCAACACCAGGTCATTCATGTATATCACCTTAAACATTCTAAGTCAATTACCCTATGGTCCATGCCAGACTGTAGGTCAGGGCGTGAAGCGCATGCATTGCGCAACGATACAATTGTAATCTTGTGGTACCCACAACTCACTCCTGGTCAGCCCAAAAACTTTCAACACCAGGTCATTGATGTATATCCCCTTAAACATTCTGGGTCAATTACTCTATGGTCCATGCCAGACTGTAGGTCAGGGTGTGAAGCGCATGCATTGCGCAACGATAAAATTGTAATCTTCTGGTACCCACAACTCACTCCTGGTCAACCCAAAAACTTTCAACACCAAGTCAAAAAAACCTCAGCAAACCTTAGGGATTTTCACAACACCACATACACAGACACACATAGAGAGGTCTCACAAGCCACACTGAACCCATATATGACCCTATGTAAGACCACTCAAGGTTTGAAAACCACGTTGGCCACACAACATCAGCCACACATCGCATTGACTACACATCATTGACCAGACACAACCAGTCAATGTCTAGTTTCACACTCTGGAAAACATGGAAGGAATGCCAGGCACATAAGACAAGTCATGACATTGATTACACAGCAGTTCCGATAAGAGGTCTTGACTCCGCAAGTGCACGACAGTTCAATGAGGCACACGACTCCCGATTTAGCATTTCTCACCCTCAACATTAGGGACTAGCCATCAGCGAGTCCGAACGCGACACCTGATCAGCCTTTCTCACCCTCAACATTAGGGACTAGCCATCAGCGAGTCCGAACGCGACACCTGATCAGCCTTTCTCACCCTTAACATTAGGGACTAGCCATCAGCGAGTAGCAGCGCAAACCACAATAAGAATGTGCTCAGTGGACTGGGGAACCAAAAGTCCCTTACCACCATATTGCACCAACTCCTGGCTGTTTACACATACACAATCAATGTCCTTCAAGCCCCAGCTCATGGACATCTTTACACACGCTTACACATACAACACATATGTAAGCCCATCCCCATGCTGCAGTACCTGTACTGTTGCTCATGGTGTCTACCAATACCTGGATGGGGGCTCCCTAGGGTCCACCCACTTCTTCCCGCTGAGTATCACACTTGCTGTCAGTGGTTAGAGGTCATTCATAACTACTTTTGTTAATCTGACCCCCTTGATCTCCAGCCTTAAGAGGGTGCAGACTTAAAAAGAAGCCTTTCTATTGGTTCACCTCTCAACCAGTACACTTACTGTAACACAGGAGCATCACTTCCTCTCTCAACTCATTGAGCCACACACTCACAATTTCAGATCCCAAATCATACACAACCTCCCATATGCACTCAAAATTTCACTCCTCCATCCCAAGGTGGTCTTCCGCCTCGTGCCCTTCCAACCGGGATTTCACCACCTCGCCTTGCGGATGAAACTGCCAAGATTTCTTGGCATTTCAGAATCCATTCGAATGGATTATGAAGCATATACTGCGACATGAAGGCGGGGTACAAAACTGCGGGGCTGTCGCTCCCTGTGGGACTGGCGTAGACTTGTGTAGTGTCCGCTGGCCACCAGTGCCTTGCCCAAAAACCACATATCGGCTTGTCCTCAGCACCCAGAGCTGGGTGGGCCCATAACCTGTTAGGTTATGGGCATTCGGCATCACCTGGAAGCAAGCAGACAGGTCGTAAGTTCGTGCCACTCCAGCTACCGTCGTTGACGACTGTGTGCTCTTTAGACACATGCAACTGCATGAACAAGACTGGCATCCTTATGTGCCCAGTATCTTTCCAAACCAGTTGCTCGACTATGCGGTGATCGCAGCTTTAATTGTCCTTTCACACTAACGCGTAATCTAAATCAGATTGTACCTTATGTTCGAAATAGACCTCATCCGAACGTGTCTTGAGGTACCTTATGTGGATAGTGGACCCGTATCCTAATAATGTAAATTTGAAGATCACCTAAAGCACAAGGCATTCTATAATGTATGTTCACAACTCAACAAATTGTGATGCCGATGCTGTAGGGGCGTGGTTGGTGGCATACTGTGGCTGAGTGTGTGTTGTATGTGCAGGTAGTTACTGACTTGGCAGTGCCGAACAAGCCGTTGATCGATTCTGCTGTAGCTGCACCAGTTGCGTATTTGGAACGGGTGGTCGTCACTGTTCTGGGTTGCCCCTATGAGAATAACAAGGACCTTGCTGGAGTAGTGTCTGGCACAATATGTGTCCCTCGAGGTGTGGATGGCCCTTGGAGATTGCTCCTGTTGTTGGCCTGCTGTGGGCTTGTGGATGGCGAAGGTTTTGCGCATTTGATTGTTGAGGTTGGGGTTGGCTGTAAGCCCTTGGTAAGGGGAAATTGGGTGCATATTGCAGGTGTGGAGTAAGGTGCGGCAGATGTGCCACACATTTAATTTTTGGCGCAGGCAACCACTACGATCTGGTGGTGCCTGCGGCGCCTTTGCAAATTTGTACAGGTGGGCGAGGGGTTGTGCTGAAGTTGTGCTGTCGTACCCTGACTCGGAAGGAAGGAAGGAAGATTACATCCAAAGACCAGCCACTAGGGCTGAAGAGGACGGCAGTACAATGAATGACCCATATCTAGCCAACTAAGGTCGCACAGCACCTGGGAGAGTGAGGTAGCTCTCCAGTGCTCTAGTCACAAATTTGGCAACCCCTTGAAGGTCTTCTTGCCACATAAACGTCTGTACAGATCGACTCCTTTGTTGAAAGAGGTGTATAAATTGTTGCCGTACATGTTGTACAGCCGGACAAGTGAACAATAGATGATGTTCATTACCAACGAGCTCTAAGGAGCACCTCGTGCAAATCCTCTGGTTTCGAGGGATGCCTTGTTGTCTACATTTATCAATAGGAAGGTCATGACACCCTAATCTAAATCGCATAAAGGTCCGCAATGTACCATTAGGAAGGTGGAGTTTGAGCGCACTCTTACGCCGTGGCACATGAGGCGGACGTGCGAACCACCTTTGGTATCTGCAGAATAAGGCTCTTGGGGATACACAAGAGCGAGGGGAGATGTCTAGGTCATCCCATATCATTTCACTTTTACGGTCTAACAGATCCTTTAGCTGTGACATGTCAATCTGCACGGCTCTATCAATCGCACATGGTCAGCTATATAGTATCCTAGTTTCTTAAGTTGTTGCATAAGGGTACCCGAAAACGTTTCTCGGCCTTCTACTATTGCCAACCTAATGTCATGCATGAGGACCT
>KV908464.1:220000-227186 GCA_002005505.1 Botryococcus braunii | reverse complement strand
CCCCCCCTCTCCTCTCTCTCCTCTCTCTCCTCTCTCTCTCTCTCTCTCTCTCTCTCTCTCTCTCTCTCTGTCTCTCTCTCTCTCTCTCTCTCTCTCTCTCTCTCTCTCTCTCTCTCTCTCTCTCTCTCTCTCCCCTCCCTCCTCTCCCCCCCCCTCTCTCTCTCTCTCATCCCTGCCTCTCCAACAACTCCTCTCCGTCCCCTCCCTCTTTTCGCACCACCGCCCTTTGCTATCTACCTCCACCCCCTTCTTACACAGTAAAGATACCCAAGCATGTGTTCTTTGGCCAGAAGACATGATTCCAGCTAAGAGTCAGGTGAAACGGCAAGCTTCTCAACTCATCGGCGGCGCTTTGACTGTCGGGACACGTGAGGATGGAAAACAGCAGGCGGGTCCAAGCCCAAGCCCTCCGATTGAAAGTCAGGTTCCAATATCTCCATGTTGAATTCCTGCATGACCAGGTCATACATGTTAGTTGCTGCATTACCGAGACAACAGCCATCCGAGATAATGTCTCGCCAGCCCTTGAAGATACTACACTCACAAATATCATATTTCTCTCAACATCGATAACACTGCAAGGGGTATGGCATTCGACTCTTAGCTACCACTTAGGAGCCTGGGAAAGCTGATATATACATTGGTGTTGGGAGTCACTCAGTAAGAGCTTGGTAGCAAACCATAACCACAGGCTCAACGTGGGCCTGCACTTCGCACACGAAAAAACCACTCGATATTTCCCGAGCCTGCTCTTAGCAAACCATAACCACATGCTACTTCCCACACCTAGTCGTCACAAAGCATAAGCACACGCATTTCCCACGACTGGTCTTAGCACGTCATAACCACACGCTATTTCCCACGACTGGTCTTAGCACGTCATAACCTCATGCTATTTCCCACGCCTGCCCTGAGCAAAACCATAACCTAATGCTATTTTGCAGAACCCCTAAATGAATCGTTCCCATTCGTGATTTGGGCATAGCTTAACAGGAACACGCCTTGCCTACCAAGACATGCATTAATGGTCCCATTGTGCATCAATATCACACAGTGTGTACAGAGTTAAGTTCCTTCCTGCAACAATAATAGTATCAAAAATCATTTCATGGCGAAACCCAGAAATATTGGACTCGACGGCTGGCCCCACCGCATGTCCTGCCTTCTTTTTTCCGGCCAAAAGCTAGTTTCGGAGTCCCTGTTCACTTCCCACGAGGATGGTACTGCATGGGGCCTAGAGGCGACGTGCCACCTGTTTTAGGGCATACCCGTAATTTTTGCCGGCTTGGCAGTGACCTGAGTTAGATGTACTATCACGTACTGAAATTTCAGTTTCATTTACGAATTTCGTACAAAATGGCGCATGAATTATGCCAAATGACGGTCCGGGCGGGAGTTATTTACTTTGGAGCGAAATGCTCAAGGGTCGTTGAAACCACCTGTGGTTTGGGGGCGTAACATGGGCTGGCGAGGCGTGACAGCATGAGCTGTTGTGACCCTGACACATGTTGAATATCAAGTCGCGAACCAGAAGGCAAATCGTCCTTGACGTACTGAAGCCATTACTGATTTTGTCCGGAGTGCCGACTGAATTGTATCTACCCTCTTACATCATATTACAAACTGCTTTTGTACCTATCTTGGTGTCGTAGGCTGCACGTGCCTGATGGCACCCACATGTGGTGGACAAGCGGGCCTCAAGGCACATACGAGTAAAAGCGCTAGGCTGCTCGAGTAGCAACTGATTGAGCCGTTGGCAGAGCACATGGCTGAGAGCCCAAGGGGTTGCAGCCCTTAGAACACTGGAGTACCGTGAGATGTTATAGTAAATTTCCTCAGATAAAATGCATCGGTGCGGCAAGTGGCGAATATATTTAACAACAATTACTTAGGTGTGGCAGCTGACTATCAGTAGTCAATCAGATGGTTCTGTCAAGAGCAATGCGAGAGACTGCACAAGACGGCCAAAGAAGGTTGGGGGAAAAGGGGGCATACGTCACCGATTTTGTGAAGTTGTGATTTTACGTCCGCAACCTTGGCCTCCACCTCAGCCTGCGTAGTCTCCGCAAGCTCCGACTCCTTTTGGGCCCAGGTGATGCGATCCTCAATGACGCCATTGACAAGCCTGATCCGCACAATCCTGCAGCCAGCATTTCCACTCATCGCACTAAAATTTCCACGTTTGCACTTGTGAAATATGTTATCCTCCCCCCCCCCCCCCCCATGGTGTTGCGCCCTATCTCAAATAACCGCTCTGTGAAACAGAGACTGATGCATGTACAGCGTCCTCAATTGGACTTTGCTTTCGACTGAGGGTGGAAGGGGCAGACGAGAGGAAGGGATTGCCGTAGCATGCCCTTCACCTTGAACAATTATTTTAAATATGTATCTGATTGGCTGTGGTTAGATATTAACAACTGTCTGACAGAGCACATAAACTCAACATGGCTCTGCTCGTCAACCTTTGACAGCAGAAAACACGAACTCGACATGGCTCTGCTCGTCAACCGTTGACAGCAATAGAGGAACAGCACGTCATAGCCCTTGGAAACATTCTTGACATCGCAGACAGCATCCAGAAGAGAAGGAAGGCGCACCATGCCTGGACGCCTGCCAACACACTGGGCAAATCCTCTCGTCGTACATCCCTTGGTACACACTCTTGCACCCGCAGCAGTTTCTCTTTCTGATTCAGACGCCCCTTGATTAAACCAGCATAAATGCAGTGATTTATCAAGAAATCCTCCAGTTGCCGAACAGTTGGTATGTCCAGGGACTCCATCAAGGTTTGGTAACTTATTCTCTGGACCCCGCAAAGTATGAAGCGCATTAAGGGAGAGTCAGTGAAGGGTTCCATAAATCGGAATACCAGCCCCATTTCAATGAGTCGTGGCCTAATGCACTCATGCCCAACCTCATGTATCAACACACCAGCCCGAGCATGTATCCAATAAAGCATGTCCACACACACTCATGCATTTCAGATGCAGGTACAGATGGAAATGATATGTGAAGCCAAGCGGATGATGACAGTGTCATCAAATGAGACAATAGTGCAATAATGACACTCGTAAGCAGGCAACCTAGCAGCAATGCAAAGCCTGAGAGCCCATACCTTTTCTTCCTGGGCAAGTGTCACTGCTGTGAGCTGTTTCAACTTCAAGGCTTGCTTTTCGTCCAATTCCCGAAATTTACCCATTGACCCTGCATACAAACTGTCTTTAATCTCACAAGCGTAGACTCATTGTGGATTGAGGATGTCTTGGGGAGCCCGCCTATCAAACTAAAACCAAAAAAGCAGCAGCAGCAGCAGCAGCAGAAGCAAGACGCGATGCAAATTGTTGACAACAATCGGCACAACAATGTCTGCACCAAATGGACGATGACAATACTACATTCAAACAGGTAATGTGTTTAGGCTGCCAGGAGACACGATAAACCCTTCACAGAAAAACATGATAATTTCAGCACAAACCAAACTAATTGCGATGCATGTCCAGGGAATATCTCTTCCAAGATACAGCCCCTGAGTCTCTCTCAAGAAGCAAGTGCCTTGCAAAGCCAACAATGGAAATTTGTACCTCTGTATTGACTCCAAGTCCCGTACGCAAATAACTCTAGCAAGTCCAAGGACCATCCCGACTCTGTACCGGTTAGCTGCGCCAGAGAAGCAACTGGATAAGTGCAAATTAGATGAAGGTGCAAGACTGACTTCCGGAGTTCTCACGGAGTTGTTATGATGTAATTGCTTAGTTTTGAACCACCCACTGGATGGCGTCGTCGCAACCCCAGCTCGTTACAGTGCACTTTAAGGGTTTTTAGTTGGTTTGTTACTGTCAGGCACTAACTGCTGAGAGCCAAGTTGCTTTCATGGACCTAAAACATGTATATAATTGTGTCGTTTGTTGAATTGGTTGCGCCTAAATGCTTACAGAAAAACAACCACAACCGATCTGACATACACTTGGTAACCTGACCATCAGGATCAATCAAAATACTAATACGACGGATTGAAGAAATAAGTTTATAGCATGCGCAAGAGCTAAGGTGGCAGAATTACCTCTTTAACGCTTGGAATATCGAAAAGTTCCCCGAACACAAACAGGCCCTGTTCTCTTGTTGCGTCCACCAACAAATTTTCAACTTGACGACCTCTGAGGCCTTTTGCCATAATCCTGAATCGTTCTATCTTGTCATCACTGTCCATTGGTTAAGGCAGTGTAGTTCGCAGCAGTTCAGTTGTATCTCACAAAACTTCAGAGCTGGCAACAACCGACCTGTCCAGAAACAAATGTCTCAGAGTGATACCATTTTGGGCTTTACCAATACTTTAACATTAGTTTCATCTGCGTTCTTCTGTCAGGATCATGACATCACTCCCGACAGAGCCTTGCAGTACAAAAGTTTTAAGCACGGCTTTTTTGCAACCTCGTGGCGGCTAGATCGGTATATCATCTTGACGTTCTTCGTCCCCAAGGACGGACTTGAGATGACAAAATCTCTGTATATGTACCTACTTCCTGTTCGATCATGTATATATCCTCTCTTATTGTTTATCATGTGACAAATAATGTGGTCGCGGCATCGGAGAGGTGTAGTGATTTCGTCCTCGGCTTCCGGTTTCGCCACTTGTTCCTCCTTCATGACAACCCAACGACAAAGTAGAAGACATCATAATCCGTTTTTTTCTATTACTGTTTATTTCAAGTTAATCACCAATTCTGTATGGTTATTCAAAGATAAACAGGCGGAGCCTGACGCTGCTTGAGGCTATGCCCGGTCCTGATACAACACTTTGTCGGCTGCGTCTCGAAAGGCAAATTTTCTTCTACTACTCTTCCGTAGTCCCCATGCTAGCTCTCTCTTGTGAAGATCATTGGTGTAAATAAAGCTGTGCAGATTCAGAACGTCTTTCCTCATTGTGTTGGAGCCATACAGCTCGTAAATTGCATTATGATTGATGAAGCGCTAAATCATATTTTGCGGCATACTGTAGGGATCTCAGGCATGGTTCGAAGGGACAACCTTTGTGGACAATGTCACCACTTCATGCTGTACCGGCTTGCAAACAGTTGAAGGTAGGGCTTACATATCCTGGGCATCTTGCTGTGTCTTCTGGGAACCATATTGTACTATATAATGTACAATCCTTCAATCCTTGCATTTCCCTCTGTAAAGTCTGTAATGGTCTGCAAGTTCAGCATACTTATGAATCAAGTGTGCTTGTAAGACTGTTCTAAAAACATTAATGTGCGGGCATATGAAGGGGATTCACCAAGTTCGCTGGTGGCGGAGGAAAAGATCTTTTGTAACCACCAAACTGCTTCCACATGCAGCAGATGACATACTAGAGAACTGTAGTAAGTATTCACTTTCATGGCGGGAAACCTGAGTAAGGCAGGCCAGAGCATGGTTGGATGCAGCTTGCATATTGCAATGCGTTGGGAGCTGCCTTGCCCATCATGCACCTCGTTCAATACTTTTTAAGGAATGCATGGCTGCCAACGCCCTTTTTCTTTTTTGGGGTTTGAATGCATAGCATTTGATGTGTCACCACATACATGTGAACGTCAGTGTGTCTCTGAGAGGAAAGGAGACGGAGGGGAAAGGGCGCGCGCGCGCGCGCGCGCGCGAGAGAGAGAGAGAGAGAGAGAGAGAGAGAGAGAGAGAGAGAGAGAGAGAGAGAGAGAGAGAGAGAGAGAGAGAGAGAGAGAGAGAGAGAGAGAGAGAGAGAGAGAGAGAGAGAGAGAAAAGACACAGACACTAACCAGCACTTGCGATGATGCGCTCAGGCCTGCCAGGAGGCAAGCAGCTAGGCATTCCTGAAGCCATCCCAAATGGAGGATTGGGAAGTGGTCTAGAGGAGACTTTCCCAGAAACCACAGGCGTGAGGCCCCAATCTGAGCAGGATAGCGCAGGACATGCGGATGCGCCCCAAGCCTCAATTTCGGGATTCGGGGCGGGGAGGGCTGCGGTTGCGGTAATCGAACGGGATGCATCCCCAGAAGCAGAATCTGCCGTTCCATGTCCCCCCGGGGGGACTGGGGATCCTCCCGATGAGGAATCCCTGCAGTGGGACGAACCAAGCGCAAAGACCCGAGGTGGTGAGATGGGAGTCCGACCAGGAAGCACTCAGGGGATGGGAAGCCCGACACGCACGGGGATGGATGCTCCGCGCCAGTCGAGCTCCGTTCCTCCACAGGAGGATGTCCAGCCTGAGCAGCAAGACTCAGATTTAGGTCGCGTCGGGTATGATTCATGAGCCCCTGCTTTTCGCCCAACAAACCAACCACCCACCAACCAACACACGCACACACACACGCACACACACACACAGGCACACGCACACGCACACGCACACGCACACGCACACGCACACGCACACGCGCGCACGCACGCACGCACGCACGCACGCACACACGCACGCACGCACGCACGCACGCACGCACGCACGCGCGCGCGCGCACGAGACGTCACAATGCGAAAATGACAAGCCAGAAAATAGGAAGAAAAGGGGAAGTGTGTGGGAACAATGTGGAAATAAACAGTGGGCACCCTGAAAGACAAATGTGGTGGAAGGATGTGACAAATGTGGAGAACGAGAAGCCCCCTGCCCCCGTCCAAAGGAAACGTCGTTGAATGTGGGTATGACTGGGTTAGTTCTCTGGAATCTGGAGTGGTTGTCTTGCGTCTCCACCTGTATCCTGCTTATCACTTTATTGCATTATTTTCCCTCAACTCTCATAAAGGTGATTTTCATGAAGTTGTGTAATTATGAAAATCGGGAATTGGTGAAGTTGTGAGTTCATGAAGTCATCCTATGCCATCCATCTGCAGTCTTACTATGTAATCCATTATTATGACTAGCCTTATAAGAGTACCTGTGCAAAACCTATCAACACCGCCCTCGCAAGGTGCTTTGCCACAAGGGACCTGCGTGTGCTTTGGTGATCATTCTGACATGGTATTCCTGCAGGTACCGAATCCAGGCGCCAGAGTACTTGGAGGACTCCAAGAACTTCTTGGCAGATTTTGACCTGATGCTCGGCCCCCACGGGGCCTATGGCAGGAGCCTGGAGCCCTTCATGGACGCCGAGGAGAGGGCTCGGTATGAGGCATCTTCCGCTTTCAACCAGCCAGGGGACTGGGCGCGTCCCCAGTCTGGGGAGCCAACAACCGCGGTACC
>KV908464.1:210000-215000 GCA_002005505.1 Botryococcus braunii | reverse complement strand
TTTGGGGGTGTGTGTGTCTGTCTGCGTGCGTGTGTGTGTGTGTGTGTGTGTGTGTGTGTGTGTGTGTGTGTGTGTCTACAGGGCGTGTGCCTCCCTGCCTACATGCATGTGTGTCTTTGATTGTGTGTGTATGTGAGTGTGTGTGTGTGTGTGTGTGTGTGTGTGTGTGTGTGTGTGTGTGTGTGTGCTCGTCTCTTGTGTGTGCGTGCGTGTGGCCATGTGTCCTGTGGTGTATCTGGGTGTGTGTGCATGTGGGCATGTGTGTCTGGGTGTATGTGTGTGTGTGTGTGTGTGTGTGTGTGTGTGTCGGTGTCTGTCTGTGTGTGTGTGTGTGTGTGTGTGTGTGTGTGTGTGTGTGTGTGTGTGTGGGTGTGTGTGTGTGTGTGTGTGTGTCTGTGTGCGCGTGCCTGTGTTTGGGTGCGTGTGTGTCTGTCTGCGTGCGTGCGCGCGTGTGTGTGTGTGTGTGTGTGTGTGTGTGTGTGTGTGTGTGTGTGTGTGTTTGTGTACAGGGCGTGTGCCTCCCTGCCTACACGCATGTGTGTCTTTGATTGTGTGTGTATGTGAGTGTGTGTATGTGTGTGTGCACGTGCGTGCGTGTGCTCGTCTCTTGTGTGTGCGGTGCGTGTGGCCATGTGTCCTGTGGTGTATCTGGGTGTGTGTGCATGTGGGCATGTGTGTCTGGGTGTATGTGTGTGTGTGTGTGTACGTCTGTGTGTGTGCGCGTGCGCGCGTGTGCGTGTGCATGTGAGTGCGTACGTGAGCTTGCGCGAGTGCGCATGTGGCACTTGGGCAACCGCGGTTCAAGAAAGGCATGCTTAACAGCTGAGTGCCCCCAGAGGTGGTGGGGGTGCCCACAGACATGCTCTTTGCATGTAGGTTGAGGTCATGATGAAGCTATGCTTCTGTCACAAAACCTCCTGCCCAGGGCATCCCAGGAACAATGAGTTGACATTTGTGGGCACCATTTAGAAATGTGATGCGTGACATTGTTGGTGGGGACTTTTTCAGCCAAACGGGCATATTGTTAAAGTGCAGTTGTTGACGTGCTAATGAGGGCGGTCTGATTCCGTGCAGGGGTCCCAGGGACCATGGTGATGAGAAATATTTGTAGGATGGCCACGAGGAGAAAGGACGGCTTCGACTCTGTGACGGGGCCAAACATGCTTTGGGCTCTCACCCGCTTGGGCTTTTTTGATCGGCAGGTTCTTCAAATGCTTGCAAAAAGACTCGCCCGTCCAATATTTGTGAGAACCCTTGCCTGAATTCGAGGGCCGCATGCTGAGAGAAAGCCGGACACCAACCGCTACAGCTGTTACAGGATTGTGTTATTTGGCATCTGCGCTTCAAAATGTACAAGGCAGTGTGAATCAGTCGTATACAGCGTTCATTAACACCGCAAGCATCTCATGTACATTGCATTTGTCTCAACCCTGAAATCCTGAACCCTGAGATAAATGCGGTCAGGTATAACTTGGATCTGAGGGTCCAGTTTGTTTGAAATGGTGCCTTTTCTCAAACAGGTCAATGAAATGGATGCTGGCAGTGTGGTTGACGTGGCTCGAGCCTATGCCAAGTTTGGGTTCCCCCACGTGGCTCTGTTCGATGCGTTGGCGGCTCGCGCATTGACGTTGCTGGACAGTTACGACTCAGACAGCATGCTCAGGTGCAATCCGCTTGTCGTCCTTTCTCTTCTGTGTAAATGGGGGCAGGGCGTGTGGAAGGGGTGAAGGGAGGAAGGGAGGGAGGGACAGGGGAGGGAGGGGAGGAAAGGGACAGGGGGAAGAGGAGGGAGGGAGGGAGGGGGGAGGGGGGGCGACAGGGGTTGGCATCCTCAGAGGGACCGGCCACCAAGTTGAATATTGTGATCTAAAGCACATTATCACAAGTGTTGTTTCGACTATTTATATTTCCAGTTTCAGAACATCCTGGCTTCACAGCCCAGGGTCGACTAAACGGTTGCAGTTTGAACAAAATGACCACTGGCAATCTAATACATAACTAACTGCCGTACTGAAGCAGTGTGGAAGGCATGAAACTCTTCTCTTACTAAACTAGGCGGAGTATATATGCAGAAACTTCTCAGTTGGCCTGTTGTGCCAATGCAGCAACTACTGCAGCAATATTGCAGTGGCAACTGCTGTAGTAATGCAGTGACAATTGCAGTACTAATGCAGTGGTAATTGCTTTTTTAATGTAATGCAACTGCTGTCCTAATGCAGTGACAACTGCCGTAGTAGTGCAATGAGAACTGCCATACTCAGCAGTGACAACTGCAGTAGTTATGGAATGACAACTGCCGTATGTTGTACAGGCTGCTGTCCTCATTTGCTGCGCTAGATCTACATCCCCAAGATCTGCTCTCGGCCGTTGAGCTTTGGGCAGAACGACGGATTGCCACTCTGCCTGCTGACGTGAGCCCCTTCGTATCCGTGCTTCTACATTGTGCCTCTGTGTTTTTACATCAAGGACATTGTCAACACATTGGTACCACACAGTTGTATGACAATCCAGCATGCCTTTGAAGGCTTGTGTTGTCAATGAGCACAAACCACTTGTGCATGGTTGGGCGCATGAAGACCGGTGAATGCTGTGAACATCGGTGAATCAGGTAGATATTGGTGTGCTCTGCTTATGTGTGGTGGCAGCACATGAAGATTTATATAAATGTAGTGCTGAAGACTCTGATTGTGGTGGAAGAAGCTGTTCCTTTTTTGGCAGTTTCAGCTTTTGCAGCTTGGATGGAAAAGCCGGAAAAGGAGAGGGAGACTTCTGGAGGCTGCTTCGCTGCAGAAAACGATCCCTGGGAATTTGTTAGCATTGAGCGCCTGCCGATAGATGTGGGGCTGAATGTGAGCTTTGGTGTGTGCTATGCGAAGGTGTAGGGGTTAATGAAAACCCCCACACACATATGGCAACGCAGTTTGGAGTTTGTTGGATGCTATGAAAACTTGGAATTTGAATATTGTTGTGTGCTACGCGAAGATATAAGCGCACGGTCAAGGGCACGAACAGAGGTTACTGCTTTCAAGACAAAGCTATGTGTGTTTGTTAAGGTAGCATAGCAAGTGTAAGTGAAGTGAGAGTAAGTCCTGGTGGAATAACCTTTTGTACTAAACCTATATGCAAGTGAAGTGGGAACAAATGAGCGCGGGAGTGTTGAAATGACAAGAACGGGGAAGGATGAAATGACGTGAAGGAGGAAGGATGAAGTGACATGGAGGAAGGATGAAATGATATGAAGACGGTGGGATGGAACGAATGAACTTAAGGCCGAAGGGAGTCGGTTAAAAAGGCTTCTCTGTGTGTGTGTGTGTGTGTGTGTGTGTGTGTGTGTGTGTGTGTGTGTGTGTGTGTGTGTGTGTGTGTGTGTGTGTGTGTGTGTGTGTGTGTGTGCGGGTGCGTGCGGGTGCGTGCGTGCGTGCATGCGTGTGCGTGAGTGTGCGTGTGCGTGTGCGTGTGCGTGTGTGTGTGTGTGTGTGTGTGTGGGTGTGTGTGTGTGTGTGTGTGTGGGTGTGTGTGTGTGTGTGTGTGTGTGTGTGTGTGTGTGTGTGTGTGATATGCTGGCCTTGAGCGCGGTTGGGGGGGGGGGGGCGTGACAGTCGCTGGCAGCAGCAATCTGGTCACTGGCGAGGCTGGGCAGGCCATCGGAGAAGGTTCTGGCAGCTGTCGCAGCAGCAGCCGAGGGGTCACGGGAGAAATTTACCCCCCTGCAGCTATCCCTGGTGGCCTGGGGCCTTGCCCGTCTGGAGGTCACCTCACCCGCTGCCCTCAAGGTAGCCTTTCTCAGAACTAATGCGTGCGTGCGTCGGTGTGTGTGTCTGGGAAGACACACGGTCCTAGCCCGTGAACCCCATGAGCCTTCTTAAGAACCGCTGTACTACTCCTTGGGACACTCGTGACGGTGTGTAAGCAATGTATAATGAGAGGGAGGATGGATCTCATGTTATTGTGTGAGTGGCAAGACCCGGTGCAGTGAGGGTGCACATGTGTTCAACCATTTTGTTTTTGGGGGTGGGGGGAGGGGGGGGGCTGTGTCCCAGGGGGGATGCGGGTTCTTAGTAAATCATCCATGGAGTGTGGAGCCCTCCAGCCCTTCAGGGTGAGAGGATATAGGGGGACAGGGGGGGGGGGGGAGACGCAGGATTATATTATCTTGCGGGGAGTCTCGCCATCTGGAATGCGACGGAGTTTTCACCATCTGGAATGCGACGGAGTTTTCACCATCTGGACTGGGGTGAAAGTATAGGGTGAAAAGGCAATCGCTGGGGTAGGGGGGAGGGCAGGTATGCCAGCACAGGGGAGAGGTTTTGAATAGTGGGGTCGTGGGTGGTGCAGGTGTGCCAGCATTTGGGAGAGGTGTTGAAGAGTGGGGTTGGGGGTGGTGCAGGTGTAGCAGCCCTTAGGAGGGGTGTTGTATAGTGGGGTGGGGGTGGTGCAGTTGTACCAGCACTTGGGAGAGGTGTTGAAGAGTGGGGTGGGGGGTGGTGCAGGTGTACCAGCATTTGGGAGAGGTGTTGAAGAGTGGGGTTGGGGGTGGTGCAGGTACAGCAGCACTTAGGAGAGGTGTTGAATAGTGGGGTGGGGTTGGTGCAGTCGTTCCAGCATTTGGGAGAGGTGTTGAAGAGTGGGGTTGGGGGTGGTGCAGGTGTACCAGCACTTGGGAGAGGTTTTGAAGACTGGAGTGGCAGCCTTTGCCCCAAAAGCGCTCGCCAACTCCCTCTGGGCACTTGCGAAGGTGGAGAAACCCTCAGGTAAAGAGTGCACCTCACATTTCTACTCCCTCAACCCTCATGTTCCTTCCCTCGAGCCCCTTCATCCCTCAAACCTTCCCGCCTTAATTCTCTGGATGCCTCTCCTTCCTTCACTCAAACCCTTCCCTCAACGTTCTTGAGGCTCCTGGAAACCCTCGAAAGCGGACCGCCTCCCTATGAATCCTTTTTCCCTTCCTTCCCTTCCTTCAAACCCTAGCGCTCCGCCTCCATATCAACCCTGAAAGCCTC
>KV908464.1:197500-205000 GCA_002005505.1 Botryococcus braunii | reverse complement strand
TAGAACGAACAGATGGACGGAATGATTAGCACACGAATGAGCGGGAAGGTATGAACGGATGATAGAATGAATGAATTTGCAAACCAATGATGAATATGGGATGGAGGACGGAGCGGATGGTTGAAGGAACGGGGAACGGACAAATGATCGATTGAATTGGCTGTTCCAACGAGGCCAGTCAATCCAAGTTCTGCTAGATTCGGGATTATCCCTGTCCAGTTCATATTAGATAATATGAACAGTGTTGGTCATTAAACGTTATCCCGTCAGTGTTGGAATCGTCCTTTCAGTGTTCAGTTATCATTGACGCACTTTAACCCCGGGCCGGTTCGGGATTGTCCGGGCTCGAATGGAAAGTCTTTGTGCCAAAACGCAGACAAATCAATCTCGTTGGAGTCCTCAATCCAAGGAACGAACGGACAACATTACGGGGAAGGAGAGACGGCAGAATGAGGGGACGAACGAACTGATGCATGATCAAGAACTTCATTGAAAGAACGAGCTTTCCTCACACGATCCAAAACAATGACTAGATATGCCGTCTCCTGCATCCTGTGAATGTTTGCAAATGTATGAACAAGGGATTGAATGACCAAAGGACGAATGGATGTCCATAGTGCATGACCTTCAATCTCTACTGTACGTAGCTGCTCCCATATTATGCCCTCACTAAGCACCCCGAGGAAAGCAGTATGTGTGAGTGTCCGTCCTAGGGTTACCAATCAAAAACAGAAAACCAAACACAAAAATACCAAACACAGACAAACACACGCACGCACATGCACGCGCATGCGCGCGCGCGCACAAACACACACACACACACACACACACACACACACACACACACACACACACACACACACACACACACACGCACACGCACACGCACAACACACAAGGGGCTGTAGGCCCGAGTCTCCCGGTCCAGGCGGCACACACTACTGGGGGGACCAGACAAGCACCGACAACGGCCCGTGGCGTGCAGAAAGCGCGCTCTTATTGTTGGAAGCCGGCCGAGAAACGGACAAGCATCCGCCTCAACACGACAGAGCAGGAGATCCTGGCTGTTATCGTGGACCACATGAGCCTCAAGGTGAGCCAGCGCTGGTTCCTCCGGAGGCCCTCCGTCACGGCGCACCTCATGATACACCTGCGCACCGGCAAAGTTGCCCTCGAGGTATCCCCCCCCCCCCCCCCGCGGCTCCTTGTGTATGACTCCCCAGAGCAAACTGCCCAGATCCTGCTTTATGCCTTCTGCACAAGAGCCTACTGTCATTCTACTGCCCAAGAGCCTGCTGTCTGCCTCCTGCCTAAAGACTGCTGTCTGCCTACTGCCTACAGCCTGCTGTCTGCCTCCTGCCTAAAGACTGCTGTCTGCCTACTGCCTACAGCCTGCTGTCTGCCCACTGCCTAAAGCCTGCTGTCTGCCTACTGCCCAGCAGCCTGCTGTCTGCCTACTGCCCAGCAGCCTGCTGTCTGCCTTCTGCCCAAGAGCCTGCTGTCTGCCTACTGCCCAAGAGCCTACTGTCTGCCTACTGCCCAGAGCATACTGTCTGCTTACTTTCGTTTCCTTGCCTACTGTAGTTATGCTATATTCCTATCTCTGTCTCACACACACACACACACACACACACACACACACACACACACACACACACACACACACACACACACACACACACACACACACAGACACACAGACACACACACACACACACACACACACACACACACACGCACACACACACACAAACAGACACACACACACACACACACACACACACACACACACACACACACACACACACACGCACACACACACACACAAATGCATGCACGCACGCACATGCCCGCACGCCGGCAGGAAGCCATGCGTTGGCTGTGGAGTTGAATGATCGGAAGGGGGCGGACGGGGGAAACGGACATATCCGGAGACGTGGAGCTGTTGTCACCTTCCAGAATCCCTTTGAAGAGAGTTGGACACTACCCTCTGCCGAGTAACCCACGTGGGTAGGGCCTACCCTTAAACAACCTTCGTTCAGACACTCACGTGCATGCATGATGGGCTTGCAATCAGGTGATGGACGAAAGGTGGCTGACAAGGGGAGATGCTATACCAACCGGCGAGTCGCACATGCGACGCCGGCTGATCATGACAACGGGAAACCGCGTCGCGATGCTTTTTGCCGCAGACTGGGAGGCCCAGACCACCATAGATGAACGAGTGGCTCTGCTGAAATCCGTGCTCGAACCCTTCCAGGAAGGAGCCTTCTCCCCTGGATTCAGCACGTGGGGGTACCGCAGGCAGAGGTACCTTCAGAGGACAAGCCAGGACAGCTTCGACTATGACGGAGATGGTGGTGACGAGAGCTACGACAGCGATCGGCCTGGACCCCTGATGCTTCCCTTCGATGAGGAAATGCGGCCTGACGAGGCCGCGCCTCCTCCTGTGCCAAAACAGGACTCAGAAGCAGGCAGGCTGCGCACCTCCAGGCTGAGCTCACGATGGGGAATCACGGAATGAACGGCTCGTTCCGAGTGAGGCCAGCCTGCACGGACAGGCCCCGGTTTGGTAGCACACCTCCTTGTTTGCAGATGGATCCGAGCACTACCGTGGAAATCTGTATATACGTGTGTATGAACGTGCATGTCTCTATGTGCATGATGAGCACATAGAACATGCATGTTCCTGAGCGATTCTATTGAGGCCACAGCTCTGGGTAATGGACAACATCGGCTTGTTTCCGGAAACAAGCCCATGTCCGGATCCGTACAAACGGCTAGCCTATAAGAAAACATTCCTCCCCATTTCCAACTTTCCACCTATCCCCGCATCCCTCACCCCAAGAGCTCGTGCGAGCAGAGTACCCCCTATAGGGCTGGGCTGGAGGCCGGAAAGGATTGAATATTTTATCCATGTGCAATGTTTGAACTAACATTTGCAGCTTTTAATAGTTTTCAGCTTTCATATGTTTGAGAAGTTTCAGCGCTTGTCAGTATGGTTTGCAAACTTTTGAGACATGCAATGAACTAGCTTGCAAGCAAGCAAATGGAACATCCCTTGACCAGGTTCCATTGCAGTTTCGCTTCTATTCAAGGAGTTGAGTATTGGAGAGTTAGGAATCACGCGTCGTCTGGCATATGTAAAGTGAGCCCATACGTCATATGTCTCTTGGCCGCTAGTCCCCGCGCAGCCATAGCCTTCCTATTGGAATGCATTGCGACGTGCACACTTTGCAAGGAATGCCGAGGAGTGTATCACGCTCAGTCCAGCATGTGATGAGAGCTGACCGGTGGGTGAGAGCTTCTGGGAAGGAGGAGAGGGCATATTGATTGACTGTTGTTTTCTTATGATGATTACAACCTCGAGCTGTTTACTTATTAAGCCCTTCAGTAGACGGGTCCAGGATGATTGAGGCACAGTATCAGAAAGACGCGTTCAGGACGGTTGCATGCAGTTGAGGGAAGCCGAGATGGAGTATTAAGAGTTGTATGTACATGTATCGTATAGCGTTGTAAGTGCGTTGAAACCCGACTCTATTTGAGCTATTTGAAGCTTCGAAGCTTCGAAGGAATTCCTGGAGGATCCAGAGATATTGCACGTTCTTTCACACATGAGACACGGCATAATTGCAACGACGGCTTCTACCCAGACAACTGATCATCAAGAAAGGGTGCTAGCGATACAGTAGACCTAAAGCTGCTAGCCATGGAGTACGCATGCTCACATGAGCTGCTTGGAGTATGCACACTCAGGAGAAGGGGTGCCAGCAGGACAGTATTGTACTAGGACTGTAATGCCGGCACCACCAGTGGCCTTCAGTAGCTGGAGTGTTCATACTGGTGAGAACCGCTGCCAGCAGTACAGTAGTGTACACTACTGTACATGCAACAGCTAGCACAGTAGGGCTGACACCACTGGTGGCCTTCAAGTAGCTGGAGTATGCATACTCCCATGAGAACCCTGCTTCCCACCCCCTTCCAGATCCTGTTGATCCAGGTTGGTTGTTCCCAACGTAACTAACCAGTTAACTGTAAACGCGATAATTCGAATGTTGATACGATCTGTGAATCTTCTCAATAAGATTGATCCCCAATCCGAATCAGCAAGATCTTGCCAATCGTTTCAGGTCACATTTCCATGTCATCATTAAGGTCCGGCCCTGAATGATGACATGGAAAGGTGATCTGAAACGATTGGCAAGATCCTGCTGATTCGGATTGGAGATCCAATGTTATTGAGAAGACATGAACTCAACGAGAAGTATTCTTTCGATGTAGAAAGCGGAGCAGGGCCCATAGCGCAAATGCCAAGAACCAATTGGCAATTGCGTGCTCGAAACTGGTTGCGAAAAGTGGCTTTGCCCTGACCCCGACTAAAAGGAGCCATATGTAGGAGCACGTGCATGCTTGCCAACGCACAATAAGCTCAAGGTGTTGTTGAATGAATTGTTTGCCTTCAACAATATTGTTTGCCTTCTGGTCTTGTACAATGAACTGCTCATGGCGGTCAAGCTCATATGGGTGTCAGAGAATAGCACAAGGGCTTATCAGCAGTCGGGCATCCGCATTTTTTGTCAAGACAAACAGTATAAAGTGTTAGTAGACGTCACACCCCACCCCACCCTCGCCCGGGGGGGGGGGGGGAGGGGGACGGGGATGCAGGGACTGGCACAAAGAGTTGAACAGACATCAGCCCCCTGCAACGTTAACGTGCATGTCACCCGCCACGTGGGCGTCACAAGCCATCTTCTTGCCAGAAAATGGCACCACAAGCACAAGGCCCGTAGGGTCTCAATAGGAAGCGGCCCCCTGATCAAGGCGGCGGAACTCCCGCTCTTCCTCCCGCCGCTCGCGGCGCTCTTCTCGCCGCTCTTCGCGGCGAGCTGCCTCCGGATCAAAGGAGCCTGCTTGGCCGTAACCGCCGTACGCCCCCTGCGCATACCCCGGCGCTCGCTGCATCTGGGCGGCCGCCCACTCCATCCTGCGGCAGCCTCCTTCCCACCTGTGAACAAACACCCGCAACCTTGTTCAAACGATACCATGACCTATGAGAGGCTTCCTCCCTTTCCCCTCCCCTCCTTCACATTTGAATTGCATGTGTGGTTGTGTTGAATGCGGGCATGTGTTATGCTTCCGCATGTGACAATCTGTGTGCGGTTTTGCTTATCTTTGGGGAAGGGGGAGAGGTGCGGCACATACGGGGGCAGAGGGAGGGAGGGAGGGAGGGAGGGAGGGGGAGAGGGGGGGGGATAGAGAGAGAGGGGGGGGAAGAGAATTATATATATATATATATATATATATATATATATATATATATATATATATATATATATATATATATATATATATATATATATATATATATATATATATATATATAGAGAGAGAGAGAGAGAGAGAGAGAGAGAGAGAGAGAGAGAGAGAGAGAGAGAGAGAGAGAGAGAGAGAGAGAGAGAGAGAGAGAGAGAGAGAGAGAGAGAGAGAGAGAGAGAGAGAGAGAGAGAGAGAGAGAGAGAGAGAGAGAGAGAGAGAGAGAGAGAGAGAGGGGGGGGGGGGCGGGGGATACCGAGAGGAAACAGAAAATCCCTAGCTAAAATCAATTTTAGTCATGTTCTTTATGTCTTTATCAATTTCACGCATCTTCATCCTTGCATACAAATGTGCTCCAAGCATCATCCAGCAAATGTCACCTGGCAAGGCGTTCTTGCTCAGCACGCTGATCTGCCTCCATCATGTCCCATTCTTCCTCGCGGCGTTTCTTTTCACGGTGCTGCTCCCACTCATGCTCTGCAAAGGCGCCAGCAGCGGCACCCACGACACCCGCTCCGACCTCCCCCATCCAGCCGCCGCGTTTGGTAGGCTGGCCATACTGGGGCTGATATCCGCCATATGCCTGCGCCACAATGGTAGCCAAGGTCAGCTTCCATCCAACTTTGGCTGGAGACCCAAGTTTACTGGTCGGCTACCGCCATGTGTGCCACCAGGTCCTGCGCGCAATTGAAGACTTTTGCATGCATGCACATGTGTACATAATATATGTAGAGCAGAATTGTTCAGCCTGCCAAGGATGACGAGTCAACCTACTGTTCTGATTTTACAAGTCAGAACCTGACGAGTAATACGGCAGCTTGCACCTCCCACCTGCTGCTGCTCTTGCAGTTGCTTGCGCCTGTGCTCGTCATATTCATGCACAGCAAAGGCACCCGCTGCAGCACCAGCAAGGCCTCCGCCAGCTTCTCCCCATATGTTTCCATTTCTCTGTCATTCCCCCCCCCCCCCCCCCCAAAAAAAAACCCAACTTCAGATTGGATCAAGAAGAATCTGTCAGTATTTCTAAAACATTTGGACTTTTGAGGGTGCACTGTGCTTCTATTTGCAATTTTTGAGAGTTATTGACATATGTATCTTCTTTTCATAATGTTTATCTTTCCCATGACGGTTGACTCATCGCCTTAGGCAAGTACAAGTGCTGTGGACCAGATAAAGCTCTCTCGATCTAGAGAGGGATCTCGTTTTTTTTTTTTTTTTTTTTTTTTTTTTTTTTTTTTTTCTTTCGCCTCCGTCTCCTCCTGCTCCTCCTCCTGTGTTTTACAGGTTCCGGACGCCAATACTTAAATATGTGCTGGTTGGATCACACAGTGAAACTCATTTCTGCTAATAATCTTCTCATCCAGATGGCAGCTGGCACAGAGATGTCCAAAAGCGTTCTGCGTGGTTTACCATCCGATAAAGTCATGAGAGGTCATGGAAACTACAGCTGTGCCGACACGGATCTCGGGCATGGAATTGTGCCCAAATAAGGCCACAGAATACGAGTTTTGAAAGCTTAAACGACTGTCCAACTTTATCTGGAAAGACAGCCACTCACACAAAGATGACACATGAAACGGGTGGAACAGATAAACAGGAATTAAGCCATATGTATGCACTGGTCGCGGTTCGGAAAACAAACTGTACTATATTCCTTTGAGATTTCACACATCTCACCTTATCGGAGTATCCCTCGGCAAGCTGCCTCTCATCCCGCCTAGGTTCTGTAAACTCTTCTTCGACTTTCCTGAGGAAGTCCATCTGCCAGGATAGCATTTCTTCAGGATATATATCGTATCAAGTTTAAATTTCCCTCAGATTCCAGCATGTAAGGCCAATCTCGATAGTTCAGGATTCCATGCGACGTAGATGCTCAGCCAATACCGCCATGGACTGGGAACCTCGGACGCCGCTTATAAGTCATCCAAGCACAATGACATCAGAGGTAACTCGAGATACCATTAAATCAATGATATAGACACGTTTAAATAAGCATCAGTAGTTTCTGTTTCACAACAACTCTCCCCCTTCCAATCCGCTATTTACCGGATGGACACCACCCCCACTGACCATTCCACAACATCATATGCATGGCTGTCTATTACATCAAAGATTTTAAGATCAGGAAATAGCAAATATTCGACAGGAACTGCCTCCAAAATCACCCAGAATGTGCGTCGTAGCTAC
>KV908464.1:190000-192500 GCA_002005505.1 Botryococcus braunii | reverse complement strand
TGGAACATGGATAACCGCTGGTCGCATGGTACCCGGTGTGTAATGAATCTTCAAGTGTATGATATTTGATGTCTGACAAATTCTTTGGTTGCGTGATGACAGAAGTGCGTTGAATCCTTGTTTGCAGTATTCGCTACACAGGCTATCCAGCAGGGACAAAACTTGGTTGCTTGAAGGTTATAAACATCACAGTCTCTGCAATCTACATGCCATTAGGCCGTGAGTGAGTGAGAGGAGGACTTCATGCACATGCAGAAGGACTTTTATATGCTTAAATAACTCAGCGGTGCAGGGGGTCACGCATTGCCAGGAACTTGGGTGGAGGGGGCAATTCAATATTGTTCTGCGACCAGATTCAGGAATGTTGAACAATACTTAGCAACATGCATAGAAAGGGATTGAGGGCACAACATAAGTAAGGGGCATATGGGCATTATGAACAAATAGGGTTCAGAGTGCATGACGATGTTGTGGTACAAGGCATCCTGGCCAGAGAGGGGTTGGAGGGCATGAGTGACTGAGGAGTGCCCGGGCAGCATGCACTGATAGGGTTATTGTACGTGGCGTCAAGCACAGAGGTGGTTTGGAGTAGAGGGATGGCAGAAGGGGAGAGGGCATTATGCACATTAAAGGCATTGTTGCACAGACTGGAGTAGGCGGGAAGGGGGGGGGCGGGGAGGGAATGGTACTTTGAGCACCAAGGACTGGTACGGCAGGGACAGAGGGCCCTCTGGAGGGAGCGATAGATCTTTCACGGTGTACATGCTTAACGGAATTATTAAGAAGAGGCCCTCCTTCCAAGCTCTTGACGAGTTGGATGATGTGGGTTCGATTGGGTGCAGACAACTGGCACAAGCTGGCGGGAGTGACTGCACCAACTGCAATACTGCGCCATGCTATGATTTTGTAAACTGCGAGAGCACGGGTGGCATCTGCCGATACGTCCCGCCCTGCGGCTTGGACCCTGCTGCTGGTGGAGCATGTTCCAATAAGGTACGCACGCCTGCAGGTGACCTTACGGGTGTACAGCACTGGGCCGACTGGCCGGCGTCTTACCAGCAGCGGTGTTGGGCTGCAGTGGCCCAATTCGAGGTGGCCCTGGATGAAGCGGTCCTCCTGATTCATTTTCACCCTTATCCATATCTTCATATTCACATTCAAATTCATTTTCACGTATTGATTTTCGTTTTCGCACAGGCGTGTGCAAGAAGCAGCACGCGCACACACGCACACACACACACACACACACACACACACACACACACACACACACACACACACACACACACACACACACACATGCAACGCTCGTGCGCACGCGAGCGCACGCTGTCTCTTGGTCTTTGTCTGGCTATTTGGCGTCAGCTATTCTGTGCTACGTGATGTCTATCTCGACCGTACTCTCTGACTCCCTGACTTGCATCCTTGCTCTTCGATGCAAGGAGGACTCTGACTTGACCATAAGCCATCTGAAGACTGGTGGAGAGGGATTGCAGGTTTGTTCTGTACCAGTAGTTAACTCCCCACCCAGGTACTCCCCCTTACACCCCCCCTCCCCCCAAAAAATGAAGGTGGGAGGCGGAAAACAGCATCACATAAGCCCTGACACACAAATAATAGCAATATAAGAACTTGGACCAAGGCACACAAAAAGGCAGGTAACTATAAGGTCTCTCAGACGGTGATCCTGTGGAGGGTTTTGTTGGATTGTTCATGTAGGTCCTAATATCTTCCAATATATGACCTATTTCAGCATAAAACTTATATGGATACTGTGTTGCCGGGACGGTAAGTGTCAGTTAGCAGCGTCTTCCTCCAGTAGAGCAGGGCAGAACTTTATATATCAGAAACAATTAAGAATTGTGGATAACTAGGTCTCTCCCTTCCTCCCTCCCTCCCTCTCCATGTCTCCTCTCTCTCCCCCTCTGACTCCTCTCCCTCTGTCTCGTCCTCCCCCACCTGTGCTTTGCATGTGCGTGCGTACATGTGTGTAAGCGTGCGCGGGCGCGCGCGCGCGCGTGCGTGCGTGTGTGTGTGTGTGTGTGTGTGTGTGTGTGTGTGTGTGTGTGTGTGTGTGTGTGTGTGTGTGTGTGTGTGTGTGTGTGTGTGCACGGGCGAGTGCGCATGATTGCGCTGTGATGACGTGAGGGGTGCGGGGGTGTGACGGTTAGCCCTTCGCCGCCAAATCTCCAAGCATGCGATGGCTGCAACTCCGCAGGCTGCTTTGAACCCATAGTGTGCGCATCCACCATCGGAGCCTGCCGTTTTGTACCGCCTTGTGGTGCATCTGCCGTGATTCAAGACAGCTGCCGCAACTTTGTATGGCCCCCTGGCCAAACACAACCCCCAACTTCTGCTTGTCCCATGTCATCCATAGACTTCCTGGTAGCATACTTGTTTTGAATCCTATGCCACGTGTCAATCTTGGATTGTGCAACTCGGTGTAGCATGGTGAATGAAGCGGCAGCATGTTTAGTTTCTTGAGTAACCATAGTCAGGG
>KV908464.1:162500-185000 GCA_002005505.1 Botryococcus braunii | reverse complement strand
CATGCGTACACTGGCCAGGGCCCGTACAGTACAGTACAGGATACAGATCGAGGCACCTTTCTTAAAATAGTCCAGCAATGTGCCATGAAGGGAAAATTTCGTTTAACTCAACGGGTTGTTGCTGAACCGGTGCCAGGGCATGCGGATCAATCATGATTGATATCAGGACTGCGACTACAACAATAGATATCCTGAGTAAGTATATATAGTTTAATCGTAAAAGTGTTGGCATATCTCCCTGGTCGATGTCAAGTTCAAGTCCTGAATCTGCAGCTTGTTTATGAATACTTTTGCATATTTTCCCGTGTAGGATTTGGCGGCTTGCAACCCATTGGTTTGAGCCTCCACAAACACATATGTATCTGAAGGACTCGGCAGCGTCATTTTGACTAACTTAGGCATTGATGTACGAATTCCATGCATCCTATATCTCTGCTTAGGTCTCCTTGCGTGGTGTGCGTGTGCGTCTGTGTGCCGGCCGCCCACAAGACGAGCCTGGGCTACACAACATGGCCAGAATCAAAGTCTCATGTCTCGGCATGTGCATGTACGGTATGCAAGCCTCTGTGCTAAGGCCTGGTCTACGTTAATTTCATGCACTTGACAAGGGCATAAATGCATCTCTCATGACCAGTGAAATTTCTGGGTTTAGATTCAAGTTCTTCTTTGAACCGGTAACAGGAAAGGGAGGCCTAAAGGAGGAGGAGGCGGAGTATTGTGGCATCCTTCATACAGGGTTCCGTGCCCAACGGTACCCCCACAAAATTTTTCGGTTAGTTAGCGAGATTCAGTCGGGCTGCGGGGTTATAAATGTAGGTTCGAATCGATTGGTCGGATCGCCACCCGGGTTTGTGAGGCCCCGGGACCTAGCACCTGGGAGGGACTTACTGGACTGCTCACGGTCTTGCGACCGGTCTTTCGGACGATAACCGGAGGCTGGCTCCGATCGCGGTTAGGCTAGCACGGCTCTGACTGGTGGGGCTGGACTCGTGCTGGGCCTTGTGGTTAAAGTGTTACTAGATTACTATCGGTTTTCTTAAAAGGTTTCTGTTCTCCAGGATGTGTGTTTTCTTCCTATTGTGTTTTCTTGAAGTTCATCGGGGTCTTCCGGATCAGGGTTTAGGCGGCTTACGGCTACGTCGCGGCGATTGCTCAGATGTTTCTCTGCTGTTGTGAGGACCTAGAATATGAGTATTTCGAAGTCTCTGTGGGGTCGGATGGTGGTGTGCGTTTGATCTCGTGGTGAGGCTTGTGAGGCCGTGTATGGTGTAAGTTTGTCGTCTTACTAACAAGGGTATTGTTCTACTCACGTTTATCTTTCAACTTGACAGGTTAATTATGACTATATTCTTTCACATTCAGTAGGAATTTGGGTGTTACCAGGCAAATTAACGGTTATCACCGGGACGATCAATGGCCTAACTCGGCAAGTCAGTGGTGTCACAAAAAGTACTATTATACTGCAAGTGATGTGTTTCAGAAACAATTCCAAATAACAGGTCAAACAATCAACATCCCTATTTCGCCGGGGGCCGCGGACAGACACGGAGTTGGGGCGCTATGCTTTACACGCAACTTTCCGAATTATACTGTTGCTTGTGGGCCGGAGGCTGAGCCCCTAATATACACTCCCCTCTAGTAATACGTACAGCTTCCCAAGCCGTATTAACACATGCCCTCACATGATCAAGGGCGGCTAAAACACTGCCAACACATCGATCAGCGGACGGCTAAAAGTCAAAGTTCCTCGTGCCGAACTGCATGGCACCTACCGAGTACCAAAGTCTCCGCGAACATTCAATTCCAACCGTTGCTTCGAAAGAAAGCACCGGAATACACAATTTTGCCCTTAGGACCTAAATCAGGGACAAATACCCCAGTCCAGGTACAAAAGGGTAAAGACAGGCGCCATTTTTCCACGACTTTATGAAACGTCAAATAAGAGCCATAATAAAAGCTGTACAAGTCCGATTGAGGGTCGTTTACTAATCACTTTTGTGGCTACGCCAAATACACACATTGTCAGTTTAAATCAATCGGATGGCCACCAATGTACACGGTCACACTCCAGTTCACGACATATGTGGCATCCTTTCCCCCCCCTTAAAGGAGAGAAAGTCTGGAACGACTTTCGAGAGTGTTTGTCGAGAGGACTAAAGAGCATAAAGTACAATGCCTATGACATAAGGTACAAATAGTACGGGTATTCAATTCTGTCTTGTACTCGCGCATGTAGGAATTCTTTCCTCCTCTAAGGGTTGGTCTTACTAATATCTTCGTGATATCATAATGTATTGAACTTAATATAATTTACTGAATAAGGTACAACATGTACTGCATCAAGTGTACTGCCTATGGTCATCAAGGGATGCCCATTTTACACCACCAGAGTTCGAATGCATCAGATTGCTTCCACCTTGAAGGTGTACATGTCTGATAAAAGCAAGTTTCTCGGGACCAGAGCCGGTGTGACATCCTTCTCCATCTTTGGGCTTCCAAACCCTCCAAATTCAATTGGTCCAGCCAGATTATTGCTCGGATGCGCCGAGGTATTGCATGTTCCTTGTTAAGATATCCATGATAGTAGAACGACTCCAATTGTGTCGGCTGCATGCGGCACGCTTGGTCTTTGCTCATTGTTCCTTGAACAGCTCCTTGTACTTCGTCCTTGCCGCAAGGTACTTTGTAGGTATCGTTGTCCATTGCTGCGCGTTGGGAAGGTGATTCATAATGCACCACCGCCTTTGCGGCATCACCGTTGTTCATCGGGGACCCTTGGCCCATGAGTATAGATGCGCGGGGCTGAATTGCTCTTCGCTTACATATGCCATCCAATTCCAAACTCCAACATTCCCTCAAGATACTGCTTTGGCTCAAGTCCTTTGAAGCAAGCTTCTTCTCATTCACGGTCTTTCTTCGTAGGAAGGATGCGACCTTCAGCACTCTACCGGTAGTGGTATAACTTACTTTAAACATTTTCAATGCGTGCAATACTATTCCTTTTCTAATTATTTCCTTTAGTCCTTTTAGTGGTGGCTGGGATGGTACTTCCCAACGGTGGGTATTTATTCCCTCCAGGTCTTTCCTTTAGAATTTTGGGAAACAAGCGTGCTGCCGTCGTAGTACTCCTTAACAATGTCAAGTCGGCCCTCGTACCACGGTACGGTCCTTGGGCCAAATCCTCTGGTGGCCTTTCGTACAAGTGGCGAGTTGCGGGTCCTTCATTCAATAGGGAATTCTTTGGCGGCAAAATAGTAGTTCTGGGCCCGGAGTGCTATTCGCTAGCATCCTTGCGGCTTGTCCCAGGTCGGTGTCGTTTGTCGGCGGCTAGGTAGTCAAGTACTTCTTCATCGTCCACAATGTCACGAGAGGGGACGGCATCCGCAATCTGGTCACATAAAGGGCATAGCCAGGGTCCCCTGGGTACCCGGGCCAGTGCAGGCTCCAACCAGTCGATGTGGTATCCGTGGTTGCAGAGGTCACATAGTAGCATGGTCTCCTCATCATCTCTTCCCGTGCATACTTGGCACGGTACATCTTCCATAAGCGGCGGGCTGTCAGTACGCATACGCGGTGTAGTCTAAGGTTCTTGGCTGGCCATAGCGGCAGAACGGCCAGATATAGTCTCCGTAGGCGGCGGCAGGTCATAAATCTGTGTTGATTCAATTCTCATCTCCGGAAGGCAGTCCCTGGAAGGGGGTGCATCATCCTCCGGGGTCGTCATGCGGCGTAGGGTTGGTGAAGTTACTATCTCTCCGCGCTGGGTGGTATCGTGCGCGGGTGGCGGGTAAGGTTGGTCCAGGTCCATTGTGTCTCCAGCAGGCGGCATATTTTCCTTGTCAAAGGTCATGGTGTAGCAGCAGTGCATGTGGTTCTCCTCATTATTTTCTTCTTCTAACGGCGGCGGCGGCGGCTCTTCACTGTAGTCTTCTCCAGGGGGCGGCATTACGCGTAGACGAGAAAGGCAGTCCACATTCCCATGCAAGGTCCCCGAGCGGTGCTGGATGTCAAAGTCATATTCTTGTAGTTCGATGGCGTATCGTGCTAGCTTGCCGGACAAACTGCGTGTGGTGAGTAACCACTTTAAAGCTTTATGATCTGTTACTATAGTAAATTGAACTCCATAGAGGTAGGGGCGGAATAGCTTCACGGCCCACACTATGGCAAGCAGCTCCCCATCCGTTGGAGAGTAGTTGAGCTCTGCTCCTTGTAAAGTTTTGCTGGCGTAGGCGATCACATGGTCACCATCCTCGAGCTCCTGGCCCAGAATAGCAGCGGCGGCTCCGGGCTGCCAATCAGTATATAGCGTGAATTTCTTGCTGAAGTCGGGGTATCGTAGAAGCGGCGCATCCACTAGCATGGCCTTGATGGCTTCGAAGGCGGCTTGGCAGTCAGTGGTCCAGTTGAAAACAACCCCCTTTCTCGTGAGCCGCGCCAAAGGGGCAGATATGGCGGCCATGTTGTGCAGAAATCTCCTGTAGTAGTTTGCAAGTCCCAAAAAGGACCTGACTTCGGTAACGTTCGTCGGCGGTGCTGCGTTGAGAACTGCCTCAACCTTGAAAGGGTTGGGTTTTATGCCTTGGGGCGTAATAATGTATCCTAAGTACAACACTTCACTGCAACATAACTCACACTTGGCTGGGTTGGCTCTAAAGCCCACCGCACGGAAGCGTTCAAGCACTAATTTCAGATGTGTGAGGTGGTCCTCAAATGTGCGGCTGTATATCAAACAATCATCTAAATAAATGACACAACACTTGCCTATTAAGTCTTGCAATAGAGTGTTAACAAATCTCTGAAGCGTAGCCGGGGCGTTACGCAAGCCGAACGGCATTGACACAAACTCGAATAAACCTTCTTTGGTAGTAAAAGCGGTCTTTGCACGGTCCTCTGGGGCTACTGGTATTAACCAAAAGGCTGACTTGCAATCAATCTTACTCAAATATTCCACCCCCTGACCTAAGGAATCTAGGGTCTCATCTATCCTAGGCATGGGGTAGTTGTCACGTCTGGTAACTGCATTTAGTGGACGGTAGACAATACAAAACCGGACAGAGCCATCCGGCTTGCCTACTAACACAGGTGAACTAGACCAAGGAGAGCTGGAAGGCACTATCACTCCAGCCTCTAGCATTTTGTGAACTTCTTCCTCGATCACCTGATCCTCCGAACGGGACAAGCGATAAGGGCGTGTTTTAATGGGGACCGCATCCCCAGTGTCTATGCGGTGGTGCATTAAGGTGGTTCTTTCTTGTACTATACCTGGGGTAAATACATCCTTATACTCCTGTACTAATCTCTCAATCTCTTCTTCTCTCTTAGGACCCAATTTTCGCATCCCGGTGGTGATTTTTAACATGGGATCGGGGTCCTGTTTCATCTTTTCAGTATTTGTAATCTCTCTCAACCTCTGCATACCAGGATCTTCCTTTCTAAGTGAAGTGGGTATTCGCACGATTATGACAGGCCATCTAGTTGGGCCAATACGAAGCCGGGGACCTGCCGGATCCTCTCCAGGAGCCGTGAACAACTGTACTCCAGGAGGGAATTGCCTGATAGTTTCGAGTTGCTCAATAACCGTTGGAAACCAAGGGGCAGAAGGCCACCATGGGAGAACAAGTACGGCACTAGTGGTGAAGGGACTCGCCGTGAAGCATGCAAGGCAATGTTCAACTATGTTACTAATTAAAGAAAAAGGAGGGTTGCAATATACACTCATGTGGGTCCAGTTTTGCATTAAGCAGTCGGTTTCGCTAGACCAATACAAAGGAAGTTGAGAGTTGTAGCCTTGGGTGTCACAACATGCGTCGATGTCAAAGGGACCCCACTGAGCTTCAATCTCTTTAAAAATATTAACTTCTAACATCCAGTCCTCAGTTAAGTAGGAATGTGCAGCAAACATGAGTTCCTCCCCCTCGTCTCTAACAAGGGCATTGAAGATCTCCACTTCGGATTCGGACGAGGTGACCTCCTCGTCCCCCGAATACTCTTCCTCAGATTGATCAGTACTCTCTATTTCTTCGTCACTTGCGGCATTAAGGTCCATGTCCTCCTCTAATTCTCCTGGTAGGTCATCTCCGTCGTTCATATTAACGTCCGGTAGATCGGGTACCTCCGGTACCCCAGGGCCCGCAGGAGGCCCCGCGGGACCGCCAAGGTCTAGCTCGGGGAGGCGAGCAACACAGTATCGATTACTACTCTTGCTAGCAGGCATAACAGTGATGGGAACCCTTCCCATGATTTGTGGTTCTATTCGGAAAGACATCTCTTGCTTGGCAAAGCTTATTTCAGCGTGGGCTTGAGTTAACCAATCAGTTCCTAAGAGTACATCGTACGAAGTGGCCCCACTAACAAATACATCAATAGGAATTACTAAACCTTCCACTCCCACAGGTAACTTGCGAATGATACCCCAAGGAGTGGACATTTTACCATCTGCGCAAGAATATCTAAGGCGAGAAGGCTCAATCTGGTCCATCAACTTCAATTGTCGCGCAGCTGACTGTGAAATCATGGTGTTTGTGGCACCAGTGTCAATGATTCCATCCTCAAACACCAAGTCATTAATAAGAATAGGGACAGTAGCTACAGTAGTGTTTACAAGGTGCCTTTGTAGGTTCAATTGAGGGGGTTGCAACTGTGGTGTCCCCTCAGGCGAGTCGCTGGCTGAGGGACCTTCTGAGGTGTCACTGGAAAGCACTACCATTTCAGCTTCCACCTCTCTAGGTCGTGGTGGGTTATTCTGTCGGGCCTGAAGGAAATGGCGGCGTGACTCCTGGAGCTCCTGGATGGACCTCTGAAATTCTTCTTCACTGACGTGGTTCAAATAGGATTGCACGGTAAGCTTCATAGGCAGCCCTTTTATTTGTTGAATAGGCTCCGTGGTTGTCGGCGCGATAGCTCCTGGTCTTCTATACGCGGCGGGACGAGCTACATGAGGTAGGGGTGGCAGTCCCCCTAGGTCCACTGGAGGGCGCGCTGCTGGCCCTCTCGCAGGTACTGGCTGAGGTGCGGCTGGAGTTCTTGGTTCATGTGGTTGATGTTGTGCTGGGGTAGGCCGTGGGGCGGCAGGCCTAGGTGGGTTCCTTGGGTCCACTGTAGTTTGCTCCAGATTGTTGGGGCGACGGCGTAGCGGCGCGGGGTCTGCTTCGGGTGGATTTTCTGCAGGCCTCTTAGTTGCATATATAGGGTATACCGGGAATGGGTCTGTAAACCCATCATACATTATTCTGGCCTGGGGCTGATCTTCCATGGTCCGATCCTCTTGAAATTGGGTGAAATTAGCAGCTGGCGGGGGCCTCTGTAGTTCTGCAATTTGAATTCTCAATCTCTCCATCTCCCTTGTGAGGGTGTCAATTTCATTAGCCGGAGGTAGCGCAGGTGCCTCCCTTGGTGGGTTGATTGGGGCAGTTTGTCTAGGCGGTGCTGCTTGCTGCTGGTTGCGTCGCTCCGGAAAGTCTCGCTGACGCTGCCAATTCCTGTTGTCTCTATTATCTCTATTGTTCTCTCTTTGATTTTGCTGCTGCGGCGGGCGTGTTGCGCGCTGATCCACATTGTCATTGGCGCGGCGGTTCCATTGCTCAATCCTCTCGCGCACCGGTACTTCTGTGTTTTCATTAAGGTACATTCCTCCTAATGGGGCATGCCCAAAGGTTTGCTCATAGTTGGCAGCCAAACGTATAATTTCCGCCAAAGCTCCATTGCCTGGGTATGTCATTTGTACCCTCTCCTTAAGGTGGGGAACTAGTCCTTTCACAAATAATTTTGTAACCATCCTGACTGGTAATGGATTCTGCAGGTATCCCATCAGTTTTCTAAATCTGTCAGCATAACTTCGTACATTTTCGTTGGGTTGCTGCATGCAAGAATCTACTTTGGACATAAGTGTGTCTTCATCAAGGCCGAACCGTTCGAGAAAGGCCTCTTTACAATCTTCCCAATCTAATATGTCATCCTGATTTGCTCGAAACCAAGTATAGGCCTCTTCCCTCATTGCATGCTTAACAAATCTCAATACCCGATCTCCTTCTACCCGGTTAACCTCTATGAACAGCTCAAACGATTCCAGCCACTGAAAAGGATCCTCAGTGGGCCTTCCATAGAAGAATTCTAAACGAACAGGGGCTTGCGCGTCCGCCATGTCAGTGCTTGATGTGGTCCTACCTAAATGGGCCTAACACACACTTAGAGATGAGGCTCGTGAAGTTTCGTTACAGCGGTTGCCTTTACTTACTGTAGAATGTAGTGGCTGGTGCAGTCCTGAGGGCTGTAGGGTACCTGCTCAAACAACAGTGGTATAGTCAGACCCCTCCTAATGGGGTGGACCCACAACTTGAATTGCTCAGGTGCAAACCGAAATTTCCACCCAAACAAGGTGTTCCTTAATTCCTCCTCACTATTTAATTTCAAATATAAGCAGTTTAATGATGGGTGCTTCCACCAATGCGGTAACTCAAGTTTCCACTAACGATGTGCTACTCCTTTGGAACTTTCAAATATTTTTTGCAACTCACACAGGTGTACTCTGATTTTTCTTAAAACAGCACAGCAATCACTACTTATCGGTTATCAAACCGTAGCGTCAAATATTCCTACCGTTATGATTCAGATTCCCGCGATCTTTGAGGCAACCGGAACTTCGATAAGGAAACAAAACGACAAACGCGGTGGTAAATTGCTCTTACCAAATATTTACGACAAGCAAGAAAACAGTTTACAAGTGCTCAAAGTATACCAATTGTTACAACTGTCTAGGCAGTACAATGGATGATGCGCTATCAACTGGTCTATTCCTACAATACTGTTTTAAAGCTGATTATCGTTGCTGTAGCTTTGATATCAGTACCTGTGACAAACGGAAAGTAATCAGACCCCTCCTAAGGGGTATACCCAATTCTATGTATTAAAACGATGCACCCCAACTTTGGACTTTCCTAGTTACAAAATGCAGGTAAACCAGGAGTACTATAATACCTCTTCTAATATATTAACAATCACTTTTTCAAAGGCTCAGGTCAATTGCCAATGTGTTTCTTACAGATTTGTATTGCACTCTCGCGATCTTTGGTGCTGCAAGAACTTCGTTAAAGAAACAGTGAGGCAATCGCGATTGGAAATTTACTCCCTTAGTATATATGTAAATCAATCAGACAGAAAGCAAGGGCTCAAGGTATATATTTTGCTTCAATCAACTCTGCAGGACAGGTGGTGTTGTACAATAAAGTGCTCTATGCCTACTGTGTAGTATCACTGCTGGTTATTGTCGCTGTCGGTGGGCTGTTGGTACCTGCAACAAACGGAATGTAATCAAGCCCCTCCTGAAGGGGTGTACCCAACTTCTAGGCACTAAGGTGACACACACAGCCTTGGTCTTTCCTAATAACAAATGCAGGTAACCCAGAAATACTATGGTACTTTTTCAAATAATTTTGCAATCACTTTCCCGAAGTTTCAGATCGATTACTGGTGTATTGCTATAGATATGTGTCTAACTGTCGCGATCTTTGATGCTGCAAGGGCTTCGTTAAAGAAACAGTGAGACAATCGCGATTGAAAACTGTACTTTCTTGGATGAATATATGAAGCAGTCAAACAGAAATCAATTGCTCAAAGTATTGATATTGCTCCAACTAACTTGGCAGTACAGGTGGTTGTATGCTATAAACGGATTTATGCCTAATGTGTAGTATTACGGCTGATTTTTGTTGCTGTTGGTGTGCTGCTGGTACCTGCAACAAAATGAAAGGAATCAGGCCCCTCCTAAAGGGGTATACCCAATTCTAGGTATTGAGGTCCTGAAGCGCAACCTTGGACCTCCCAAATAACAAATGCAAAGAACACTAAAGTACTTTAATTCTGCTTTTAAAATTATGACAATAAATTCTTCGGACTCTCAGATCATGTACCACTGTATCTCTGTAGATTTGTATCAAACTGTCGCGATCTTTGGTGCTACAGAACCTTCGATAAAGAAACAATCAAGCAATCGCGATTTGCAAAGTATGGTCTAAAATATTTTTAAGATTAACACAAACAGACAGCAAGTGCTGCAATCAATCAAATTGTCTCAACTAACTGTGCAGTACAGACGATGATGTGCTATAAACTGAACTTTCCTAAAGTATGGTTTCGCTTCAAACGGTTAATGCTGATGCTTCTGCTGTCAACTCCTGCGACAAACGGAATGTAATCAAGCCCCTCCTAAAGGGGTATACCCAGCCCTATATGCAGACAAAGCTCAACTGATTCAAGTTACGGTACAACTTTGTACAAGAAACACGGCAAACTCTGCGCAGAAAGACCAGCTTCGAAGAGCCTAGGGTTAACAAACTTAACACGCTAATGACTCCCTGGACGGTGCAGCCATACAGGGTTCCGTGCCCAACGGTACCCCCACAAAATTTTTCGGTTAGTTAGCGAGATTCAGTCGGGCTGCGGGGTTATAAATGTAGGTTCGAATCGATTGGTCGGATCGCCACCCGGGTTTGTGAGGCCCCGGGACCTAGCACCTGGGAGGGACTTACTGGACTGCTCACGGTCTTGCGACCGGTCTTTCGGACGATAACCGGAGGCTGGCTCCGATCGCGGTTAGGCTAGCACGGCTCTGACTGGTGGGGCTGGACTCGTGCTGGGCCTTGTGGTTAAAGTGTTACTAGATTACTATCGGTTTTCTTAAAAGGTTTCTGTTCTCCAGGATGTGTGTTTTCTTCCTATTGTGTTTTCTTGAAGTTCATCGGGGTCTTCCGGATCAGGGTTTAGGCGGCTTACGGCTACGTCGCGGCGATTGCTCAGATGTTTCTCTGCTGTTGTGAGGACCTAGAATATGAGTATTTCGAAGTCTCTGTGGGGTCGGATGGTGGTGTGCGTTTGATCTCGTGGTGAGGCTTGTGAGGCCGTGTATGGTGTAAGTTTGTCGTCTTACTAACAAGGGTATTGTTCTACTCACGTTTATCTTTCAACTTGACAGGTTAATTATGACTATATTCTTTCACATTCAGTAGGAATTTGGGTGTTACCAGGCAAATTAACGGTTATCACCGGGACGATCAATGGCCTAACTCGGCAAGTCAGTGGTGTCACAAAAAGTACTATTATACTGCAAGTGATGTGTTTCAGAAACAATTCCAAATAACAGGTCAAACAATCAACATCCCTATTTCGCCGGGGGCCGCGGACAGACACGGAGTTGGGGCGCTATGCTTTACACGCAACTTTCCGAATTATACTGTTGCTTGTGGGCCGGAGGCTGAGCCCCTAATATACACTCCCCTCTAGTAATACGTACAGCTTCCCAAGCCGTATTAACACATGCCCTCACATGATCAAGGGCGGCTAAAACACTGCCAACACATCGATCAGCGGACGGCTAAAAGTCAAAGTTCCTCGTGCCGAACTGCATGGCACCTACCGAGTACCAAAGTCTCCGCGAACATTCAATTCCAACCGTTGCTTCGAAAGAAAGCACCGGAATACACAATTTTGCCCTTAGGACCTAAATCAGGGACAAATACCCCAGTCCAGGTACAAAAGGGTAAAGACAGGCGCCATTTTTCCACGACTTTATGAAACGTCAAATAAGAGCCATAATAAAAGCTGTACAAGTCCGATTGAGGGTCGTTTACTAATCACTTTTGTGGCTACGCCAAATACACACATTGTCAGTTTAAATCAATCGGATGGCCACCAATGTACACGGTCACACTCCAGTTCACGACAGTATAACAGGTTTCCCCATTCGAATGGGGAAAGCAGAATCCTCAGGAGGCTTGTTACTCATGCCTTAGACGGATACTAGGGGTTACAGTAAGGTACTGTAGTAGCCCACTATGCTACTAGCACTAACTAGTGCTATATGGCTGTAGTATGTTACTAAATGTGGTCATCTGTTGCGGAATCCCGGAGGATCCCAAATTAGTTATTTTATGGAAGATCCCCATAAAACTGGGTTGTTTGGCCTGTCCTGGACTTTCAGCTAGCTTCTTTGCGTTTATTTACAGTTGGTTGTCATTGTATTGTTTCTGACTCGTACAGGGCCTGTGGAGGGCTTGCTAAAGCCTATACAACTAGTCGAATATGGAATTCTGGATCTGCCGCTTTGCCAATATGCAAATTGGCATTTGCCTCATATCGTGCCGGCCTGCCCTTGTAAGGGTAGTCACGTAACCGTCACGAGACATATGTTCATGAACGGTAATTACGTCACTACCCGGGTACTTATAGGGGCCCTTCTTAGGGGAGGCAGGGACACGCTAAGAGGCCAACATTCATGCAACATGCATGTTGATCAATATGTTCATCATGTACGTGGTTCGATGCTCAACGCTCTTAGTTTGATCCCCTTGATGTTTGCAAGGTTATATACTCTTCTCCTGAGTTATAACTTGATCAGTGTCCGTCAAGGCCGTATAGCTCTTCTCATGAGTTATGACCTGATCAGGTCCCGTCAAGGCCTTCCCATTACGTTGCGTAGCAATAAGTGTATACACGTTGGCAACAGGTCGTACGCCCTGAGCGACGCTGTGGCATGTGTGGGGTTCATGATCATGATCGATAGGCATCATCATGATTCTCATTGTCAGGCCATGTGCGTAGATATACGGGCCCATATGCATTGCCCTCGATCAGATCTACAATATAGGTCGTCTCTAATACTCTCACATAGGGGAAGAGTGACAATATTCTAACCTATATACAGACCAACTTAGGTCGATCATGCGGTCCATTCAGCAGATTAGCTGGGGGAATGAGACACCCATAGCTGTAGGTGTCTCATTCCCGCGACCGCTCGAGGAGACCGGTTCATTTTCAGGTTGATGTACAAATCGCTTTTCCCTTACTTAGTATGCTCTAAGTTCATGCCGGCATGTGCCTAGTGCATTGACCTGGCTGCAGCTCCCAACCCATGTTGCCCATGCTAAGCTGTCTCTGAAGATACTTGAACTATTCCTTGCTTAACTTTTGTGCCATTCTCACTGCTTGTAGCACCTCCATAAATTATTATAGTGATGTAGATATAGTATCTAAATAACGATTCAAGTCATAAGGTAGGCTGCCCTATTGGTTGTGTGCAGATATTAAAAATGCACTCTGGGCTGGACATAATCTGGGTATCGATACAATTCTCTCTTCTCTTGACATGACTGGGATAAAAAAGGACCATCCCAATGTTTCAATGACCCAAACCCAGAGTTTGAATTATTGTTCAAGTTTTCAAACATGGATCTATTCGGTCTCAGTTCAAACCACTTTTTCCACCAGCTAGTTCGATCAGTGACTCGCTTCATGTGGCAGCCAGACGTGAAGGGGTTCAGTGGTTTGTAGTAGTAGTTTGAAAGGCCTACATGAATGCTCGAGGGACATCCAGCTCTTAGTGGTGGCTCGGGATCCAAGACAATTGTATCGTCATCCCTTAATTAAGGGCACAATGGCTTATAAGCCACAATGGCTGATTCTGGATACAATATTTCCTTCCTCAATTTCGTAAATTTCAAGCAACAATTAACATTCCGCAGATATATTTTTCCTTCACAGGCTGTGGGATCTAATGTCCTGGTCCGACAATAACTGACACACGTTTGGCCATACTCCCATTACCGCGTGAGCCCTGTACGGGCATGTCCTTTCTCGCATCCTTCAACCTGATTGTACATGCTACTATTTTGAACCTCCGCAAGCCAACCATAATCGGGCAAACCTACGGAGCAGTACAACAGCTTTTATCCTATCAAATCTTAAAAGCAGTCTGTTCATGCGAAACGAACATATATTACAAACCCAGTGTTTTCTAGCACTCATAATTTAGTGTAACGGGTCATAGTACCGCCGTCGTGCAGCCTTCCTGAGCCCGGCCTTTTCGCAGCAGTGTGCAAATAAGCCTGACACCACATGAGGGTAGAGTCTTTCCATTTTAGAGGGTCTTGCAGAAGCTCTGTGAGTCATGCAGACTGCTGCCTAAGATCATTTCTAGGATCAGCCCACATACGGAGACCGGGACGCAGAACAAATCCCGAAGTGGGGTCCGGGCAGCAACCTTATAAAAGAATTTTTTGTGCAGCGGCTTCTTCCAGGTGTGAAATTTCTTGGCAATTTTGAAATTGAATGTTTTGTGATCGTGATGTAACCCCGCGGTCCCCGCAAACCTTTGGAGTGTTGCCCCGCAGGAAAGGGAGAGATAAGGATAGCAGCAGGATAAATGTTGTGGAAGAGGTGGAGGCAGAAACTGTTTCAAGCACAAGGTATTTCCAATCGTACCAGCTCTGACCTTCTGAGACGCTCATTTTACGTGAGATCATAAACGTCTACAAACGAGCTGGGCCACGAGGGGGGATATGATCACCAGTAGTCGTCGTTTTCGCCCTAGAAGCCATTCCAAAAGTTCCCAGAGGACACGTAAGTACTGTAAATGCATTTGTGACCGCTGACTGCCCCACGCAGGCAGCAACGCATTAGGTGGTGAAACCCACTCCACACGGAAGTGCATTTGCTCACTTGATACTAGACAGTCCTCTAATGATCCCAACCTCATTTTTTAGTATAGTGGCAATTCAAAGGAACACAGGCGTTGACTTTGAGATCAGAGTAGGGCTTTCAAGGATCTCCAGGACATGCATACCCAAATCTGCAAATTGGCCACTGTTGCATACTCAAGCAGGATGTGTACATTAAGAAATCCTCAAAAAACCAGCAGCTGAATTCCATTGTTTCCCCAAAATTGTAATGGGTGAACCCCAAGGCCATATTTGCTGCCGTGAACTCTCCGTTCTCACCTTGTTCCAATCAGCAGCGGGATCGAAGTATTGCGGACGAGACTTTCATTTGAGTCCGCAGTGAGTCTGCACCTTTATCTGATGCAGTACTGCTGGAAGCAACTTGGACCTGCTTTGGCATGGGCAGCCCTTCTTGGTAGGAGCCAACATTCCTTGGAAGAATTATGGAACGGATTTTCAAGATGGGGTCTACACCCGCGACTGGTGGTGGGGTTACCGCTTTGAGATGGGGCTCGTCAGCGGCTTCAGGTAGTCTTGCGGCCCTCACATTCCTTCCATTTCCAGCTCCCTGTGCCCACATCTCTGACACATCCCAGTGCTTGATTGGTAAGCAACTACACGACCTTTCAGTAGTTGTTTAAAATACAACACGTCTTCCATGACTCGTGCAGAATCATGCATGCCAGTGGTTGGTTGCTGTGTAATGACAAAGCAGGCCATCTGTTGCCCTGTGGAAAAGTAAATGCATGCCTTGGGTCGATTGCTATGTGCTTGTAACACATTCCATTGTCTGGTTTCTGCATTAGTAAACAATGGCTCCAATGATAAAATACCGTAAGTCAAAGCTTTTAAATTCCCCACCGTATTAGGCTTCGATCTAATACGGAAGTCATGATATCTGGAAGTCATGTGGAGATGGTGCGGTTTGGGGTGGGTGGTGGGGTGATGCATTTGTGATGATTACAAGAGGAATGCATATGTAATGGAAGTTTGTATGTGCAATGGATTAGAGAAGGGTTTAGAAGGAGACAGTGCATCTGGTATTGAGCGAAGCCTTGACGGAAGGAAAATAGATTGCATTAAACAGATCGCATTGTCATAAAGGAAAAAAGGTACGGGATGCAATTCTGCATTTGGATTTCAAAGGATGTGGAGGTGCAGAAGATAAAGTTTGCATTTCATATGAAGGAGGTGTGGAAGGAGTAATGTGCTTAGGCAATGGAGTAAGGATGGCGTGGAAGGAAACGTGATGCATGTTTCATGGAGAAAAGAAGGATTGGAAACATTTTGCATTGGTGTGGAACAAAGACGGTATGAAAGTATATCTGGAGGCTGACAGGGCCAGGGGTGGGGGGGGGGGGATGTTTCAGAAAGCTGGCGAAGGATGGGACCAATTTGGTGCGGCTATGGCTGTTCGGGAGCGGGGAGGGCTTCCAATGGGATAACGGCGTTCCCTCTCTTGCACACAACGAAATTGATAACATCAAGGACATGCTTGCTGGGGCTAAGAACTGGAATATGAAGGTCAACAGCCCCCCCCCCTCTCTCTCTCTCTCTCTCTCTCTCTCTCTCTCTCTCTCTCTCTCTCTCTCTCTCTCTCTCTCTCTCTCTCTCTCTCTCTCTCGCCCTGTACATGTCCCTCCCTCCCCCTCCCTCCCTCCCTCCCCCTCCCTCTCCCCACGTAGTTCACAAATTGTCTTTCCTTTCTCTCCTCTCTCGCTCTGCCTCCCTGGTGGGGTCCTCCCTCATGGCCACTCTTTCAGACTCAGAACTTTTACAGGGCCGCTGGTTACCTCACCTAGCTACAGGCTGTATGATTGATTGCATCAGTCAACTAAGGTCATGCCAAGCCGTGTGAGATGCTCTTCTCAACCCCCAGACCCCAACCCCCGGCCCGAAACGCATGAGCACGGACCCCTACAATGCAGACCCTATTCTTTTGTTTTTTCACCTGGTTTGAAAATATGCAGAAATGAGACACACGTAAGAGAACCAGTCTGTCTAAACACAAAAGAGGGACCGTAGATACATGAAATACCCCCCCCCCCCCGCGGGGGGAACCTGAAGGGGTTCAGCAACGCAAACCCCAAGCTAATTGTGTGTTGGGGAATCATGCAGCAGAGGTTGGGCTGGGGGTACTTCAAAGAGGGGGTGAAGCTGAAAAAGGGGAGGGTGTCTTGAAGGCTTAAGACCATGTAGCCTAAGCAGCCTCAGGGTTAGAGGTGTCCTGATCAGCCGATGGGTAGTAAGCCTCCTGAGCTGGGGTAGGACATTAGCTGTGGGGTAGAGATCCTTAATAACATGTGGCTGCGCAAAGATTATAATGCGCACAGATTCATTGCGCAGCCACATATATTCCAGGTGTTCCACCCCCCATGCAATGTCCTGCCCCAGCCAAGTGCTTTTGATGCGCAGCCTACCGCTTTTGATTGCTTGTACAGCTTTTGTTGTCCAGCCTACTGCTTTTGATGGCTTGTACTGCTTTTGTTGTCCAGCCTACTGCGTTTGATGGCTTGTACTGCTTTTGTTGTCCAGCCTACTGCATTTGATGGCTTGTACTGCTTTTGTTGTCCAGCCTACTGCGTTTGATGGCTTGTACTGCTTTTGTTGTCCAGCCTACTGCATTTGATGACTTGTACTGTCCTTTTTGTCCAGCCTACTGCTTTTGATGGCTTGGACTGCTTTTGCTGTCAAGCCTACTGCTTTTGAATACTTGTGCTGCTTTCGATATGCCACATGGATGCGGGCAGGTGATTCCCGTACTGCTCGACTTCCGGGTAGGGCGGCTGGGAGGGCAGTACATGGACATTATCACCGTCCCAGAGAAAACAACGGCCTACATCAACAACATTGTCCGACCTCTTGTGGAGGCGTGAGTCCCCCGTGTATACCATGCATTCCATGACTCTGTTCTGATCCATTGTTCAGCTTTCCACTAACTACGTTCCCAACAGCAGCTTTCCAACAATGACTTTCTGATATGCTTAGAGGAAATGTGGTTCCCAAAGATGAGACATTCAGGTCGTTCTGTACCGAGAGTTTTCACCCTTCTTACTGGGACTACCTCACCTTGGAGGGACCAAAGGGGATGCTGTCATCTGGATTTCTGGCAGCTTACTGGTAAACCACAGGAGGTTGAGTTAATGGGATGAGTGTGTCTGTGTGTGCTATGTGTACGTTTTGGAAGGGGGGAGCGGGGCTGAAAGGGCACGAATGTGTGTGGGGGTGTGTGTAAGGTGGTGTCGGTGTTGATGTGAGAGAGAGAGAGAGAGAGAGAGAGAGAGAGAGAGAGAGAGAGAGAGAGAGAGAGAGAGAGAGAGAGAGAAGAGAGAGAGAGAGAGAAGAGAGAGAAGAGAGAGAGAGAGAGAGAGAGAGAGGAGAGAGAGAGAGAGTGGTGTGTGTGTGTGTGTGTGTGTGTGTGTGTGTGTGTGTGTGTGTGTGTGTGTGTGTGGGGGGGGGGGGGTTGGGGGACCGGGGGTGGGGGAGGGGGGGAAGACAGAAGGGCAGGGAGGGGGGGGCAGGGAGGGGAGACAGCCCTTCCCCCGTCCCCCCCGGGGGGGGGGGGGGGGGGGGACATAGAGAGCGAAAATGGAGATGCTGCAACTCACCAATACTTTGACGCATTCATGAGGAGAGGGAGTTTAAAGGAGGAAGAGGCTGACTTGGAAAGTGTCACCCTACCCCTCATGAAATGTTTCCTACATCCTGTCACAGTCACCCTCTGTGCTTCATCCTCTTAATACTCATTCCTCCCCCCTATCCTCTTCACTGCCCCCCCCCTTCCTTTTCTCTCTCTCTCTCTCTCCCTCTCTCTCTCTCTCTCCTCTCCTCTCTCTCTTCTCTCTCTCTCTCTCTCTCTCTCCTCTCTCTCTCCCCCCCCCCCCCCCCCCCCCCCCCCCCCCCCCCCCCCCCCCCCCCCCCCCCCCCCCCCCCCCCCCCCCCCCCCCCCCCTCTCTCTCTCTCTCTCTCCTCTCCCTCTCTCCTCTCTCTCTTTTTTTTTTTTTTTTTTTTTTTTTTTTTTTTTTTTTCTGTGTGTCTTGTGTCTGGCGTGCACGTCACGTGCTGCATGCATGCGATCTTACCTGCTCCTCCGCGCCTCGTGTGTGCGTCGTACTTTCTTGGCTTAAAACGATTTGTCCATCGCGTGCTCTGCTTCAATAGCATTTTAGATGAATGGACAGATTCGTCCATCGCGTGCTCTTATCACGTGCATTTGGGGGAAGACAAGGCACAACAGCTTTTGTGTTAAGAACACGAGTTTGGCGACCACCTGTTGTTGCGCTCCATACTCCTCTGTAGAAACGCATCTCTGTGCAATGGGATTAGGTGCAAAGGGGACAGGACTGTGCTGGCCTGGGATATCATTAATGAGCCGGAGCACCTGTTTGCGGAAAGCTCCTCTGGCGGGATCAACACATATGCAGACCGAACCCAGGTGCTGGCCCCCAGTACCCTTGTCTCAGAACTCAAACGATGAAAATGGGGTGGTTGTGTGTGTATGTGTGTGTGGGTGTGGGTGGGGGTGGTGGGTGGGGTGGGTGGGGTAGGGTGGGGTTGTGTGTGTGTGTGTGTGTGTGTGTGTGTGTGTGTGTGTGTGTGTGTGTGTGTGTGTGTGTGTGTGTGTGGGGGGGGGGGGGGTTGGGTGGGCGTGTGTGTGTGTGTGTGTGTGTGTGGTTGTGTGTGGGTGTGTGTTTGTGTGTGTGGGGGTGTGTGTGTGTGTGTGGGTGGGTGTGTGTTTGTGTGTGTGGGGGTGTGTGTGTGTGTGTGTGTGTGTGTGTGTGTGTGTGTGTGTGTGTGTGTGTGTGTGTGTGTGTGTGTGTGTGTGTGTGTGTGCACCTGCATTTGCATGGTCTTCTCCTGCCATGTTCCAATATTCATGAAAAGGGGGAAGGGGGGTTGGTGAAGGTGCGAAGGTTTGTGGCACGATGCGCAGCTGCCATACACGATGTGGATCCAGATGCCGTGGTGACGGTGGGGAGCGTCAGCCTGCTTTACAACTACCAGCGACGCCATGACGACGTGGCCGACGAGTGTGCACCTTCTCTTACCTGCTCCCCTCCCCTTGCCTTTCCTCTTCAGCCTGCTATTCCTGCTTGAGTTGTTCCCTTACAAGCTGATCTGCCTTGTTCGTGAGACTCCGAAGACATGTAGAAACAACCCCACGACAACTGCAACAGTGACAAGTCCTCCTGCTGCTGCTACATGCAGAAGAACGACAATGCACATACTGCTTCCCACAACCTCCTCATGAACCAAATCCATGGCTGAAGGCATGTGAAGATCCACACACACGCATGCAGTCATTCCCCGCCCCTACCCACCCCCCCCCCCCCACACACACACACACACACACACACACACACACACCACACACACACACACACAACACACAACACAACAACACACCACACACACAAACACAGACACACACACACACACACACACACACACACACACACACACACACACACGCAACACACATTCTGGCTCCCAAACAATCATCATGAACCAAACCCACGGCTAAAGGCAGGTGTGAGGGCTGGAGCGGCAGGCGGGAGTTCTTGTATAGCGATGAGAAGCTAAGGGAAGCTGCAGCTGGAGATGTGCTGGTCGAGGAGGGCTTGGGCCACCTCGACCTTATCCAGGTATTGCCTGTTCCAAGCCTCCAGCTGGCTGCTCAAAGCATGGCGGCCCATCGATGTAGATTGAGTGAGAATCAGGAATCATAGTGATTTTCCAAGTCTCAGCCTGCCTGTGCCAGTACACTTGTTCAGGGGCTGGGAGCACCTTTTTCAGCAAGCCGGGCCATAAGAGGGCCTGTGCAGGGGCCATTTTTGGGGGCTGGGAGCACGTTTGTTGCAGCGCATGCCATAAAAGGGCTGCCTGTGCAGCGGCCATCCTTCGGGGGTTGGGAGCACAGTGGGCAGGGCAGGCCATAAGAGCAGTTGCCTGCGCAGGTGGCTTACTTCGGGCAACCGGAGCACGAAGGTGTAGGGCAGGCCATAACGGCTTGGTCCTGCCAAAGTGCCCTATTTCGGGGAACCGACGCACAAAGGTGCAGGGCAAGCCATAAGATCAGGTGTCTGCGCAGGTGCATTTCTATGGGGGCTGGAAGTATGACATGTGGAGAGATCCGCTGTACAATGGGGACTACAGCAACAAGGTGGCCCAGAGCATTGACCAGACACGGTACTCGAGGTACAACCCCGTGCCCACCCGGGGGGACGATCCGGGCTTCTGCCGCAAGCCAGTCCTGCTTGGTGAAGTACAGGTGAGACCTCGTAGTATGCTTTGTACTGCTTGCATCAACCCCTCGACCTCACTGTCCTCGCCACAGCCAGGGGCACATGGTGGGGATAGGGTCTGGTGTTGCTGGGGGCTAAGCCAAGCATGGGGGCACATGTGCCTCGAGGGTCTGGGGTCTCCACTGTGCCCCCATGCTTACAGAGAGAGAGAGAGAGAGAGAGAGAGAGAGAGAGAGAGAGAGAGGAGAGAGAGAGAGAGAGAGAGAGGAGAGAGAGAGAGAGAGAGAGGGAGGAGGGGGGGGGGGGAGGGGGGGGAAGGGAGAGAGGGAGGGGGAGGGGAGGGGGAGAGGGGGAGGGGGAGAGGGGGACGCAGAGAGGGAGGGAGGGAGAGGGGAGGCAGAGAGGGAGGCAGAGGGAGAAGGGAGAGGGAGAGGGAGAGGGAGAGGGAGAGGGAGAGGGAGAGGGAGAGGGAGAGGGAGAGGGAGAGGGAGAGGGAGAGGGAGAGGGAGAGGGAGAGGGAGGGAGAGAGGGAGAGGGAGGGAGAGAGGGGAGGGAGGGAGAGAGGGGAGAGAGAGAGAGAGAGAGAGAGAGAGAGAGAGAGAGAGGAGAGAGAGAGAGAGAGAGAGAGAGAGAGAGAGAGAGAGAGAGAGAGAGAGAGAGAGAGAGAGAGAGAGAGAGAGAGAGAGAGAGGGAGAGAGGGGGGGGGGTGGGGGGGGTGGTGTGGGAGCAGGGAGGAGGGAGGTTACTTTACGGGCGCATATAGACGTATTTTCAATGCCTGAGTACACCTGTTTCTGACCGCCTCTTCCCATGTCACTACAAATTTTGAGGGTTGGAGGGTGGATGGGGCGTGGGAGGACTGTGTGAATGGAAATGTGCAATGTTTAAGTGTCCACCGCCACAATGGATGCTAAATTGCGGGCCATACATGGCGTTGTTATCACACCGTTTTAAGTCGCACTGTGAGCTGCCTTTGTCCTCAAACAGGCATGCATTCAACCACGCATTCTTACATATGTCCATGTACATACACGGACCTGAAATTTTTGTCTGGGTTGCAGTCCAATATAAAGGGCTTTGAAGCTTACACTGCCAATGCCCTTGCTGACCGAGCCGTTCAGCAAGGTTATTCAGGCGTGCTCTTCTGGTAAGCAGTGTGAACGGGCCCCTCTAGACGAGATCTGATTGCATGTGATCTTGGGTCAGATGTCATTCAGGCATGCTTTTCTGGTAAATCACTGTGAACCGGCCCCTCTGCTTGCATGTGTTTCAGGGACAAATGGCTATTCAGGCCTGCTGTTCTGGTAAGCAGTGTGTATGAGCACTTTCTGCTTGCACGTGTTTGAGTCACGATTGTTTTGGTCCGCACTTGATGCACTGATGACCTGACTGGTTCTCAGTCCATAGTGTGTGTGTGTGTGTGTGTGTGTGTGTGTGTGTGTGTGTGTGTGTGTGGTGTGTGTGGGTGCGTGCGTGCGTGCGTGTGTGTGTGTGTGTGTGTGTGTGTGCGTGGGTGCGTGCGTGCGTGCGTGCGTGCGTGCGTGCGTGCGTGCGTGCGTGCGTGCGTGCGTGCGTGTGTGTGTGTGTGTGTGTGTGTGTGTGTGTGTGTGTGTGTGTGTGTGTGTGTGTGTTGGGAGTTAGCAAAACGGAGGTTTTAGATTCAGACAAAGTCTCGTGTCCACGGAAAAGATGTTACATGAAGAGTTCGCATGCCCACTCTTAAACTCAGGGTGAGTCAATATTACTGTACTGCCTTTCACGCGTAGCCG